>OX439474.1:3019820-3619820 GCA_949320105.2 Crepidodera aurea
AGATGTCGCCCACTCCGTGATTTTCGCGAATTAATTAATAATTTGTCATGTTATAAATATACTTAAATTATATACTCATTGGCTGCTTAAAAATGTAGATTTGAATATTAAGAGCGAAGCTCGGTGACCAGATATTACTTTCATTATCTTTAGTCACTAAAAAAACAAATGGAATAAAATAAATTCTAACCCGATTTTTTACTACCGGCCTACATTCTTATCGTTATTTGGTCTTAATCGCCCAAATAAATCAGACTAAAAGTAAATCTATGGAACTTTTAAATTGCCATTCTGTTTTCCCTTCACTGTTTTCTTTCTTTAGTTTCATTACCATGAAAGCTGGCCGGATGGCAGGATTTTCGTGCAACTCGTCGTTTTAACGGATTAACGGAGATGTCCCGGGTACGTAAACCTGGCTATTATTTTTAAAATGGTATCTCGCTATGTTCTCTGATAATGTTTGGTATCCATTTGTTTTGCAGAGGTAAATAAAGAAGCTCCGGTTTAACGATGGAATTTTCTTTTTTTAGCTTTTAAAAGGGTCCGTATATGTCATTTTTTATGAAGGAAAATGGTTAAAATTTCATATAAAACTGAAGTATGCCTACCAGATCTATTTAGCTTTAAAATATAAGAAAAAAATTCCTTACCAGCGTTATTAATATTTTGTATAAATATTTAAAAGGGGAAAAAATTAAGGCTAACTCCCTGTACATAAAATATTTTATGTAACTGAAATATTAAATCAAGAAATATCAAAAGAAAGTTAGAAAAACACATAGAAAGGATTAAAAAAAATTCGAAGAATGCGCGAAAGATTTAATAATAAATAGCGTGTACATTGTGTATAGTGAAGCTAAACGAAATAGTGCAGGGTCTATCCGGTCGCAAATAAGTACTTTCCTTCAGTTTATAGCTCAGGAGCCAGTGTGAAAAGAGTATAAACCAAGCACATGTGCAATGGCTAAGTGGTAATCACCATATGTCCTGTTTCTACTATACTAATGTTTGAATTGTTAAACAATATAAATATCTCCCAATGCAACGTTTGTGATAAAAATAAAACGTTTCTTTATGAATAAGAGATTAACTGACTAACTACCGGTATATATTTCATTTGCTGCAACTACGTTTTTTGATGATAATTACACTATTTTTGTTTAAATTTAAATGAATTCTTAGCAGTAACATCAAACCGGTTTCGTACAGGGTGTCCCAAATTGGTGAGTTTTGCAGGGTACCTCGTAAACTAGAAGAGATAGAAGAAAAGCAGTTAAGATGTTATGACTTCTTTTTTTGTTAAAGTAACGATAGCCTAATTAAATCTTTAGTAACTCCCTGCAGTTGGAAGATACAGGGCGATTATTGAAAACTGTCGAAAACTACAAGGTACTATAACTTCTTAATTAAGAAAAATATAAAAAAACGTTATGAAAACTTTTGATAGATATAATATTAAAGAGTTCAGTGGCGCACAGATTATTTTTTTTAGGGGGCTCACTAAGGAAATATAATGCAAACTTATGTTTTTTTAAATGGGACACCCTGTATATTTTGACGTTTTTCGTTTCCTTTTTTAATTCTCATTCACCTGATATGACATATTATATATCTATTTTCAATGGTTGGAGCTACAGTGCCAATAAACCATTTATGGATGTTATCAGGTGAAACACCCTTAAAAAATTGAACACTCAGTAACTAAATTTAACATTTTATTGTAAGGATACTGATGTGTGACAATTTTATTTATCAAAATTATAATTAATAAAAAATAAAACCAGATTAAAAAAATAAAAACAATAAACTTATGAAACAACAAGAAACATTGTAACAACTAATCTACCTACCTGTCAAAATATCTTCAATCTCAAAATCTTATTCTATGTATACTATGTTGATGTCATATTTTTGCAAGATTATCAAGTGTTCTGTTTCTAGTAAATTTATTTATTTTATGTCATTTTGATAACGGCTTTCGATCTGGAAAGCCGAAACGTCAATAAAAAAACTTTTTTAACAACTAAGTGGTTTTAATCCAGTGGAAAGAGAGAGAAATTAAAATACAAACCACTATGAGCTTCCGAAATGAATTTAATGTAATTTTTACATTCTAATAAAATTAGTTATAGGTAGATTAGTTGTTACAATGTTTCTTGTTGTTTCATAAGTTTATTGTTTTTATTTTTTTAATCAATTATAATTTTGATAAATAAAATTGTCACACATCAGTATCCTTACAATAAAATGTTAAATTTAGTTACTGAGTGTTCAATTTTTTAAGGGTGTTTCACCTGATAACATCCATAAATGGTTTATTTGCACTGTAGCTCCAACCATTGAAAATAGATATATAATATGTCATATCAGGTGAATGAGAATTAAAAAAGGAAACGAAAAACGTCAAAATATACTAAATTTAACATTTTATTGTAAGGATACTGATGTGTGACAATTTTATTTATCAAAATTATAATTGATTAAAAAAATAAAAACAATAAACTTATGAAACAACAAGAAACATTGTAACAACTAATCTACTTATAACTAATTTTATTAGAATGTAAAAATTACATTAAATGTTCAAAATGCTCTCCGTTTTCATCGATTAAAAAGTTTTTCGTTTAAATAATCTCCAACCAATTCAGCATTACCAAAAATAAAATCATAAAATAATATTTACAAGACTAACTTCGAGAGTAGGGAAGATTTATTACAAAATATTCATGCCGCATTTAGAAAAATAAAGCCAGTGCACATACTCAATTGTGTAAGATCAGTAAGAAAAAGGTGTCAATTATTACTACAACAAAACGGAGGACATTTTGAACATTTAATATAATTTTCACATTCTAATAAAATTAGTTATAGGTAGATTAGTTGTTACAATGTTCCTTGTTGTTTCATAAGTATATTATTGTTTTTATTTTTTTAATCTGGTTTTATTTTTTATTAAGTATAATTTTGATAAATAAAATTGTCACACATCAGTATCCTTATAATAAAATGTTAAATTTCGTTACTGAGTGTTCAATTTTTTAAGGGTGTTTCACCTGATAACATCCATAAATGGTTTATTTGCACTGTAGCTCCAACCATTGAAAATAGATATATAGTATGTCATATCAGGTGAATGAGAATTAAAAAAGGAAACGAAAAACGTCAAAATATACAGGGTGTCCCATTTAAAAAAACATAAGTTTGCATTATATTTCCTTAGTGAGCCCCCTAAAAAAATAATCTGTGCGCCACTGAACTCTTTAATATTATATCTATCAAAAGTTTTTATAACGTTTTTTTATATTTTTCTTAATTAAGAAGTTATAGTACCTTGTAGTTTTCGACAGTTTTCAATAATCGCCCTGTATCTTCCAACTGCAGGGAGTTACTAAAGATTTAATTAGGCTATCGTTACTTTAACAAAAAAAGAAGTCATAACATCTTAACTGCTTTTCTTCTATCTCTTCTAGTTTACGAGATACCCTGCAAAACGCACCAATTTGGGACACCCTGTACAGTAGCGTCAAATTGCAACTGTCAGAGTTATTCCGCTCCGACTAACATTCTTTTTTGGGCAGTGTAAACTTTCAAATGACTGCCAACAAGGAAATTTGAACTTGGAACGAAATGAAATTCCTTTCATTAGTCGCGAACTACTCCGAAGCTCATCAGCCAGCGCAATCTGTGGGGCATTAGTCGTGGGATCCGGTAACACAAGAGTTTTGATTCCCTCGAAACGACTCGGGCAGGCACTTCATCGAAGGGTCAAGCGTGTGCCGAGGACCTTTCCAAAGCCCCTACGCCCTTAACTCATTTCTCCTTGGTGCTCTTCTGGCCTCTCATAATTCTTTCTGCAGCTCATTGCCAGACTAGCGTTTCATGTTCGTCCGATGGTTTATGGCCACTCGGAAGTTTTATATTATTGGGATCAGAAGATCGAAAATGGAGATCGGCGGAAAAGAAAAGACGCGGGACTAATGTGTGTGTTTGAAAGGAATTCGGTGTTAGAAATTGAAGACGACTTTGCGCGATATAAATTAAAAATAACAAGTTTATTTTTTAGCACGGGATGAGGATAAAAAGTCTTACAAAAGCAAAAACTTTTACTCATTGCTCAAAGTTAGTCGGCTTCATAATTAATTGAAAAATTTGGCTTCTTACGTTTATCTTACTAGGCAAAAAGTATAGATTTACATAAATAAAGCAAATATAAATAATTTATTTAACATTTTTAAAAAGTCAGGTTTGATTTTCCAATGAAACATCAAAAATTCGCCTTTAAAATTTCAACAGTCAACAGTGAACCATGCAGGTACAGTGAACCACCCCCTCCATTAACCAAATTTAAAATATTAAAGTTGAAAACGTACGTGACATAAGACACTAATCCCAATCCCTCATCAAGTGTTGTAGTAAAGAGGTTTACGGTATTCTTTGATACCAAACTAAAATTTTTAAGTTAAGTTATATTTTTCTTACACTGTTCTTATACTGAACCAGTGTACGGAACAATTCGACAACAATCTGCCTACCGCAAATTTGATGTTTCTTTCAATGCACTTAACATGCGTTAGACAATGGCGTTCCATAGATTTTAATTAAAGATGCAGTTACCAAAAGTTGTATTCTATATTTTTTCCTATTATTAAGAAATATTGTTTATTTTTGTATTACATGTTAACCAAGCTTCTTAGATGTTATTTATCCATTTTATCCTTCCACAGTGAACCAAAGGGTAATTTTTTTTTAACAATTCATAGTACAAATAATTTTATATTTAACCACACTAATAGTACCTAAAGTTGAAGGATTTAAGCCGCACTTTACTTTCCAGATCCACTCATAATTTTAGATTCAGTCGGAAGGACACAATAATGATAAGAAAAAAGGGTGATTCACTGTTGAACAACTGACCCTACCCTTTATTTTTTTCAAAATTCCTGCGAGCTTGAATATTCTGTTGACCCAAAATTTCTGAGGGACTTGAATATCTCAGTGGTCCAAAATATCTGCGGGCTTCAATAATGTTCTTTTGACTCGTAATTTCTGCGGGCTTGAATATCGCGTTAGACAGGTTAAAGTGACCTATAAGTTATAGGACGAAGAAAATTCACCCTAAAACTTTTATCCGGCCAACAAATATTTAGAGGTTGCTTGATCTACGTTTCTTATAACTAAATATAGGATTTTTTTTAAAGTTACATTATAGTAACATTTTTGTAAGACCCGTATGTTATAGGTGTCACTACAATATATCATGTCGAGTGTTATGACGAAAAAACAAACGAATGGTACGAAGCAACGGATATGAATATCTACAGATCAGCTCTATCGGCCTGTGTTATAGATGGTCTACCTAACGTACAAGATTATATTCATAAACACAGGTAATTCTTTATTCGAGATATATTTTTATATACGCATACTAGTGTATTGTAACGGTTAAATAATGTGAAAAGCCAAATAAAGAGAATACAAAACTTTTATTCGATAATAGAAAAATTATCAAACAAAATAAATTAATAAAATTTATTTTAATTTAAATAATCACTAGTCAGAACGCAATTAACAAAATAAAGTTTGAAACTAATTTTAGAGCAGTAATCATATGACAAAATATTAAATTTCTGATGACAAATTTTAACATGGTAATTCCATAAGGAATTTTCATCGACGATTTTAGAATAGTTACAAACAATTTAGCAAATAACTAAATAATAGAAAGTGAGTAAATCAGTAAGGAATTTTAATTTATTAGATTCGATATCCTAAGACCGGTTTCTGCCTTTCGACTTCATCAGTTAGGCTTTTCGAATCCAATAAATAAAAATTCCAAACTCGTACAAGTCAATAGCTATATCCGCTATAAGATAACATTTTTAGATGTGCTACCATCTTAAGAAGAGAGTATTGACAAACTCACTTTGTATTATGTTATCTTATAGCGGATATAGCTATTGAGTTGTACGAGTTTGGAATTTTTATTTATTGGATTAGAAAAGCCTAACTGATGAAGCCGAAAGGCAGAAACCGGTCTTAGGATGTCGAATCTAATAAATTAAAATTCCTTACTGGTTTACTCACTTTGTATTAATCTCTGAAAGGGATAAAAAAGAAGAGAGTGACATCTTGACTAGATTCAGTCAAAATTTAATGTCAATACTCTCTGCTCACCATAGATGGTAGCACATCTAAAAATAAATAATAGAAGTTAAGACAAAATAGTCTTAGATAAGTCTGCAATCATTACAACAATGAAAAGATTGTTATTTTAAATATTAGAAGAGAAATACATTTTAAACTTAACCTCAAAGTGCGGTATCTTAACTTAATAATATGATCAATGTAAATTCAGGGGAAATATAATAAATCAAGAAAATAAAGTGTGAGGATTTCCAAAATTAAAGTATTATTGTAAAAAAGGCAGTAATACTAAAGTTTAATACAATTTATAAACTCGATAATGACGAAAGTAAAAAAGTCTTCATGTACTTTAATATTAGTTACAATATTAGTTACAATAGTCCTAAATTTTTGGGGGTTCTAAAATTTTATGGGCTAAAAATTCTTGCAGGGTTTAAAAAAATATATCAACTTAAAAGCGCTGTTAATTAATTGAAGCCAATGTTATTTTGCGAATTAACAGTTTTAAGTTTCTGAAATGTATAAAAAAAGTTTAAAAAAAAATCAATTTTTTTTTTAATTTCCCTATTATGATTCCGTACTTCTTGATGACGAATTACTGCTATTCTTTAACCTTCTAGTAATCTTAATGAAACCAGCGACTGAACAATACATATTCTGTATTGTTCTCGTTGAAAGGTCTATTAAAACTTGTAGAGAGTGAGTAAATATAGCATGCAAATTGGATGAACTATTTCCCGATCACATGTTGACTTTGCTATCGCTAGAAGAGGGTTTAATTTAAGGGTACTTTTCAGTCCAGAATGCCATTAATTCTCTAATCCGAATTAATTGCGGAAAACAAAAGGCTACGAACAAAATTCTAGGGGATATTAAATTATGTAGCTTTAACCTCAATAGACTTATTCAAGTTAAATAGGTATCGAAAAACTCAGTAGGGCATTCGAATACAATATATTCTATTGTTTCCATAACGTTTTAATAATTAATAATGAATAAAATTAATGAATGTCGGTACTACATATAATCAGAATAGAAAATTGAACAATAAACGACGACTAATTTCGGCTATTAGCCATCATCAGGCCTACAAAAAATATAACAAGAAAGTAGCAACAATCTTATAATGAACCATGACAACTTACCCTGGGGTAAAAATTATTAAAATTTAAGAATTTTATTGTTATTATAAAATTGTTATTATAAAAACATTTTAAAAAATTCGACATCTCTCAATATTGGGGTGAACAATTCGCTTCCAAAATTGTCGGTTGAAAAAGTTGGAATAGGTGGAAATGAGCAACTGCCCAACCCCTTCAAAATTGTTGGCACATTATCGCACCAATTAATGTTAAGCAAACGTAATTTTACAAATTTAACACTATGATAATCCTCTATGGTGACGAACGGGTAGGCCAACCCTCCATCCTCAACGGAGGATTCTTAAAATTCAGTAAAGGATATAAACATTTCATCCGAACTTGAACTTGCAAATGTGAATGACAAGATGTTGTACGGTAGATCTTTAGAAATTAATAAATAAAATTTAGAAAGAAAAAGAAGAATCTAATCCAAAAAAGTACAATAATTACGAAATATTAAAGTGAGATTGGGTACAGGATAAATTTGAATAATTAAAACCACAAGAAGAAAGTGACATTTAGAAATAAACAAAGAAATCTTACGGTAGGGGTAAATGACATTATTATAGGTTAGAAAATACTTTAAATCGAGTCGTTAAAAATGTCTGAAAGGAACAAGTAATTGTCTTTAGGGTAAAGTTGTTCGTTTAAACAGTTGAAATTGTCATTATGGAGACATGAGTTATATTTCAAACATTTCCAAAAGGTTAAGTCTAAAACTCTTCGGGCATTTATGTAGAAGTTTTGCATTGGAAGGAGAAAAAGAATGATGAGAAGAAAGAATATGGTTGGCGAAAGAAGAAAAAGTATTGACAATGTCTGTGCCTTGCTTTCGATACATTGACTTTAATCAAATTTGCTTTTTTATTTTCATTCATGTTTTACTAGCCAAAAACAAAATTGGTACTTAGAAACTCTACCTTACTGGTAGCCATTGTTGGATTTGATACCGAAGCTAAAACATAAGCAAAAGAAACAACTATGATTAGTCTTGTTGTTGACATGATGTATACAAGTATAGTACATGGTCCCAGAACGCCTCCTTGTGGAAGTCCGGTGCAACAAAAGCGTTTTTCACTGAATAGCAGTAAAAATAGAAATTTTAAGAATAATTTGTTAAAAGACACAATTGGGACATATTCACTTTCTCGTATTTTTATTTCGATGGAACAATAACTCGTAAAAAATAATCCCCTATTCACTTTTTCAGTTAATTATTCAAAACCAGAGATAAAATTTGCCACCGCCAACTTCGTTCTTTGAAAAATGGCACCCATTTACCTCATTTTTCATTATTCCAATGAAGAGTTTCCATTCCGTGAGATAAAAAGTTCATTTTCCTTTTACGACTTCGCTGCCGTCAATGCTTTACATCCCGGATAGCTTCCTGTTTCCCACCTGTATACTTTAACGTTTTACTTATGTCAGAAACTTCTATTCAAATTCAACGAATTCAAGTAACAACATCGTCTCATCGTAAAACGTGGAGACGATCTTTTGAGTTGATAATTTTAAAAATTGAAATGTAATAAAAAAAAAATAAAAAATTATATGACTCGAACACAAAAGCTTAAGTTTTTTTTTTTGGGAATACAGAATAGAATAATCGATCCTTTTTAAAGAGTTTTTTTGGAAAAAAATTAGATACAGACAGATAATTAAAGTAGAAAAAACGATGGGGAGGAAAAATTGAGTTTTTATTTTTGGGTAAAACCATGGAAAATCTTGTATTTTCCTAACCATCTGCTTTTGTTTCCTAACTTATTGGACTATATTAACTAACTTGATTTTATCTTATAGTGGATTTTTAAAAATATACTTTAGCTTTTTTTGACCGTTAATAAAAACGGTTTGGCACTCCGAATTCAACATTCGACAATAAAGTAGAACTTTATTAAAATATTTGGGAATCGAAGAGGAATGTGAACGAAAGACAGAGAAGCATTTGTAAAATCTTATTAAAGGGTTTACTCATTACTAGGATGACAATTCGACGAATATTGACCCGGCGAACGTATTTTTATTGAAGGTAAAATTCTTGAGATTGAAACTACTTTCAACGTCGCGTCATCTATTATATTTGATTTAGAGTCGTAAGTAGATAAATTTATATATAAACGAATAAACTGACTAGAACTTTGATAAATTTTAAATATTGTAATTAAATGAAATACAATTTATTAAAGTACTTAAACCATATCATATTTTATTAGTTTTCTTCAACTTCATTTGTAATTTCTCTTTTATTATTTCGTTATACCTTCTGTATCTATAGAGGGAGAAGGGTGGGTCACCACAGAGCAGGTAGGCCACATTTGGCCCATTCTGCATACTTCTGAGGTTGAGCCTTCCTTCTAGCTCGTCAGCTTGTTTAAAGTAGGTGAAGACGTCGCATTAAGGCAGCTCCCTCATGTTGGCTGGTGTTAACCTCTGCTCGCCGAAAAGAAAATGTCTTTCTTATTTGTGAGAGTGTCAGGCATTCGCAAAGAATGTGTTCGACAGTCTCGTCTTCCGGTTCACATCCTCTATACAGAGGAATGTCAGGTAACCCCATCCTGTGGATGTGTTTTCGTAGATGACAGTGGCCAGTCAGGATACCAGTGGCTGTGGGCAGGTTCTGTTCATCTATTTTTTTGGTGTTTCGCAGTTCGGATACTGTATGGGTTCCTTGGCTAGCTTGCAGCCTGTTTCGTCGTCCCATCTACCCTTAAACTTTTCAAGGGAGTGCTTCTTTAGTAGGTCCGCCACAGCTGATGCCGATAAGCCTATGAAAGGGCCAGGTCCCAAGAATTTTTGGCAGGCTGCTTTCTTAGCTAACGAGTCAGATATACCGTTGCCTTTTGATTTTCCATGGCCTTTGATCCAACCTAAAGTGACCACGTTGTTGTTGCAAGCTTCGATCAGAGCCTGGTGACATTCTAATACTAGACCTGATGTAATGCGTGGTCTATTCAGAGTTCCTGTCTGCTATGCGTAAGGATGTAAATATTATTACCAGTATTGTTTCTTCTGGTAGTCTCTTTTGCGGCTATGGAGATAGCAGTGAGCTCTGTTTGAGCTACAGTTGCATTTGAAATAAATTCCACAGCCTGATTCCTCATTTGTTTTAGACCCATCGGTGTAGATGTACAAGGCACCTGCTGCCAATGAAGCCTCTTGTACGATTTTTATTATTACATCAGGTTGTATACCAGTAGAGTGTACCCGTGTCATGGTCATCACAACAACTTCCTTAATAAATATGTCAAGGGGGCTGAGACCAAGAATCACCTCCATTGCTCTAGTTGGTGTGGTTCTCATGCCCCCTGTTATGTTAAGGCATGCTATTCTTTGTATTTGATCCAATTTGCGTAAGACTGTCTACTGGCTAGTTTTGACTCTCCAGGCAATCGCACCGTACGTTATCATAGGTCTTATGATAGCAGTGTAGATCCAGACCGTAACCTTAGGTGATATTCCCCAGGTGCGGCCAATGGTTCTTCGGCATTGTTCATAAGATATGTATGCTCTTTTGGCTCTGTTTTCTAGATGAGAGTTCCATGTTAACTTGCTGTCAAAGGTGACCCCCAAATATTTCACCTCTGCAGAAAAGATTAATTTAGTTTTTAGGGGCTTTGAGGTCTAGATGTTTGCAAGCTTCCTTCGGTTCGTGAAAAGAACCATCTCTGTCTTTTTTGGGTTTATTGACAGTGAGTGGTATTTGCACCACTGTTCTTTGATGTGAAGGGCCTCTTGCAGAATCACTAGGTCATCTGCATAAACTATAGTGTAGAAATTCATCGTTAAGGCGATTGAGTAAGGTGTCTAAGACCATGTTCCACAGTAGAGGTGAGAGCACCCCTCCCTGTGGACAGCCTATTTTTCGTTATACCTTTTTTGGAATTCAGTTTTCTTTAGTTTGTAGCTTTGACTTTTTCTTGTAGTTTCTTTTATCTAATATCTTTTATTTTTATATCCATCTTTAATAAAAACTGGTCGTTTTCTATCCCCTTTCGTTATTTTCCCTGTTTTAGTTATTTAATTATAGTCGTTATGTCTATTGTTGTTCTTATTTATTTTTTCGTTTCGTGCTCTTTTGTCTATTTCCGTTGCATCTTTCTAATTTTATTTTTACCTTTAAAATTCGTTTCATTCACAAATTCCTCAGCAGCCACTGACTTGGTTGATTTTTTTACACAATTGAAAGGAAAGTTTTAATCCTCTTAAAACGAAATATCACATGGCCCAAAATTTTAGAAGTGGTTGGAGGTTCAAAGAAATATTTTGTGTTGTAGAATTTCCTATTGAAAGCAAAAATCAACCTGCTCGAGCTTTTTCTTTATTAATTTACACTTTATAAGAAATCAAAGCAATTTCTTATTCACTTTCCATCTATAGCCCCTTTTCCGGAAGGAATTCCCGTACGGCATTGCGAAATGAAACGTTGCTAAGGGGATATACACACCCTGCGGGCTTTGACAGGCAATTTCCATAAAAATTAACGGAAAATCGTATCTGGAAGTTATTTTTAAAATATTATTTGATTGAAATTCCATTACAGTGTCAATCGACTCGTTTGTCAGGTAGGGGATGCAGTCTTCCCTTCATCGTCAATTAAAAAATTTACCAAAAAATACCTGACAATTTTCCGGATGCTTCAAACGGAGCTGCCAATTAATTTAAATGTTGATCAGTTGTTTTTAATTATTTTTTCGACGCCCCATTCTTTATTAAATCAGTTCATAAAGGAATTTTTTTAAAATCTTTCATATACAGGGTGATTTATCGGTAAAAGAAATAAAAAAAATAAAAAATGTCGAATTTTTAATACGTTTATTTTTATAAACTGAACAAAGATCAGTCCAGCTTTTTATATTTCGCAGATTTTATACAACGTGCTTTATTTTTTAATGTAACGCCACCAGAGGCAATTTTCTCGAAACATCAAAAAAATTACTATCCTATTTAAAACCACCGACCACGTCATGTACTTTCTGGGCGAAATAAAATTGTCTTTTCTCTACGGTATTATTCAGCTGAACAATATGAATATATCAAACGCAAAACGAGCAAGGCGCTGTTAATTCTGAAGAGACCGACACGTAGGGCCTCTTGGGTCTAGATAATTCTAATGTGGGTCCAGCAGAACGCCCTTTGCGGCTTTATAACCCCGTTAAGTATTTAGTCCTTTGTTTAAAACCAACTACTACGTGGAACAACGTGGATTTTCCTTCCAACTTTTTTTGCGTTCAAAGGATAACGTGTTGTGGTTTTGAAGGATCATCAAAAACAAACAAATATTAATATGTTGAAGAGGACTCGAGTTTTTTATATATAAAAGGGCATATTGATAAAGTCTTAGTGTAACAGAAAAAATTTAAAGTTTTGGTTTTGACCAAATATAAATAGTTTAAAAAAATATGACTTGGTATCAGATAAAATATAAGAAATCGGTCAGAGTTTAAAGAATTCCTAAAACTTCAGAATCTTTCTATCTTAGAAACAAATTAGTATTCCCGAAATGTTCCCCAAATGATCATGAATTTTGAAATCATTCATTGATTATCTTTTATTTTTTTTAATCAAATACTATTAAACGAGCAAGGTTTGTATGTATGTATGTATGTCCGGAGGATCTCAAAATTCACTCGTCAGAATTCAATAAAACTTTCAGGGTAGACTAATTCCTATTTAAATCGGCAAAAAATGCAGGTCTCATCTCTGTGAAAATTCGATCTTCCGAGATATTCATAAGAAAAGTTAAGCTTTTAGTTTATTTCCTAGCAACGACGGAGATAATATAACTTACATCTATAGTAATATATACTATAAAGGAGAGAGGAGCGCAGTAAAAGTGGGGATATAACGTCACATTCCATAGGCGTACTTTGCAAAATAAGTAACGCTTCAATACTTACCTAAAGTCAAAGATTAAAAAAAAAATTTAGTTCAAGAACTACCTTTAAAGTCACTCTCTTCACTAAAACTACTGGTGTCACTATAATTGTCTTTTCTGAGGTTTATTATTATAGGTTCTATTAAATTTTTCATTGATATATCCACTTTCTTAATGAATTTTCCACCTTTTTAACATGATCAATGGCATTTTCCCCAATGTTCTCTATTTACATCTGAAACTGCCGTCAAAAACAAATTTAAAACATCAGGAAATTTAAATGTTATATTGTTTTGAGAAACATAACCTTTTAATAATTGTGACCAGATCAGTTCAATGGGATTTAACTCTGAGAATTCTAATTCCTTTTTCTCGGGCCATCTCATCTATAATATATTTTTTGAATTTGTTTTTATGTTGCCTTGCTATTACTAATAATTCTGCCTTCAAGGATTTAGGAGGACTGATAATATTTTTAGAATGAAGCCATTTTGAAATATATATTAACACAAAATTTCTAATCAATTAAAATACATACGATACGGCTATGAATAAATAAAGTATGACTTATCTGTCAAAAGAACAGGTTTATTACAGTAAAAACCATGGAAACAAGATTAAATCTAGACGAAAACTATATTCGGCCAATCAGATGTATTAAAATTTAAATTTAAACTACAAATAAGCATTGAAGGATGAGATAAAAATAAAATGTCTACCTCTTGAATCTGTACTACGTTCTGCAAATTAAATACTGCACTCCTTTCTTCTGTATAGTATAGTAGTAAAAAGGTTTGACTTTATTTAATTTCTGGCGTTTTAATCTGAAAGAATTCAATTTTAAATTTGCCGCTTTATATAAAAAAGGAAAGGTTCATTTGACGGACATAAATAATTTGCTTGTCAAATGACAGCCATCTCATAAATTCAAAGTTGAAAATACAACGTTGCCAATTCAATTTCAGAAATCATGGCTTTAGGTAAATATTTATAGGAACATTGAGTAACACTGTTAAAATGGACACGTGTCAAAACGTGACACCTGTCAAAAAGTGATAACTGTTCATAGTACATTTTAAGGTTGATGGTGACTTTGTATTTTCCAAGAACAAATTGTAATGTAATGTACGAATGAACTATTTTTGTAACTGAAAAATATGATATCAATATCTGCCACACGTCGAGAGTCTGGTCACAGATTCTTGTGGAGGTTTGTACCCAAGTATGTATATCAGACCTATAATTTTCCTATAGTTAAATATTAAGAGCGAAGCTCGGTGACCAGATATTCTCTTTTTAAATGCAACATCTTTCTTTTTCTTTTCTGTAAGTTCTCTATGTTTTTCAAACTGTTCGTAAGAGGAAGTTAAAGTTAGAATTTGACTTTAAACTCCGCGATCTTTTCTGGTTTGGTATCTTACATTTGATGACCAGTTGCGAAATTCTAAAACATTTAAGAATGTAGTTAATCGTGCATGAAATATTGGATCGTCTAGATGATGGGTGAGGCTGAGTCATAACTATATCAAGGCACGAAGTCGATAATGCGGTTAACATGGTCCTGTGACACCCATATAATAATAATAATATGTTTATTACGATTCAATGAACAACAATATTGTCTTAAATCTAGGATTTTACTCCTCAAAACCCATTTTTGTACTCCCCCAACCCATAATACCATGTGACAAGTGAGATGTTAGTTACGAAATTAACGGGTCGATCATGATACCAAGATATTTAACAGACTCTGTTTAAGGTATTGTTGTATCTTCATTCATTCAAGTTTCCTAAGTGTGGCAGATTGTTAGGGTAAGACGTAAATGGGAGATAATGAGTACTATTTAGGTTTAGAGTCAGTTTGTTATGTTGGAACCACTTCTTAATGACTTGAAAGTCAGTTTCTGCCTTGAGCTTTAAGTTTCCCCATGTATCTGCAGTATAAAATAATACAGTATCATCAGCAAAGCTGAGAAGTATCTCTCGGGTATCAATATTTAAGAGGCTATTTATATACAATGTGAACAATAGGGGGCCTAATACAGTGCCTTGTGGAACACCAAATGTAACAGTTCTGGGTTCGCGGATTTTTTAGGCTTCAGACTATTTATTATATAGATTATTTTACTGTTGGTTGGTGGAAAAAGGTGCATTGTATGATTCAAAGCAGAAATATTGTCTTGAATCTGAAAGGGTTCCTCAATTTTATTCGCATAGTTCTTACCCACATCACTGAAAAATTATTGAATTCATCTGCCATCATTTTTTCGTCAGTAATAACTTCATTGTTTTCTGATATGATATTTGTAATTTTTACTTTTACTTTTGCCACTTATATTATTCACACACGTCCACAATTTTTTTGATGACGCTTTGTTACCATCAATTTGTTTTTTAAAATAATCTTTTTTATTCTTCTGTATGAAGTTATGAAGTTTATTTTTATAGGCTTTGTATTCTATTTCTAAAACAATATTTTTCGGATCTTTTCGCAATTTATAATATAGTTCATAATTAGTTGTTATAGATTTTAATCCAAGGCTTTCTGACTCTATGCTTGAAGACTTTTTCACGACATTGGTACAGTTTTTGATATGATTATTCAAAGTTTCAATAAACGAATCCGTTATTTCATCTATGGTTTAAGATGTATACATGGTAATTCATGATTCTATATTCACAACATTTCTCAATTTTTTAAAATCAAAAAATTTTTTGTGGGTAGGTATTTTTTTATCCTCTTTTACTTTGTGAAAAGATGTAGTGAGAATTATGGGGTCGTGGTCAGTTGAATCATGAGGGAAAATGTATGAGTTTATTTCTCTAATATTTTCTGAGTTATTTTTCACAACATAGATGAATAGGAAGACTTCAGCTTTAATAGCATTGTTAGTCAATTCATCTCGCTTACAAAAAAGTCTAAATCACTGAAATTGACTGATTCCTATAAAAAACCGATTGCCAATTCCGTTCTGCAAATTTAAAAAAATGGTGAATTAACCAAATCAGAGTTATTTTCATGATTGGATACTTTCGTAGCAACAGTAAGCAGGCTTCATAGTACCTAGGCATCTTTGGAAGGATTCATGACTAACCTATCCAAACAGATATTGGCAACCCCCTAAATAGCAACCATTCTAAATATTGTAAGGACTAGTCTGAGTATCGATTTTCCCTATAGACTAAATTAAGTATCCCACGGTGTCTATTTCAACCGTATATAAAATTAATCGAACGTTTTCGATGGTTTCCCCAAATGCGTCAATTCGCGATAATAATTCATGAATTAACAAGCGTTTGTTCAACATGAGTTTCCCCGGAAATTATCCAGCTAAATCAATGGGTAAATCGTCATCTTCGGTCCCGTTGCAATGGTTCGATTTGACGAAGTCACAAATTTGTACAAGCTTTGCATACAAATCGTATTAATGTGATAAAATTTTCAACGGTTTTGAAATGCACCGCGTTATTTCGTTTATATGAGTGACAGATGACAATCATGTCATTTATTATACCTATGGAGAATTGGCTTATTAGCCCTGTATTGGAGTTCAACGATAATATAATAGTAGGAGAGCTGGAGCCGAAAAAGTCTTTGATCTTTGATATGGACAAACTCGAATAAAACTCATTGTATTACTAAACAGGATTACATATCCGAGCTCTCCGACACTTTCAGTAGTACAGGACTTAGGTACGGATATGTCGGAGAAATTGACTACTGCTTTCTCATTATATAATAAATCATGTGTGAAAATCTCCGACAGCTACGTTGGTGCATAAGGCAGTAAATTGGGATTTTATAGACGCGCCCCCGAGACTCGCGCCATTCACGGTTATCATATATGCATACGTATTTTATCAAAGGTCCTCCAAATTTTATCGATTAAATTTTTGGTTTTCACGAAAACGGCTTTATTTTTGCCTAAAATAAGGGCGTTTGAGTATGAAGATCAAAAATTTAATCTATAAAATTTCAGAGGACGAGTCGTATTTGAAAGGATTATTTTTTGAATCATTTTGTATTAAAAACAGAGAACATAGTCATTTATGCAAAAGACACTTTACACACAAATATTGAAAATTTTCTTTACCAATTTAAATTGAAACCTCATGATGAGCTGTTATAGTTTTACATACAGGGCCACCAAGGCGATTTTTTGACTGGCTACCCCGCGAAACGGCGCCGTAAATAAAAGCGAAGAAGAAGAATGAAATGAAGTCTTTCTTAATTTAATTAATTTTAAGTTTAGTGTTGAAGTGAGGTATGTAAAAATGTTAAAGGCGTTTTGAAATAAACTAATAAAAACAGGTTAGTTTACAAATACATTTTGAAATTTGGTTATTAACATAGATTTGCAATACATTTTAGTATAATAATAATTGATAAATGTTTACATTTGACATCTCAAATAGGTAAACACAGTTTAATCAAGAAACAAAAACGAAGAAGCGGTTTTATCAGTATAAAACACAATGATTGGTTAGGATCCTGAGCTGTTATTGGCTGAAACCACAAAATCTGACTGTATTGACAGATGAAAAAAAAATAATCGATAAAAACTCGTACAATTCAATTTTTTATCTGAAAATTAACATTTTTATGTTTATTGGGTAATTTTATAATAATTTATACCATAGGTACTATATGTATATCATCAGATAGATATAATATTGAATCTCCAAGTATATTATTCAACCACTAAATTGGGTAATATAATCTTCTTTGTTCCAAAGTTGTAAAATTTAAAAATATATAATCTCTAAAAATGAACAGATATACAAAATATTACTGTAAAAGAGTTCTTTGTTTTATTTTGTTGATTTATTATAATATACGTTTATACACAAGCGTCAAGATCAGTAGCTTTTTAAAAACCATTGCTCACATAGATAATTGACACACGCTTGCTTAGACCTAACAAAACAATAATTTATTTTATTAAAATGGCGTGTATTTTTAAATTTTGCAAGGTTGAAAATGAAAAAGTAATATTATTTAATGAAAAGACATTGAAAACCTGCAGAGACAAACTAGAAATTAGAATAACGTGCAATATTAAATATATTGATGAGGTTCTACCGGAAGAAATTGACATTTTGCATGGGTATCATCGAACCTGCTACAGATTGTTTACGACTGCGAATAAATTAGTCATAGAGCAGTATAAAAAAATTAAATGTAATATTGGTAAGTCATTGTCATAACAGTTATTTTCTATACAGTATTTTTATTTCTGTATTATGAAAGTATATATTTTATATATTATTTCTCCCGTTTCTCATGTCTTTTTAGTGATTTTTTCCTTCATTTATAATGAAAGTTTTTCGTTTTTCTCGTTATTTCTTATCGTCGTGTTTATAAAATTTAAGATATTCACAACTAAAAGGTACGGTTTGTTAGGACACTCCGCTAGCGAAAAGTTGGCAACTTCCGCTGCGTAAAAATGAATTTAATGTATTTCAACATTTCTTCTTCCTCAATTGTAAACTTCATTTTACAATTATATAATGCTCGATATAATGATTTTAATAGATCAACCAGGAACTTCGATGTCAGCAACTGAAGCTTTGGAGGCAAGAAGTACTCCAACACCACTAGAGAAATCTTCGGCAACGGCAGATGAATCTTCAATGCTGGTAGATGAACGTTAATTTTCAGATAAAAAATTGAATTTTTACGAGCTTTTATCGATAAAATACGTATGCATCTGATAAATGTGAATGGCGCGAGTCTCGGGGGCGCGTCTATAAAATCCCATTTTACTGCCTTATGCACCAACGTAGCTGTCGGAGATTTTCACACATGATTTATTATATAATGAGAAAGCAGTAGTCAATTTCTCCGACATATCAGTTGTGATTTGTTTTTTTTTTAATTTTTGGCAACTTAACCCCTGTCAGCCACCAAGTTTGCACCACCGTAGCTGTCGGAGAGTTGGAATATATAATAAGTAGCTTATAATCTTCCATCCTAAAAAAAAATCACACGTATCATCGATAGTTTGCGTCTAAGAAAAAAATGGCCACTTTAGTCATCCGTACCTAAGTCCTGCACCACTGAAAGTGTCGGAGAGCTCGGATATTTAATCCTGTTTAGTAATACAATGAGTTTTAACCGAGTTTGTCCATATCAAAGATCAAAGAATTTTTCGGCTCCAGCTCTTAGACTATAAGCATTAAATATTTCTCAATATCAGGGGCGTACAAATTGTCGACATTTACGCCACCTGTCGTGAATAAGCGATATCCCATAATCGTAACATTTTCTTCCAACAGGAAATTCTGTTTGTTATCCAGTGAGAAATTGCAGACGAATTAGCATTTTTATTGCTCTAAACTTTCTATGTAGATCGTTTTTGCCCGCAAGTTTTATCGTGTTTTTAACAGAAATGGGTATAGTTTATGAATTATAGTGTTTTGAATTCCACTTCCAATTTTATTACGAGGTGTTTAGAGTGTTTGTTCTTTCTGAATTTGCCATAAAACTTGCTCGTAAACAACTTGGGACTATACAGGGTGTCTCATTAAGAATGGGACATAGAACAACCGCAGATGCTCCAATTCAAAATAAAACGATTAAGCGAAATATGCTTAGATAAAATGTTACTCGTTTCCGAAATACGGGGTGTTGAAGTTGAAAACTGAAAAATTATTAATGGCCATAATTTTTTTAATACACCGTATAATTTTACTCAAATCGGCACACTTGTTAAATATCATAAAATGCATCTAACAGTAAAAAAACAGTTCAGTACGCTCTACCAGTGGCGAACGGCAGGAGTAAGTAATGCTTGTACCCCTTCTAAATGTTACGCCGCTGTCTAAATTTTAATTTTGACTATAATTTTAATTTTTTTGATATTTTCTAAGTCAATAATGTACACTTGTTAGTTTGTTGTAAAGTCATTGTTTTTCGAGATATTCGCAGTTAAAAATAGATAGACATGTACTTTTTATTTGTATTATTATTAATAATATTCATTTTTACAATTTTGTCTTAAAACCAAACAAAGTAAAAACCATGTCCCTCATTTCTAAATTGGAAAATTCGTTATGACGTGGCATTTTACAATAATATTACAGTTATTAATAACAATAATCACTTATCGGCAACAGATAGTTACTACGAAAATGTTTAACTGACAGTGACAGAACTTCATTATAAATCAAAGCCTACTGTCAAAATTTTCAATTATAAATTAATAAATATTCTCACAATCGCAACGTGCCTATTAGGAACTTAACATTACAAATCAGAACAAAAAAATAAAAAAAAATAGAATAAAGCTGTTTGGTCGCGAATCTCATTGATTGTAAAAATGAATATTATTAATAATAATACAAATAAAAAGTACATGTCTATTTTTCTTTAACTGCGAATATCTCGAAAAACAATGACTTTACAACAAACTAAGTGTACATTATTGACTTAGAAAATATCAAAAAAATTAAAATTATAGTCAAAATTAAAATTTAGACAGCGGCGTAACATTTAGAAGGGGTACAAGCATTACTTACTCCTGCCGTACGCCACTGGTAGAGCGTACTGAACTGTTTTTTTTACTGTTTACATGCATTTTATGATATTTAACAAGTGTGCCGATTTAAGTAAAATTATACGGTGTATTAAAAAATGATGGCCATTTTATCTAAGCATATTTCGCTTAATTGTTTTATTTTGAATTGGAGAATCTGCGGTTGTTCTATGTCCCATTCTTAATGGGACACCCTGTATAGGTCATAAATGGGATTATTGTCATTCTATAATTATGTTCTTTAAGAAAATTAATAAATTCTTTATTAGTAGCAGGAAATTAGAAAAATAGTTGGACAGAAATGATAAAGATTTCCTACCGTTTCAACCACTTCCTGTCGAGTTTGTGGGAAAAAAAATTATGTAGTGGTGTGACTTAAATTATTATTTATTTCTTGACACTTTTGAATATAATTTTTAACAATGATCAAAAATTTTGAAACCGCCCCTGGCGTCTAATCCAAATGGATACAAAGACTACGAAATACCAAAATTTTATCATAATTATATTACTATACAACAAAAACGAAATGCCGTTCGAATATCTATTTTAAATAATATAACAAAAACCAATTCATCTGTCCTGTCTGTATTCGATAATTTGAAACGTATTCATTATCAGTGCGGTAACCCACAACTTTCTACCCTGAAAAGGAGGAAAACTCCTATAGCAGGGAATTAGGAAAATGAAATGTCCTAGAAAATGTAATATATACCAAATGAAAATAAATAATAAACAAAAAAAAAACCACAACTTTCTTAAGGAATAACAAGTTTTGATTTTTTGTTTGTTTGTTTATTTGTTTGTTTGTAGTATTTTTTATGATATTAAATCAATTCACTTTAACATACAGGGTGACGCTTTAGTGCAGCAAAGTTCCTTTAAATCCAATAAATCCAATAAATATAAAAAATGTAATATGTAATAAACTCATACCGTAGGCTATAAAAGCTTAATGCAAAATGGAGAAAATGAAAAATTTCATTCACACTCGATATCCTTTAAAAAAATCAGAACATAACTTATCTTTAATGTTGTGGGTATATAAAAATTACTTGGCAACGGTGAATTCGAAGTAAAAAAAATAGTTTCTGGTAGTTGAAGATAAACAAACAATTTGACAAACGTCATAGCTGCGAACATGAAAAATCCAGTTGTCAGGAAAAACAGGGATCTGCTTTATCGGCTTCACAACATAAGGAATAGATGTTATTCTGACAACAGGAAATAACGGACTGTCCTGGATGTTGTCAAAATTTGATTTTTATAAACCGTCACCTCACGGCTTGCTGAGATGTGAAATTCTTTGATTTTTGTGTCAAAATCCATGTACATGGTTAAATTTTATATTTTAGAAATGTTTTTCACTATTAATTTCACTCTTTTTAATATCACTTTCACTATTAACCTTTTTAAAAACACCATAATTTCTATTTCACTTAACCTAATTTTCTGAATAC
Organism: Crepidodera aurea; assembly: GCA_949320105.2. Classification (NCBI taxonomy): domain Eukaryota; kingdom Metazoa; phylum Arthropoda; class Insecta; order Coleoptera; family Chrysomelidae; genus Crepidodera; species Crepidodera aurea. The sequence continues at coordinate 3,041,980 of OX439474.1, forward strand.
AACTTTATTTACAATTTTAATTTTGACATTTCTCATTATTATTTACTTCTTTATTAATGTTATTTTTACCTTTTTTTTATGGAATTAGGGCAGTTTTAATTTTGAGAATTTTGCATAACTATTCCTCTAACCATAATTAACATTCTGTAGATGTTTTTAGATGTGCTACCATCTATGATTAGAAGAGGGTATTGACAATTTTTAAAGCAAATAATTCCCAATGTATTGGGGTTGCATACACAATTTGCATTGTGTGTTTCAAAGCTTTTATTTGACTGATTAATTTCATCCACAAGTTTCACAAATAGATAAAATTTTATGGTTAGAGGTATAATTGGTACTGCCATTCACAATCACTACTAGTGATTTTAAATCTAATTACTAAAGTCCAAATTATATGAGTAACTGACAATGATACCCTATTCTAATGAATTATCGTAAAAGTTTTTGAAAAATAACATTTTTATTCCTAAAAAAATTACATGTTAAAATTTGCATTTCTCATTTCATTTATTCTTGTTATTTTTGATTGTATTTTTTAAATTTAATTACTTATTAATAAAACTGATAGAAACATTTATTAATTTTACTTATGTACACCATCTTAAATTGGTTCTAAACATCTTCAGAGATATTACCCGTTACAATATATTGTATCAAAAGGTTCTTCGTTCTTCCAATACGCGCTTTATTGGATTAAATTTTAAAAGTTTGTCATACTAAAAACAGGTAAAAATTCAACGAATCCCACTGACTGCGCCAATGCCGAGTTTTATCGGAAATCATACCCGCTGGAAATCTGAGACGAAATTAGATCGCCGTCTTGATTATCCTTAATCGTTTTAATATGTCAAATATTTCCTTTGATAATAAATACATGCATAAAATGGAAACATCAAAGAATTTTGAACAAAGTTATTTACCTAAGATCTTTTATTAACGGTTAATTAATTCTTCAATCTTTTGCAACTTTAATAAATGATAAAATCAATGGTTTTATTTTCGTAAGACGTACTGTGAGAAACAATTCAGTTTACAGAAACTTAAGTAATCGTAAAAATGTTGAATTTGTTTCGTCAAAAGTTGAAATATAGCGTAAATGCAGAGCGGAGGCACTAATAAACCGGGTATTGACAGGTTCAACAAATAATATAATTGGCACCTGTCACTTACCATTGTGTTTTAAAATTTTACAACATTGTATGCAAAAGTTACATAAATTTGTGACTTCATTAAATCGAATCAATGCAACTCCATCGAAGATAATGATGATTTAGTTGCATAAAACTCATTTTGAGCAAACGTTTGTTTATTCCTAAATTATTACAGCGGATTGGTGCATTTGTTAATTATTGAAATGGTTAAATATACGTAGTGAGATTGTATAGTAAAAATCAGTGCTTGAAATAGTTTTTATGAAGATAATTTCTTCAATAGTTTTACAATGTTTAAATCGTTTATAGAAAGTTTATATTTAAATATTATTTTTAACTTTACCAGTTTTTTAAATTACTGTTTCAAATTAATTTTTGTATTTTCAGACTGTTTCCTTTTAAGGGCGCGGTCTTGTACGTCAAATGTCAGCGAAATTATGTCAAATAAGATGCTGTCCGGGAGGTGCTGGTATCTCGTGATAAATGCTTAAATTAAACAAAATAGTTACAGAAACCTTCCTTTGAAATTTTCTTGTTACAGAAACCATTCGAGAAATTCATTGTCTGCTATATTTAATACAAGGGGAGAACAATATTTAGTATTACCAAAATGTATAATCTTAACTTTTTATTATTCATTTATGGGCAGAAGGACCTCGGTCGATAGCTTTTTGTAAGTGGTTAGCTTACAATAAAGAACATAATGATAAATAATTATTCATTTATTTTCTTTGTAGGTATATATTATTTATACAGACCTTTCAATGAAAGCTATTCATCCATAATATCTTTCTTTTAATTCTTAAAATTAAATTAATTTGTTACTGGGGCATTTATAATATCAAAATAACATATTCTTTTCAGTTATTTATATGAAGTGATTTTGTTCCTCGTTATTAAGTGATTTTGTTCCTCGTTATGAAGTACATATATGAGAAACGAAAGAAAAATTAACCACGCGCACGATTTATTTATTTATTACGATGAATTACGATTTAGGTAAACATGTCAAAGATATTTACAAGTCGGAAACAATTTTTTACTATGGTATTATTGGTATTAAATTTTCGAAATATTCCAGAATCGACACGTGTGTCAAGTTGAAGACTATTCATTTTTTTTTTATTTAGTTTTTTATCAAAATGGCTTAACTGTAAGAACCAAGAATTCAATTAACTCTATTTACAAATTGTAAAAATGAATATTTGTTGTGAACACTTTAAAATATTGCTCTTTAATTGTTATTGTAGATAATAATTTATTCGATAATGCCGCGATCAATCAAGTCCATGCACTTTTGAAAACGAATATTGACGAAAGCTCCATGTTTAATTTTTTAATCCTTAACTAAGACCTAAATAGAATTAAAAAATGCCAAATCTCCCATCAAAACACTGTATAAAGGTAAAGACAACACTCCTTATGCCATGGTTTTGTGAATATCTCAATCATGGAAGAAGCACACAAGTAGTATACAATCTCAAATTTCAAATTATCCGCCAAGCCGGTTTAAGGTCGGAAAAGATTTCGTGAGCAATCGGACGGCGCCGGTGTTATTTAACTTGGGTTACTGAGACAAATACAATACGCTTACCGTATTTTAATCCAAAATATTCACGAAGCGATAAATGGCAAAGGTCCGGAATTGCACAAGAGTCCTGCTGCCTGCGCATGCGTGTGTGAACTTGGGATTTGTTTTGATTGTAAGAAGTGTGTTTACGGTTTACACTGTTAAATTCTTTGGTCGTTCAGTAGCAGCGATTAGGGGGGCGTAGGGGGGCAGCTGCCCCCCACTTTTAGAGGGATGTATCCATTTAGTGTACAATAGCAGCATTGATTAAAGTACTATTAAAGATTAAAATTTTTTTTTTTAGATTTTATACGAATTAAAATTCTATACGAACAATATTTTTTTCATATCATTTTAAAGTCGAGGTTTTAACGAAGAAAATGAGCACTGATAAAGTTAAACAATTGAAAATTTGTAAACCAACTTTTTCGATTGAAAATTAGGGTTTCTTTTAAATTTTTGCACAGTTGGACAAGGTGGCGGGTCACATTTTTTAAGATAATCAGCTAAAATCTGAACTTCAAACTCAGCCTACTACGAATTTGACAAATAGGGCAGATTCTCGATATTTTGTTTCGCGTTAGAGATATCGAAAAACATTAGAAAAACTTGTTCAGAATATTATTTTAACCCCATATACCGATTTTCATGACAAAATTCGCATTTTTAATTTTTTCATTTAGCGTTCCATGGAAAGTAATAAATTTGACACATTGACAATTTAATAGTGATTATTAACTGATTAAATTTAGGAAAAAGTATGCAACAGTTCATCGATCCATTTTAGAGACATCATTATAACAAAAATTATCCACAATGATATTATAAAATAATTTTATCAGAAGAATTTTCTTTAATTACAAATAACAGAAATATAGAAAAAGTAGACAAAATCATAATTCCTACACATTCTAACTATTAAAAAGTAAAAATTAATTTATTATGAAAGTCATACAAAATATATCAGTTATTTTTAATATATTCTTCTCGTTTACTTTATATTACCTAATTCTTTTTTAAAATACTTCCTATATTTTTATTCTGATGGATAATATATCGACAAAAATAATTTTGAATTCTTTTTAAAAATTCCCGCGTACATTATGGTTATGACAGTTAAACGAAATGCGCAGCCGCCAGTGTCGTTTAGAATCTCGTCCTAAGAGTAATAAAAAATATACCTATAAATACTCTGAAATCTCCTCAACTTTCAGACGAACCGTAATCTAACCGACTGATCCCACGTTGCCAAATGAATTGTTATCAACCAACAGCTGTGAGTTCCCGCGAAAATTTAATTTCATGATATATTATTATATTCGTGTATATTTTAAAGTTTTATTGCGTACTTAGAATGTTCCTTTCAGATTATAGTTTTTTAAATGTTTGGAGAGCAAAAACTTTATAGAAATGGTCATGTCACCTGTTTATGAGAATAAAAAATTGCATAAATATAAAAATGACAAACCACATAAGAAAATTTTATTTAAAAATACAATAAATACAATTGCAGCGTTCTTTTTGTGCTATATTCTAAACCATAACAGATAGGAATACGATGAAATGGGAAAAAAATTGAATTTTTTGGAAAAATTAAGAGATAAAAAATCTACAGGGTTTATTGATTTTCTTGAGTTGTACAGTAGAACCAAAAATGGCATTTTTATAGATTGAAATAAAATTTGCTATAAGTATCAACATACCAGTAAACCGTCTATAGAATAGTGACGTTTATAATTTGAAAAAAAACAATAATTTATTCTAGAATAATGAAAACAAGTCGATGAATAAAATGAAGCAGGTAACAAACAAAATATAAAATTAACAATATAATTTGAAAAGAAACATTTAAGTATATTATTACATTAAAATAAAATGAACAAATGTTATCTGAAATATAAATAATAGTAAAATTTTCTGCTCTTTCACGTGGTGTGAGATTTTGTTTTCGAAATTGTGAACTTTAGAGCCGCAAAGATTTTTTTATCGTTTTCTACACCTTTTAAAGCGATATCACATTTTATGAGAGGTCAAAGTCTCTGACAACTGGGCTAATTATGGTATCACCCCGCTAAATATCTCAGCTGATGGGTTGGCATCTATTGCAAATTTGATTTGCTTCGGGCACCATCTTTCTTACAGTGTTAAAACCTATATGATCTATATATAATTATATACATATATATTGAATACCTATGGATAAAGAATTTTTAGTCGCCATTGTTTGACCAAACTTTCAAATTAATTTGATATTCCAATAAAATTTCAAATCGACTGATTTCGTAAATTAAAGTATTTTGATGTATTCTGATTAAACCACATTGTAGATAAAGGTTTAACTTAGGTCAAGTTAATGTTTATTTTTCTTATTTTTTCAGAATCGACGATATATAGATTGTTAAATGCCACTTTTAAGATTAAAAAAATTGGATGAATTTAAAGCTGTGGTTTTCATAGAAAATAATAAATTTATCGATTTAAAATAGTAAGACTACCTAAGTTAGACCTTTATCTTTAATTTGTCTGAAAATTATATTTTAAATCCCATTATATTCGGAAATCAGTCGATTTAACTTTTGGTCTGCAGCATAGGATTTTATACACAGGAAGACCGCGCCCTTAACTGTTTACTTTCAACTTTATCTGCTCGATAATTTAAAATAACAGTAACTCAAATACAAATCCAGAAATTGTTAAGGCTTAACTTATTTTGCAGTTAAAAAACTTTGAAAATCAAAAATGATATTGATATTATATGCAAAATTAATTTCATTTAAAAAAAAACAGCCAGTAGTGAAGATTGTTTCCTGAAGTGGCCGATAATTGAAAATCCTACTTTTAACTTCGTCAGCTCATCAGTTTAAAATCGACCAAGTTGTAAAACAATTTCTGTACGATTCATTTTTACATCATTTTTGAATAATTTTGTCAATTTTTAGATTATTTCCTCAAGAGATTTAAAGGACCCCGCACTTTTATTACTATGTAAAGTGGCGACCGATCAAATTTTCTGAAAGTTTGGTATGTTGTTGTACTCTACCTAGTAACTAGAAGTGTCAATGGGCCCAACCCAATCCTATGGCTAGTTTTAATAAATAGCTATGCATTAAGACACTGAGTAACTGAAAATAGTTAACAGTATCAAATGCCTTGGCAAGATCTAGGATACTGCAAGGGCTTTTTTATTGTTATCCAAAAGTTTATAAATTTCAGTTGTCAAAGAACTTACAGCATCAGTTGTTGATATTCCTTGCTGAAAGTCAAATTGCTTGGTGGATATTAGTTTGTGTTTAGTTATAAAAGATGTTAATTGATTATGTAGAGCTTTTTCAAATATTTTAGTTAGACAGGTAATTAAAGATATTGGTCTATAGTTTGTTAGATTTCTTTTATCACCTTTTTTATACACTGCTATTACAACAGATATCTTAAATTGGTCTGGACATATGCCTTTCTCAAATATTTTATTTATAAGGAAGGTAATAGGGGCAGCAATTTCATTCATCATATTTTTTAAAATTTCTGCTTTTATGTTGTCAATTCCGGGTGCTTTATGTGGAATTAGCGAATTAATAATGTTCTAGTAATAAATTATTGGATAAGTATGATTAAAAATATTTATATTTACAAGGTACTGTAGAATTATTGAGTGTTTGCAAAAACCTATTGCGATTTATTCGTGAATAACCCTGTAACAGTAAATATTTTTAGCTGAACCTTTCCATGTGCATCTAACCAAAACTTATATTAAACTCATAAAACATAAAATCAATCCAGATTTTCAGTTTGAAGAAAAAACTGATACAATCAGTAATTCTCCACTTTAACGCCCTGTATCTCGAAAACTGTTTATAATATCGGATGTAGAATTCATACCTCTCAAGATGTTATAAAAATCATTATATAGTCAGAAAATAGTTACATTTGACCAGAGAAATTTTAGTTGTTTGTATTTTTCTCAAACTAGCATACCTTCCTATAAATGAACCACACTGTATATTTTGGAGATTAGAGACACACATATGTTGGTGGTATGCTTTCCCAAAAATCAATCCGTAATTCAGGGTTTTGAATTAATGCTAAGAAATATAATTTTGTCTAGTGGTTCTCTCTATGGAACATAAGAAATGTGTACTATGCAATATTTTCTCGTCAAAATACTACATCGATGAGAACCTTTCAAAAATATGCTTCCCTGACGTCACAGTAGAAAAAGTGAATTCGCAAAAAACTACCCTCATACATTTTTGTGAATCACCTTGTAAATATAAATGTTTTTAATCATACGTATCCACTAATTCATTACTAGAACATGTAGTAAACGTCTATATGCAACAGAAATCCAATCTAACTTTTAATTAAAAAAAAAATAAATCCGAAAAACTGGACAATTTTCAACTTTAACACCCCTATCTAGAAAACTAGCCATAGAATTGGGTTGGGCCCATTGACACTTCTATAGTCTATTTTTATGTATGAGAGAGTATTAAAATAATAAAGCGTTCGTAATCCATAGGCGTACCACTTCTTTTAGTAGACAGTTAAAATATTTTGTGAAGTTATACCTCGAGTATTTTCGTATGAAATAACCTTTGTATAAATATAATAAATATATCGGGTGTACATTTATATTTTCACCTAATTAACCTGCTTATAACTTCTAAACAGCTGAAGGTAAAAAAGTGCAATTTTTTCTAAAATATTTTATTTTTCCACAAGGTATGTTAAGAACATTGTGTCAAATGGGTTATGTAGGTTATGTAGGGTTTAAACTTTGACTTTTAAACAACGTTACGTTCATAAATAATAATTTTAATATAAAAACTACTTCTTACCTACAAATCCAAATCAGAATCGAAATCAGAAGATGAACTGTCGCAACCAATATTTACAATGAGTGGCTCGATCATTTCATCAGTAATATTGTCCAACTTCCACATTTTCCCTTCTTCTTTAATCGTATGATTTACTGCCTTTTCCCAGTTTTCAGGCTTCACATTATTTACAGCCTCCAAAAACTGTTTAACATCACTCATTTTAAAAGAATTATTTTTTCTATAAACTTCTCCCTTTATCTGTGCCCATATCAGTTCAATCGGGTTTACTTCGCAATGATATGGTGGTGATCTAACCACCGTCATCCCACGATTTTTTGCAATTTCATCAATTTCATATTTTTTTAATTTCTCTTTATGAAGGGAACACAAATGATAGAGTTCTCTTCTCACAGAACCGGGATGGAACTTAATATTCTTTGAATTTAGCCAATTCAGTAAATCTTTTTGTAACCACTTGGTTGTGGGCATTTTTTCTGTAAGTCTCGAGTGATAACTTGCATTATCCATTACTATTATACAGTTCTGAGGAAGAAGATCTATCATTTGTTCGAACCACTCTTTAAAGACATCAGCATTCATGTCCTCATGGTAGTCACCGGTACGAGTAGATTCAAAAGTCAATATACCACCTTTAACAAAACCGTTTGAACTACCGATGTGTACTATTATCAGTCTGCGCCCCTTTCCTGATGGTGGATTTAAACCAGTAGATAAATTATTTAAAAAAGCCTGTCTTCGACTTGTAACAGTTTCATCTTGCCAAAATTTATTTGGTGTATGTCCCTCGTTGATCCATGTTTCATCTAAATAAAATATATTTCTTCTTTGGTTTCTCATTTCTTTTATAGTCATTGGGTAATTTCTTCTCCATACTACAATATCGCTTCTTTCTATTAAAATAGACTTTCTGGAATGCTTTTTCCATAGAAAACCTATTTCTTTTAAAAGTTTCCATAGTGTGCTTCGACTCATTTCAGGGTAATCATTATCATCTCGAACCGTGGCAAGAACTTTGTCTACTGTCGGAAATTCTTTTCTAAAGAAGAACGCATGCACTTTCGTTCGAAGTCTTTCTTTCAAATGATTTTCTATTTGAAATTTTTGTTTTCCTGGAGCTTTACGTGCTGTTTGAAACTCGCCACATTTCTCTTCTTTAACAACTCTGTAAATCGTAGATTTCCCAACACCAAGCGTACTACTAACTAATTCCACTGTGTCATCAACACTTTTACATAAATGTTTGTCTGTAAATGATTTAAAACAATTAAATATTAATGTTTTTTCATTAACTGTTAAAGGACCGATTTTTTGTCGTTTACGCGGTACTTCCAAATTTTCCATGATCACAATAGACTGCACACTGCACCTTGCATGTTGCAACTAAACGACATTTAGTAAGCTGTTAAGAATACACAACTGGACCTCCTTACTAAATGGTAAAACCTACAATCGCATTTTCGGTGAAATTTGTTGGTAAGGGATGTATCTACTTATAATTCGATTACTGTAAGAAATTCTTGGAATTAAAATAAAACAAAATTGGCAAATAGGTACTTATTGAAAATAATCTTAAGATACGGCTATGTGATCTTTAATACACAGGGCTTTTGGCCTGTCCAAACCTTTTTCTATTGTTCTGTACAGCTTATGGTTATAAAAGACCAATAAAAGACCCAAAACTTGTATTAGCTCAGGTACATTTATGACAATTTTAGGAAATATTTAGATTATTCCGTAAAAACATTTAAAATGACCGTACTAAGTTTTGCATTAGAAATGCTGTTTTATTACTCTCTCATACATAAAAATAGACTATAGTTACTAGCTCGACTACAACAACATACCATACTCTCAGAAAATTTGACCTGTTCACAGTGGGGCAAACAACCTTCAAAGTTGGCAATAAATAACAGACTCTATGAATGGACTTCCACATTATATATTTCGCTTTAGAGACGTTATTAGTGTAGAAAAAAGTCATAAACAACATTATACATTTTCCTTCATTTCAAAATAATATAAATATTTTATTTTTGGATTTCTCTTCAATTACACTGCTCCCAGAACAGCTCATAATATCAAGAAGTTACCTTATCTCTATAAATATAGCGCTTGAGCTTGTTCCTGAAAAATAAATACGATTGACTAGACTATCAAAAACTCAAGAACCGACGAAAAGAGCAAATAAGTGCAAAAAATTTAACTATTTCTGAAATTTACAATCAATATACAATACAAAAACTAAATAATTAAAACTCGGACTATCTTGGAACACAACTAATAATCATAATATTTCTGAGATGAATATAAATATCAAACAATTGGAAGTTATATTACTTTATAGCTATTTTTTAAAACTATTTAAAATGTTGATACATACCTGAGCTTCAAGGATCTATAGCAAAATTATAATATAATTTGCACAATACAGTTCAAACACAACTAAAGAAACAGCTAAAAATATTACAATAACAACACACATATAGTCATCAAAGGTACCCTGGCTTAGTCTGAAAGCTCTATTCTGAACTAAAGCGTGAATAAGGACTTTACATAAGCGTTTTATGGTAGAAGGAATAATGTGAAATGTAATAAAATTTTATTTTTACGGAATATTTTAATTTTTGATTTATTGCCAACTTTAAAGGTCAGTTGCCCCACTGTGGCGTCGCCACTTTACATAATAACAGTGCTGGGTCCTTTACTGAACTGGCTTTGACATCAGTACAATAATTTAAAAACCCAATTTTAATTTTAGATCCTATTTGTATTATTTTTCCAATTTTTAGATTGGCCCTTGAAAAGCTCCTTCACCAAGGATATCATGATCTCTCTAACATCGACGTTAAATCTTGCAAACCTTTCCAGCGCGCCACGAATTTTATTGTTTATCAGAGGATTAAACCGGAGCTTTTATCCGAAACTTGCCATAAATGAATACATTATCCATGGAAATTTCGAATAATTCATCGGAGTGGAAAATAAGATGGAGTGTAAACAGGAAAGTCGTCTTATACCATTAGGAAATCTTAGTGAAGGCTTTCAAAAGCTTAAAGTTCAGTTTAGGTAGAAGTAACTGCAGGTATTAACATGTTCGTGGAGAAGTTTTCGTACGGTTGCAGAGTTGTATTTAATGCATTTACCCTCTTAGGGTGGTAAACCGAAACAAATTAAAAAATATAAATACGGTAAAGTTATCATTAAAGAAATCATTTAGCTTATTCCATTTTTGCAAGCACCTTTTTATAAGTTACTAAAGTGAAAAGTTACAGCCACAATAATATAGTTTCCATAAAACCACCCCATACATTTAAAAACCCCCTATTTCGACTCCTTACAAATTTTGTTTATTGTTAACACAATTGATGTCATATCCTTGTGTCGTCTCTGGTACAGGTATTAACATGCTCTATTCAAAAGTTTTCATAATATAAATTCATTTTGGATGCTTTGTCTGAGGATTTTCGGGATATTTCGTATATTCCAAACTGCAAGGAAACTACTTGGGGAGTATCAATTTAGGGATTAGGACTCTCTCGTGAAGGCGAGTTGGTGCTTGCTTTAAAGCTTTGTTTTTTAACTTTTTCGTTACTATCGATTAATTCTAAAATCTGGTTGTAGTTGCCATTTAATTAAATCTTTAAAGAACAACGAATTCTGTATGAAAAGAGACAATTATAAAAGGGTCATTCCATAAAAGTGGGACAATTAACCAAAGACATTTTCAAAATACAGTATGACATACTTCTGACTTGACAGTTTTGACTTTTGACTTTGACAGAGTAAGTTTAATATGATTATTTGTAGATGTGCTACCATCTATGGTAAGAAGAGAGTATTGACATTAAATTTTGACTGAATCTAGTCAAGATGTCACTCTCTTCTTTTTTATCCCTTTCAGAGATTAATACAAAGTGAGTAAACCAGTAAGGAATTTTAATTTATTAGATTCGACATCCTAAGACCGGTTTCTGTCTTTCGACTTCATCAGTTAGGCTTTTCGAATCCAATAAATAAAATTCCAAACTCGTACAAGTCAATAGCTATATCCGCTATAAGATAACATTTTTAGATGTGCTACCATCTATGGTAAGAAGAGAGTATTGACATTAAATTTTGACTGAATCTAGTCAAGATGTCACTCTCTTCTTTTTTATCCCTTTCAGAGATTAATACGGATATAGCTATTGACTTGTACGAGTTTGGAATTTTATTTATTGGATTCGAAAAGCCTAACTGATGAAGTCGAAAGACAGAAACCGGTCTTAGGATGTCGAATCTAATAAATTAAAATTCCTTACTGGTTTACTCACTTTGTATTAATCTCTGAAAGGGATAAAAAAGAAGAGAGTGACATCTTGACTAGATTCAGTCAAAATTTAATGTCAATACTCTCTTCTTACCATAGATGGTAGCACATCTAAAAATGTTATCTTATAGCGGATATAGCTATTGACTTGTATGAGTTTGGAATTTTATTTATTGGATTCGAAAAGCCTAACTGATGAAGTCGAAAGACAGAAACCGGTCTTAGGATGTCGAATCTAATAAATTAAAATTCCTTACTGGTTTACTCACTTTGTATTAATCTCTGAAAGGGATAAAAAAGAAGAGAGTGACATCTTGACTAGATTCAGTCAAAATTTAATGTCAATACTCTCTTCTTACCATAGATGGTAGCACATCTAAAAATGTTATCTTATAGCGGATATAGCTATTGACTTGTACGAGTTTGGAATTTTATTTATTGGATTCGAAAAGCCTAACTGATGAAGTCGAAAGACAGAAACCGGTCTTAGGATGTCGAATCTAATAAATTAAAATTCCTTACTGGTTTACTCACTATGATTATTTGTATCTACCTACTCCGCTACGAGGACCAGCAGAAATCATATCATGTGTATTTGCTTAATTAAATGAGAAGATAAAATGCTTACATGTCACTATTTCTTGGAAAACAACGCAGTTTCTGAACTTCGACGTCACTGCAACCACAAATTAAGCAACAATTCACCATTGTTTTTAAAAGTCTCACAATCATCACTATACAAACTAAAATTACTCAAGAATATCACACACATAGAAATAAACGAAATCATAAAAACAAAATGGATTCTTCAAATGCATATCACCAACCAATAACATCCAACGTCTGACACTGTCGAAAACCTCAAACGTCAATCACAAAATATGCAACACCAGCGACCTCAACGGCTGTCTCCCTACTGAACAACGGAGATAGATGTATGTCCAGATTATTTTAAGAGAGAAAGAAAGTTATATATATAGAATTTATATGGGCTGCCGAACACTTTTTCCTATTAAGTTACCCGTCTCATGGTTCGATTGGAAATTCAATCGCATAATTACTCCCACTACTTTACTTCATTTTGCAACATCATCCTTGAGAACGGTGTTGATGCCAAACTTGTAGGACACTTATTAATGTGTCATAAAAATAGAGAATTAATCAAAAACTCTCAATGGACATAAATAGTTACTAAAATTCAACGCGTTTTTGAATGTTTACAGCATTATGGTTATATTTGGACTATCTGTCGAGTTAAAATATTTAAATATAAATAAAAACCAGGCAGTAGACACCCTAAGGTGTTTTAGCTGAAAATGTGGTAAAAACACTAATAATATTATATTTCGAGGTGTTTTTAATTAAGAGATATTGATACGAAATGTCAAAAGTTATAAATTTTATTTAAACAATTTCAGATGATAACATTGAACATTGCCGAAAATTTCAAATATAATTATTAACAAAACATTCACACTCACTCACTCAATATTAAACACTAAAAGTTACAAGTACCTTTGACCTGTATGTGAAAGTCCTTCTAGGCCAAAATCAAACTAATCTTCTGCCACGAGTTATTCTCGGTTAAAGATATTCCTTCGTGGGATTATGTAATCCGCTTTGGATGCCGGCTAACCACAGTGAAGTGGGGTGTGGATTGATATATGTTGTTAATTAAAAGGAAAAATGGGCGCCAGGAGATTGTTTTACCCTCATCCAAAATATAGTCAATTTAGTCACTCAACCTCCAGAATGGATCTAAATTGAGCCCACTAAAAAAAAATAAACTACGTCGCAATAAAAATTTGCTTACCTTAGTTCGGGTCCAGACTATTTGTGACTATTAGTAAATGAAAGAAAAGTAACTAATTACTAAATAACTATTTAATGTTTCCACTTACACAGGTCAAAAAAAGAAAAAGGAACCCAAGGGGTCCCACTAAAATTGTAAGAAAATTGCGCTAGTTTAAAAAAAAAATGATTAAATTAATTAAATGATTACGAACAATAGGGGTGTTACACCGTCTGCGAGAGCTCTCAAGGTTGTTGGAATTGGGCGTAAATAAATAAAAAAAAATACCACTCGCCCCTATAAGTCGCTTACAAAATTCCAAAAAATTTAATTAGAGAAAATATATGAAAATACTAATTTAGAGACCTTTAAAAATCACTAATTAACAAATAATGTACATGAACAAATATAAAAAAAAATATGAAAAACTTACGGTTGTTCCAAAACTAAATTGCGGCAACTTGCAGCTACTAACTCGTCAGGTCAGGTCAGCTCAATACGAAAATCTGGTTAACACTCTGCCCAACACGAGAATCTGGTTCACATCCGCCCAATACGAGAATGTGGTCTACAATCTGCCCAACACGAGAATGTGGTCAACACTAGAACCCCTTTTATACAGTGAAGGGGAATTCTCGGCGAGTCAGGAACTTTCCTGACAGATGCTTCCGTGGAAGGTGAATCCTCGGAGAATCAAATCGTCTCCCGGGGAAGGTACTATCCCTATAATATTAATTCTTGTCACTATTTTTTTTTCTCATTACCTGGTTACCTTCTACATACAAGGTGATTATTTCATTGCAATATATAGAACAGTTTAATATGTCTAGATAAAACGTGTTATGAGGCAAGTGATAACCTGTTTTGACATAAAAAATCAACAGGACATAGATTGTTCCGTTTTTATGGAATGACCCAAAACAGACTTCAAAACCATGTGCAAGCAAAGTTTACATTTTGATATCAATAAAAAATGGGTAAAAATTCGTAATAAGGAAAGAAAAAGATATTTAAATATTCCTGTTGTAAAAATATTGTTTCTGCGTCTATGCTTAAAAGCTAAATCCAAAATACACAATCCATCATGAAATATTCATAAGAAAATCACTTGTCATTTCCGAAAAAGTTTCACGGGTAGTCCTAATTTCGATGCCAGTTAAGTTTTTTCTACCTAAAGGGAGAAAAAGGACAAAACTTGGTAATCTTGTTAGACGGGATAAAAAATGCGTTCGGAATGTGTTAATTGATTGGACTAGAATTTCCTCGGGGAGACGCTGGAACTATTAGAGAAATTGATAGAAAAAAACTAATTGGGATTTCCATTTTTATTTAGGACGGTTATAATTCGATTTTGCAAGATTATTGAAATGGTATGTTTATGATAAAAGTAGAAATTAAAGAAGAATTTGATGAAAAACATTCTCTGACACAAATTATAATCTAGTGATGTTTTTTTTTCATTCAAATTAGCTTTATTATTATTTTTCATTATTTCGTTTATTTTGATACCTTGAGACATTACTAGTTTTTATATACAGGTTGTCCCAATTTACCTGCACCTTAAATATTGGCGTTTGAAGGACATTTTACTATACACGTACCACAATCTTATTTTCGTATATTAATAATTTTTAAATAAACTTTTGGGATTTTGAGTGCCCAATAAATTAATGTTGATACATCGATCAAATTGCTGGAGACTTAATATTTATTAATACTATAAAACGATTAAAACTTTTGTTTTGCCAAAGTTAGAAATATTCCAAAAACAATTACAACTTCTTGAAGATCTCGCTTTAATTCTTTGAGTGTAACTAATTGACTAAATAGAAGGGCCAAAGGATTAAGAATTAATGGCAACAAAGTGATTAATTACCCCTGTTATTTACCATTATCTTTTGAAATAACTCCTTTAATATGAAAAGGAAAAACTTGGCGACAGAGGGTCGATAAAATTCTACTTAGGGATGTTTTTTTATGATATTATTACTTTTTGATTATATTTCTCGGAGTATTTCAGTAATTTATACGAAAAGTATTATGAAGAAGCGTAATAAATTTGTGGTATAATTTTTAAAAATATGCTTTTCTATGTTTTTACTCACTAGTAATTATTTTTGCAATCGTTTTTTTTATAACTTTACCGCTTTGTGTATATTCTCAAATTTTTTATAATAGAATTTTGTTTTTTGGACATTTTAAAAAGGTTTAAAATTCCTAAATATAGAAAAACGATTTGATACTATTCATATACATGATTTTAAACTAGTTACCAAATACAGGGTACGCCAATTATTTCCACTCGATCTCTAGCACCGAAACTAAAAGAGATATCAACAAGATTTTTTGTAGGGGTAGACAGTGTCACTTGGACTACAATTTTAAAATATTTTGATGTATACAGGGTGGCTAATTTTTGTGGAATGAAAATTAATTTGGTTTTTTTAAATTGAACACCCTGTATACGATTGGGCAGCAGTAGGGGGCACAATAGATCTTATAGGTCACAGTGTATCGACACCCCCATCACAGATAGATAGATAGATAGATAGATAGATACGATTATGTCTTCTGATTCTACTTAATATTTGTATTTGTAAATCCGACGCGGCGTTGACAAGTTATTCCTATTTTAAGCAGATTTAATGAAAAAACAGCACTTCAAAAATATTAGCACAAAAACCACATTTTTTAAAAAATTCCTCAAAAAAGCTACTATGATGTAAATGAAACATGCACCTATCACAATAATCACACAACATCTTCACCTGTTGCGCAGGGTTAATTTTTTCAAATGGGACACCCTGTATATTTTTCTTCAGTTAGAAGCTCTCCCTAATGCGCATTAAAAAAATATAGGGTTTTGCACATCTAACTTTACTATTTACTTCAATAATTGACGTTAAGTGACAAACAACATATTTTACACAATTTTTAATAAGTACAAAATTTAACAAAGTTTAATCGTAAGAAAACTACAATAGTGAAAGTTAAAATTTATAGTAGGTGTTCAAAATGTCTTCCATTTTCATTTATACATTTTCTTGCCCTTTTTTTTATTGATTTACGCACATCTCTTAGCATTGCAGGGGTCAGCTGTCTAAATGCTGCAGTAAATCTTTCATATTTCCTTTTGTGGTAACCTCTTCTTTGTAAACAATATTTTTAATAAAACCCCACAAGAAAAAATCGCAAGGTGTAAGGCAAGGCGATCTAGTAGGCCAATTTATAGGTCCTCCCCTTCCTATCCAACGATCCTGAAATTCCCTATTTAACCAATTGCGAACTTCTAATAGGTAATGTGGTGTGGCACCATCTAATTGAAACCACATTCCGTTGCGATAATTTTGAGGCACATTTTGCAATAAGTTGCGAAAATCATGTTCTAAAAAATCTAAAAATATAGCTCCATTTACAGTCCCATCAAAGAAATTGGGACCAATTACATAATCACCTATTATTCCCGCCCACATATTCAAAGACCATCGATACTGTGATGTGGTTCTAAATAAATGTTCATTGTGGTCCGAATAATAATGGAAGTTGTGTCTATTTACACAACCGTTCTTATGAAACGTGGCTTCGTCGGAGAATAAAACTTTGTTTAAAAAGTTACGTTCTGTATTTATCTTGTTTATTAACCATCTACAGTATTCCACTCTACGCGCGAAATCACGTGGTAACAATTCTTGGTGAAGCTGAATATGATAGGGATGATATTTATTCTTTTTTATTATGCGTCTAATTGTGGCATTGGAAATATCTAACTGATTGCTTAATTGCCTTGTGCTTATATTGGGATCTTCAACTATACTGATCATTACCTTATATTCGTTGTCAATAGTAACAGCTGTGGTTTCACGTAAATGTTTTTCATACTTGACGGTTCCTGTTCTATCAAATCTATTCTTTAAATTCTCAAAAGTATCCTTTTGTGGATGACGCCTTGCTGGGTATCTTTGACGATAGACCCTACTAGCAAGAAACGCATTTTTTTGACATTCACCCAGTATCCATATTATATTAATATTTTCTTGAACACTATAATTCTTATTAAAATCCATTTTTATACACAATACCGATTAAATATAGTAGACGTGATATAATACAAAATTTTATGTTGACAATTAATGCCATAACAAAATATACCTACTGTCATTTTCATAGGTAACTTGATTTCTTATTAAAAATTGTGTAAAATATGTTGTTTGTCAGTTAAAGTCAATTATTAAAGTAAATAGTAAAGTTAGATGTGCAAAACACTATATTTTTTTAATGCGTATTAGGAAGAGCTTCTAACTGAAGAAAAATATACAGGGTGTCCCATTTGAAAAAATTAAGTTATTGTCATTTAAATCTGCTTAAAATAGGAATAACTTGTCAACGTCCCGTCGGATTTACAAATACAAAAAACTACCGTAAATCTAATATTAAGTAGAATCAGAAGACATAATCGTATACAGGGTGTTCAATTTAAAAAAAACAAATTAATTTTCATTCCACAAGAATTAGCCACCCTGTATACATCAAAATATTTTAAAATTGTAGTCCGAGTAACACTGTCTACCCCTGTATATGACTTAATTCAATAAATTAGGAAATTATGAATCACAAAAATATTTGTATTTGTATTTTCCGTTAAACGAATACATCTTAACCAGAATCGGTAAAAAAACTTTGCAACCCCCAGGTATCTTTGTTCATAATATTAATTATAAAAAAGGCAAGTTTTAAGCACCCCTACACTTTCTCGAGCAGAGGCGGATGCTTCAACTAGTCATTTTGTCTTTCATAATGAATACTTACCCTTATCAAACTTCCTTGCGTATTCTACCCACTTTCTCTATTATTTTGAAATAAATTCAGAAACTAATCAATAACAGGTAGGTACAACCAACCATGGAAAGCACAAAAGGGGAGCACGAGAACGGGTAAATTCTGGCCTAAGTCTATATGTCGAATTTCTAATAAGCCGCGTTGAATTTTCATCTAATTTTGTGATTAATCAAGATTCTCACGTTACAATCCTGCCAGAAGATAGCGTAATTGATCTACATCTAGGAAAACCCAAACTTGCGGTTTGCTATTGGCATATACGGGGATTCCAAAGGTTTACAATTATATAGGGCGTTTTTTTTTATCGAATTTAACATCGCTATCTTGGATTTAACGTGTAAAAGGTCAATATTAATATATTACGTAACAAGTGTTGTACTAGTTACTACCTACGGCCATATACAGTGTGACAAAAAAGCCTGGACTTAAGACAGGCTACTTCATTTCTTCAAATAGGATACTCTGTATTTTATTGCATCTCTAGATTTTTGAACAATTTTACAAAATTCTCTTCAAATCCAATAGATTCCCGTCTCACTATTACTTGACATATTGAAAATTTAGGTATTCGTTTTTAAACCGTAGGTATATTGTCTTTCAAAAGAGTTTGTATTATTTTGATTTTGACAGTTGCTATGACTACGCTGATGACGGGCGATTAGCATTACACACGCATTTGTTATTCGTCGCTTACTGGTATTTTTGACAGTACAATATTTGACATTTACAGTGCAAGACGTAGATGGGGGAGATTTCAAAGTATTGACTGCGGAATTCTCTGGAATCCATTAGCCTAACCATATTAGGCGTAGATAAACATTAATATCTGGTCACCGAGCTTCGCTCTTAATATTCAAATCTACATTTTTAAGCAGCCCAATGAGTATATAATTTAAGTATATTTATAACATGACAAATTATTAATTCGCGAAAATTACGGAGTGGGCGACATCTACTTGAACTACTGATAAGGAGATAAATAAAAACTTGATTGGCGATTGGCCTAAAAGTAGGCGGGAAAATTAAAAAAGCTGTCAGTGTTAATTTTCAATTGGCTGCAGCTGTTGTTGACGTTTATCAACTGCTTGTCACAGAGGTTAGTTAAATGCATTTCACCCTTTTAGGGCAACATCTACTGACGCTTGATCTTCGCGAATTGTCACGGTGGACAGGCCCCGTTGCCGGGACGGGCAACAGCAGCGTGTAGGGCACACGTCCCGTCAACAGAAGATCGCTCAGCTCACTCTATTTATCACTATATAAGAAAAACTCTATGTTCAATTGATTTTATTATTTATTTATCTGCAGTGAAGGAAAATTATAGGTCTGATATTCATACTTGGGTAAAAACCTCCACAAAAACCTGTGACCAGACTCTCGACGTGTGGCAGATATTGATATCATATTTTTTCAAAATACATTACATTACAATTTGCTCTTGGAAAATACAAAGTCACAATCAACCTTAAAATGTACTATGAAAATAGAGAATTTTAAATGTCTCTTTAAAGTTTCTTGTAAAATAAAAAATTGAAATCTATGTTAATAGTACACGTGTACAAGCATTCATTCTTTTTCTCTCTCTCTCTCTCTCTCTCTCTCTCTATGATAATGAAAACTTAAATATTAAAACTGTCCGCATAATAAAAGAGTAGCCGTAAGGGGTAGTCTCACACTATTGGGGAAGGGAAGAACCTTTACCCGACGTGCATAAAGCATTTCGACCTGCCAAAAAAAAAAAGATTAACTTTAGGTTAGGTTAGTTCTATGTAATAAATAAAGAAAAGTACGATACGTGTGACATTTTGACATTTGTTACATTTTGACAGGTGTCATATTTTGTCATTTGTTCATTTTGAGATTTGTTCATTTTGACAGTTGTTACATTCTGACACGTATCACATTTTAACGGTTGTCACGTTTTTACAGGTGTCACATTTTGACAAGTGTCCATTTTAACAGTGTTACTCAACGTTCCTATAAATATTTACCTAAACCCATGATTTCTGAAATTGAATTGGCAACGTTGTATTTTCAACTTTGAATTTATGTCATTTGACAAGCAAATTATTTATGTCCGTCAAATGAACCTTTCCTTTTTTATATAAAGCGGCAAATTTAAAATTGAATTCTTTCAAATTAAAACGCCAGTCAAACCTTTTTACTACTATACTATACAGAAGAAAGGAGTGCAGTATTTAATTTGCAGAACGTAGTACAGATTCAAGAGGTAGAAATTTTATTTTTACCTCATCCTTCAATGCTTATTTGTAGTTAAAATTTAAATTTTAATACATCTGATCGGCCTAATATAGTTTTTGTCTAGATAAACCTGTTCTTTTGACAGATAAGTCAGACTTTATTTATTCATAGCCGTATCGTATGTATTTTAATTGATTCAGAATTTTGTATTAATATATATGTCAAAATTGCTTCATTCTAAAAATATTATCTGTCCTCCTAAATCCTTGAAGGCAGAATTATTAGTAATAGCAAGGCAACATAAAAACAAATTCAAAAAATATATTATAGATGAGATGGCCAGAGAAAAAGGAATTAAAATTCTCAGATTGCCTCCGAACCACGCAGAGTTCAATTCCATTGAACTGATCTGGTCACAATTATTAAAAGGTTATGTTTCTCAACACAATAAAACATTTAAATTTCCTGATGTGCAAAATTTGTTTTTGAAGGCAGTTTCAGATGTAAATATTGGGGAAAGTGCATTGGTCATGTTAAAAATGTGTAAAATTCATTTAGGAAAGTGGATATATCAATGGATAATTTAATAGAACCGATAATAATAAACCTCAGAAAAGACAATTATGGTGATACCAGTAGTTTTAGTGAAAACAGTGACTTTTAAAGATAGTTGTTGAACTAACTTTTTTTTTTAATCTTTGAGTTTAGGTAAGTACTGAAGCGTTACTTTTAATGCCAAGAGATTAAAAAAAGTTTAATCCCAACATATAATCATCCTTGTTATTTATTGGTTAAATTCAATTCGTTCAATGTTAAAGTGTCAGATGCATAAAGTTTATTTTTATTTTTTGTAAATAAGATAACTTCAAAATTTAATCTACGAAGTGGGTATATATATTTTACAAAGTACGCCTATGGAATGTGACGTTATATCCCCACTTTTACTGTACTCATCTATCCTTTATAGTATATATTACTATAGAAACAAGTAATTATTATGTGCCGTTGCTAGGAAATAAAACTAAAAGCTTAACTTTTCTTGTAAATATCTCGGAAGATCGAATTTTCACAGACATTAGACCTACATTTTCTGTCGATTTAGATAGGAATTAGTCTACCCTGAAAGTTTCATTGAATTCTGACGAGTGGATTTCGAGATCCTCTGGACACACACACATACAAACCTTGCTCGTTTAAAAGTATTTGAATATCTGGTCACCGAGCTTCGCTCTTAATATTCAAATCTACATTTTTAAGCAGCCCAATGAGTATATAATTTAAGTATATTTATAACATGACAAATTATTAATTAATTCGCGAAAATCACGGAGTGGGCGACATCTACTTGAACTACTGATAGGGAGATAAATAAAAAGTTGATTGGCGATTGGCTTGAAAGTAGGCGGGAAAATTAAAAAAGCTGTCAGTGTTAATTTTCAATTGGCTGCAGCTGTTGTTGACGTTTATCAACTGCTTGTCACAGAGGTTAGTTAAATGCGTTAAAGTCGCCTAGTTTCTGGGGATTTCACCCTTTTAGGGCAACTTCTACTGACGCTTGATCTTCGCGAATTGTCACGGTGGACAGGCCCCGTTTCCGGGACGGGCAACAGCAGCGTGTAGGGCACACGTCCCGTCAACAGAAGATCGCTCAGCTCACTCTATTTATCACTATATAAGAAAAACACTATGTTCAATTGATTTTAATATTTTTTGATCTGCAGTGAAGGAAAATTATAGGTCTGATATTCATACTTGGGTAAAAACCTCCACAAAAACCTGTGACCAGACTCTCGACGTGTGGCAGATATTGATATCATATTTTTTCAAAAATTCTTTCTCTCTCTCTCTCTCTCTCTCTCTGATCATGAAAACTTAAATATTAAAACTGTCCGCATAATAAAATAGTAGCCGTAAGGGGTAGTCTCACACTATCGGGGAAGGGAAGACAGGTGTCCATTTTAACAGTGTTACTCAACGTTCCTATAAATATTTACCTAAACCCATGATTTCTGAAATTGAATTGGCAACGTTGTATTTTCAACTTTGAATTAATAAGATGGCTGTCATTTGACAAGCAAATTATTTATGTCCATCAAATGAACCTTTCCTTTTTTATATAAAGCGACAAATTTAAAATTGAATTCTTTCTGATTAAAACGCCAGAAATTAAATAAAGTCAAACCTTTTTACTACTATACTATACAGAAGAAAGGAGTGCAGTATTTAATTTGCAGAACGTAGTACAGGTTCAAGAGGTAGAAATTTTATTTTTACCTCATCCTTCAATGCTTATTTGTAGTTAAAATTTAAATTTTAATACATCTGATCGGCCTAATATAGTTTTTGTCTAGATTGTTGTTTCCATGGTTTTTACTGCAATAAATTTGTTCTTTTGACAGATAAGTCAGACTTTATTTATTCATAGCCGTATCGTATGTATTTTAATTGATTCAGAATTTTGTATTAATATATATTTCAAAATGGCCTCATTCTAAAAATATTATCAGTCCTCCTAAATCCTTGAAGGCAGAATTATTAGTAATAGCAAGGCAACATAAAAACAAATTCAAAAAATATATTATGGATGAGATGGCCAGAGAAAAAGGAATTAAAATTCTCAGATTTCCTCCGAACCACGCAGAGTTAAATTCCATTGAACTGATCTGGTCTCAATTATTAAAAGGTTATGTTTCTCAAAACAATAAAACATTTAAATTTCCTGATGTGCGAAATGGATAATTTAATAGAACCGATAATAATAAACATCAGAAAAGACAATTATAGTGATGCCAGTAGTTTTAGTGAAGTGACTTTTAAAGATAGTTCTTGAACTAACTTTTTTTTTAATCTTTGAGTTTAGTTAAGTACTGAAGCGTTACTTTTAATGCCATGAGATTTAATTTAATCCCAACATATAATCCTCCTTGTTATTTATTGGTTAAATTTAATTCGTTCAATGTTAAAGTGTCGGATGCATAAAGTTTATTTTTATTTTTTGTAAATAATATAACTTCAAAATTTAATCTACGAAGTGCGTATATATATTTTATATGCTGTGACCTTATTTATATTATAGAAACTTATTTTGCAAAGTACGCCTATGGAATGTGACGTTATATCCCCACTTTGACTGTACTCATCTATCCTTTATAGTATATATTACTATAGAAACAAATTATTATTATGTGCCGTTGCTAGGAAATAAAACTAAAAGCTTAACTTTCTTGTAAATATCTCGGAAGATCGAATTTTCACAGACATGAGACCTATATTTTCTGTCGATTTAGATAGGAATTAGTCTACCCTGAAAGTTTCATTGAATTCTGACGAGTGGATTTCGAGATCCTCTGGACACACACACACATACAAACCTTGCTCGTTTAAAAGTATTTGATTTACGGTTCTTGATTTATAAAGGAATAATAAAAATGTCGGTTTTTGGGGCAGAGTAGGTACGTTTATTTTTTTAAATATTAAAAAATGCTAATAACTATTGAATTGAAATTATGCGAACTTTAATTCTGAGGTATACACTTTTTCCAGACTACTTATTACATAATTAATTAGTATCCCATACATTAAAAAAAATCTGATTTGTATATAAAAAAACCTCCGCTTCGTGTCTTAGCATCCCAATGACATATAATGTTACTGTAAATAGCACAAGGCATGTTTGTACTGGCACAAAACCCACACTTTGACCGGAAATCCTACCGAAAAGATATTTATGATATGTCAGGGTCGAAGGGCGCTAGAAGTCGATCCCTAGAGAGTCAATATGGCCTCCCACCAGATTGCCAGAATGCTGAATGTAATGCTGAAGAGCAGGAAAAAGGGTCTAACTGCACAATAATTTTTGGGAAACGTTGCCTGAAGGTATTTTCGGGGATTTCGATTATGCTTTTTCGCTTTCACAGCTATAATCTGACATAAGCAGCACTAAAAACTTATGATTAATTGGAAAATTTTGAATATTTAAAGCTGTATAACATACAAATGCCGACAGAAAAACAGAAAAGTTTAAATTTATTTAAAGAATATCCTTTATGAGGAATACATTTCGGGTTTGAAATTTTTCGTCAGTTTGGAAAAATCCGTAGTGAAGCGGTGATCCTATCGACCGCGCCGTTCCAAGTCAAAAATGAAAAATTATTCAATTAAAGCGGCTTTTTGCGGAACAATCTAAGTCAGCGGTAATCGGTAACCATACTTCAAATGTAATTGCGTTGGTTTACCACTGAAATACGGCCGAAATGTTCCAGTTCCGATGCCCCAGCCGACACGCGGCCAACATTCAAATCGATTTTAAGCGTTTTATAATTGAAAGTGATCGTTTAAAACTATTTCAGACGACTAAAAATGTAAAATGTTCAGAAAAGCTCGTCACGTAATATTCAGACATAAAGGATGTTTCCCTTAAAGGGATACAAAGAAGCGAGTAACATCTTGACCAGAATCGGTCAAAAAACTTTGCAATCCATAAGGCAAATTGGTTTTGCAACCCCAAATGCAAGTTGGGAATTCGTTGCTTTGTAAAGTTGTCAAAACTCACTTCTAAATCTTCATTTATCAGTTTTAGTGATACACGGTAGCACATTTACAAATATAGTAAATATTGTTGGCCCTAAAACTGTACCTTGAGGTACGTCCTATAGTCTTCGAATCGCAAGAATATTATTATTGTGGCACTTATCGTTTTGTATTGGTCGTTATATTGATACGAAATGTCAAAAGTTATAAATTTTATTTAAACAATTTCAGATGATAACATTGAACATTGCCAAAAATTGCAAATATAATTATTAACAAAACATTCACACTCACTCACTCTCTATAATATAATATTGAACAATAAAAATAACAAAAAAGGTCTATCTGTATCTGTATCTGTAAATCTAAAAGGGTGGGTCACCCCACAGCACGTAGGCCACATTTGGCCCATTGTGCGTCCTTCTGAGGTTGAGCCTTCCTTCTAGCTCGTCAACCAGCCTACTTGTTTAAAGACAGTGATGACGCCGCCTGTGACCAGTCAGGATACCTGTTGCTGTGCGCAGGTTCTGTCTGTTCATAGTCTACTTGTTTAAAGTAGGCGATGACGTCGCCTGAAGGTAGCTCCCTCATGTTGGCATGTGTTAGCCACCGCTCGCCGAAAAGAAAATGTCTCATTTGTGAGAGTGTCGGGCATTCGCAAAGAATGTGTTCGACAGTCTCGTCTTCCTGTTCACATCCTCTACACAGTGGAGTGTCAGATAACCCCATCCTGTAGAGGTGTTTTCGTAGATGACAGTGGCCAGTCAGGATACCTGTGGCTGTGCGCAGGTTCTGTCTGTTCATAGTCATGTATTTTTTGGCTGTTTCGCTGTTCGGATACTGTAATAGTTCCTTAGCTAGCTTGCAACCTGTTTCGTCGTCCCATCTACCCTTAAACTTGGCAAGGGAGTGTTTCTTCAGTAGGTCAGCCACAGCTGATGCCGATATGAAAGTGCCAGGTCCCAAAAGTTTTTGGGAGGCTGCTTTCTTAGCTAGAGAGTCAGCTGCACGGTTGCCTTTTGATTTTCCATGACCTTTGATCCAAGCTAACGTGACCACGTTATTGTTGCAAGCTTCGATCAGGGCCTGGTGACATTCTAGTACTAGACCTGATGTAATCCGTGGTCTATCAAGAGCTAGTAGTGCCTGTCTGCTGAGGCATGCTATTCTTTGGATTTGATCCAATTTGCGTACGAGTGTCCGCTGGCTAGTTTTGACTCCCCAGGCAATCGCACCGTACGTTAGCATAGGTCTTATGATTGCAGTGTAGATCCAGGCCGTAACCTTGGGTGACATTCCCCAGGTGCGGCCAATGGTTCTACGGCACTGTTCATAAGATATGTATGCTCTTTTGACTCTGTTTTCTAGGTGAGAGTTCCATGTTAACTTGCTGTCAAAGGTGACCCCCAAATATTTCACCTCTGCAGAAAAGTTCAATTTAGTATTTAGGAGCTTTGGGGCCTCGAAAAAGGGTCTAATACTAAACACTGAAAGTTTCAAGTACCTTTGACCTGTATGTGAAAGTCCTTCTAAGCCAAATCCAACTAGTCTTCTCATCTAGACGTCCTCGTACATTAACAGAACTCTTCTAGGTAGTTACAAACTTTCATATATCATACAACTTAATATTAACATAAGTTATTGTTATTAATCAATTGCAACTTTTTGTTGGTGGTGGATTTAAATTTTTCTTTTTAATCTTTCTCAATTTTCCAAAAAAAAACCTTTTGACATTCCCTTTCTTTCAGTAACTCTCAAAATCCCCTCACTATTTTTTTTTTCTTTGTTACCTGGTTACCTTCTACATACAAGGTGATTATTTCATTGCAACTTCCCCCGATTTATTTTATAAAATTTCTTAGGTTGATGTAAATTTTATAAAATCAATCTTATATTATTTCAAAATTTCACGCTCACAACAAAATAGTAACTGTATGATTAATTAAATAAAGTAAAATAATATGATATAATTTTACAAACGAACCAATAAAAATTTAAATTGGAAAAATTGGAAAAATCTCCCTGTTGAAACGTTTTCCCATTTCTTTTTCTTTTCTTCCAGTTCGTAATTTCTCTGTTTAATATTTCGAATCTTTTTTCTGTTTCCTTAATGAAATTGCCCGCTAAACAATATTTCCTAATATTCCCGTTAGTCTCTATATTCCTAATATTTTGTTTTAATTTCTTTTTTACTTGTTTGTTGGATTCCTCAACTTTAACAGATTCTTCAGTTTTTTCAGGCAGAGTTTCTGTACTCTTACATTCCGCCTGTTTAGCTTCAGTAATTTCTTCTTTTTTTTTCTTCTCTTCTGTGTTACTAACGTCAGTTTTTATTTTCTGATTTTTTATCTTCCTTCGTTTCGGTTTTATCTCCATTTTCTGATCAAAATTCACATTCATATTAGTTACTACTGTATCAGTTTTCTCCAACCTACCTTCAATTTCTGTTATTTTTACCTGTTGTATTCCCATAGTGTTATTGATGAATTGTTGTATTAATTTAGTTTGTTTTTCAAAGTGTGTTTTCATGTCTTTGTTTTGTGTTTTCAGTTTATTGTTTTGTGTTTCCAGTTTATTGTTGATAATTTTGTTTCGTGTTTCTAATTTATTATTGATATTTTGTAAAATATTCATAATTTGCACATTCATTTTTATTTAATTTTTCAAAGGCAATGTCAAAAAAATATTAAAAACAAATTTATGTTGTGAAATCTTCAAATCAATTGCAATAAATAATCACCCTGTTTTATTAAAAAATTCAGCTAGTGAGATTGCCGAGCCTCACACGTTGGGCGCCATTTGATACGAAATGTCAAAAGTTATAAATTTTATTCAAACAATTTCAGATGATAACATTGAACATTGCCGAAAATTGCAAATATAATTATTAACAAAACATTCGCACTCACTCACTCTCTATAATATAATATTGAACAATAAAAATAACAAAAATAGTCTAATACTAAACACTGAAAGTTTCAAGTACCTTTGACCTGTATGTGTAAGTCCTTCTAAGCCAAATCAAACTAGTCTTTTCATCTAGACGTCCTCGTACATTAACAGAACTCTTCTAGGTAGTTACAAACTTCCATATATCATACAACTTAATATTAACATAAGTTATTGTTATTAATCAATTGCAACTTTCTGTTGGTGATGGATTTTAAAAAAACCTTTTGACATTCCCTTTCTTTCAGTAACTCTCAAAATCCTCTCACTATTTTTTTTTCTTTGTTACCTGGTTACCTTCTACATACAAGGTGATTATTTCATTGCAAGTTCCCCCGATTTATTTTATAAAATTTCTTAGGTTGATGTAAATTTTATAAAATCAATCTTATATTATTTCAAAATTTCACGCTCACAACAAAATAGTAACTGTATGATTAATTAAATAAAGTAAAACAATATGATATAATTTTACAAACGAACCAATAAAAATTTAAATTGGAAAAATCTTGATTATAACTAAATCTCCCTGTTGAAACGTTTTCCCATTTCTTTTTCTTTTCTTCCAGTTCGTAATTTCTCTGTTTAATATTTCGAATCTTTTTTCTGTTTCCTTAATGAAATTGCCCGCTAAACAATATTTCCTAATATTCCCGTTAGTCTCTATACTCCTAATATTTTGTTTTAATTTCTTTTTTACTTGTTTGTTGCATTCCTCAACTTTAACAAATTCTTCAGTTTTTTCAGGCAGAGTTTCTGTACTCTTACATTCCGCCTGTTTAGCTTCAGTAATTTCTTCTTTTTTTTTCTTCTCTTCTGTGTTACTAACGTCAGTTTTTATTTTCTGATTTTTTATCTTCCTTCGTTTCGGTTTTATCTCTATTTTCTGATCAAAATTCACATTCATATTAGTTACTACTGTATCAGTTTTCTCCAACCTACCTTCAATTTCTGTTATTTTTACCTGTTGTATTCCCATAGTGTTATTGATGAATTGTTGTATTAATTTAGTTTGTTTTTCAAAGTGTGTTTTCATGTCTTTGTTTTGTGTTTTCAGTTTATTGTTTTGTGTTTCCAGTTTATTGTTGATAATTTTGTTTCGTGTTTCTAATTTATTATTGATATTTTGTAAAATATTCATAATTTGCACATTCATTTTTATTTAATTTTTCAAAGGCAATGTCAAAAAAATATTAAAAACAAATTTATGTTGTGAAATCTTCAAATCAATTGCAATAAATAATCACCCTGTTTTATTAAAAAATTCAGCTAGTGAGATTGCCGAGCCTCACACGTTGGGCGCCATTTGATACGAAATGTCAAAAGTTATAAATTTTATTCAAACAATTTCAGATGATAACATTGAACATTGCCGAAAATTGCAAATATAATTATTAACAAAACATTCGCACTCACTCACTCTCTATAATATAATATTGAACAATAAAAATAACAAAAATAGTCTAATACTAAACACTGAAAGTTTCAAGTACCTTTGACCTGTATGTGTAAGTCCTTCTAAGCCAAATCAAACTAGTCTTTTCATCTAGACGTCCTCGTACATTAACAGAACTCTTCTAGGTAGTTACAAACTTCCATATATCATACAACTTAATATTAACATAAGTTATTGTTATTAATCAATTGCAACTTTCTGTTGGTGATGGATTTTAAAAAAACCTTTTGACATTCCCTTTCTTTCAGTAACTCTCAAAATCCTCTCACTATTTTTTTTTCTTTGTTACCTGGTTACCTTCTACATACAAGGTGATTATTTCATTGCAAGTTCCCCCGATTTATTTTATAAAATTTCTTAGGTTGATGTAAATTTTATAAAATCAATCTTATATTATTTCAAAATTTCACGCTCACAACAAAATAGTAACTGTATGATTAATTAAATAAAGTAAAACAATATGATATAATTTTACAAACGAACCAATAAAAATTTAAATTGGAAAAATCTTGATTATAACTAAATCTCCCTGTTGAAACGTTTTCCCATTTCTTTTTCTTTTCTTCCAGTTCGTAATTTCTCTGTTTAATATTTCGAATCTTTTTTCTGTTTCCTTAATGAAATTGCCCGCTAAACAATATTTCCTAATATTCCCGTTAGTCTCTATATTCCTAATATTTTGTTTTAATTTCTTTTTTACTTGTTTGTTGCATTCCTCAACTTTAACAAATTCTTCAGTTTTTTCAGGCAGAGTTTCTGTACTCTTACATTCCGCCTGTTTAGCTTCAGTAATTTCTTCTTTTTTTTTCTTCTCTTCTGTGTTACTAACGTCAGTTTTTATTTTCTGATTTTTTATCTTCCTTCGTTTCGGTTTTATCTCTATTTTCTGATCAAAATTCACATTCATATTAGTTACTACTGTATCAGTTTTCTCCAACCTACCTTCAATTTCTGTTATTTTTACCTGTTGTATTCCCATAGTGTTATTGATGAATTGTTGTATTAATTTAGTTTGTTTTTCAAAGTGTGTTTTCATGTCTTTGTTTTGTGTTTTCAGTTTATTGTTTTGTGTTTCCAGTTTATTGTTGATAATTTTGTTTCGTGTTTCTAATTTATTATTGATATTTTGTAAAATATTCATAATTTGCACATTCATTTTTATTTAATTTTTCAAAGGCAATGTCAAAAAAATATTAAAAACAAATTTATGTTGTGAAATCTTCAAATCAATTGCAATAAATAATCACCCTGTTTTATTAAAAAATTCAGCTAGTGAGATTGCCGAGCCTCACACGTTGGGCGCCATT
The DNA here is from genome assembly GCA_949320105.2 of Crepidodera aurea. Taxonomy (NCBI): domain Eukaryota; kingdom Metazoa; phylum Arthropoda; class Insecta; order Coleoptera; family Chrysomelidae; genus Crepidodera; species Crepidodera aurea. Next base: position 3,072,923 of record OX439474.1, read on the forward strand.
TGATACGAAATGTCAAAAGTTATAAATTTTATTCAAACAATTTCAGATGATAACATTGAACATTGCCGAAAATTGCAAATATAATTATTAACAAAACATTCGCACTCACTCACTCTCTATAATATAATATTGAACAATAAAAATAACAAAAATAGTCTAATACTAAACACTGAAAGTTTCAAGTACCTTTGACCTGTATGTGTAAGTCCTTCTAAGCCAAATCAAACTAGTCTTTTCATCTAGACGTCCTCGTACATTAACAGAACTCTTCTAGGTAGTTACAAACTTCCATATATCATACAACTTAATATTAACATAAGTTATTGTTATTAATCAATTGCAACTTTCTGTTGGTGATGGATTTTAAAAAAACCTTTTGACATTCCCTTTCTTTCAGTAACTCTCAAAATCCTCTCACTATTTTTTTTTCTTTGTTACCTGGTTACCTTCTACATACAAGGTGATTATTTCATTGCAAGTTCCCCCGATTTATTTTATAAAATTTCTTAGGTTGATGTAAATTTTATAAAATCAATCTTATATTATTTCAAAATTTCACGCTCACAACAAAATAGTAACTGTATGATTAATTAAATAAAGTAAAACAATATGATATAATTTTACAAACGAACCAATAAAAATTTAAATTGGAAAAATCTTGATTATAACTAAATCTCCCTGTTGAAACGTTTTCCCATTTCTTTTTCTTTTCTTCCAGTTCGTAATTTCTCTGTTTAATATTTCGAATCTTTTTTCTGTTTCCTTAATGAAATTGCCCGCTAAACAATATTTCCTAATATTCCCGTTAGTCTCTATATTCCTAATATTTTGTTTTAATTTCTTTTTTACTTGTTTGTTGCATTCCTCAACTTTAACAAATTCTTCAGTTTTTTCAGGCAGAGTTTCTGTACTCTTACATTCCGCCTGTTTAGCTTCAGTAATTTCTTCTTTTTTTTTCTTCTCTTCTGTGTTACTAACGTCAGTTTTTATTTTCTGATTTTTTATCTTCCTTCGTTTCGGTTTTATCTCTATTTTCTGATCAAAATTCACATTCATATTAGTTACTACTGTATCAGTTTTCTCCAACCTACCTTCAATTTCTGTTATTTTTACCTGTTGTATTCCCATAGTGTTATTGATGAATTGTTGTATTAATTTAGTTTGTTTTTCAAAGTGTGTTTTCATGTTTTTCATGTTTTGTACCTTTGACCTGTATGTGAAAGTCCTTCTAAGCCAAATCAAACTAGTCTTTTCATCTAGACGTCCTCGTAAATTAACAGAACTCTTCTAGGTAGTTACAAACTTCCATATATCATACAACTTAATATTAACATAAGTTATTGTTATTAATCAATTGCAACTTTCTGTTGGTGGTGGATTTTAAATTTTTCTTTTTAATATTTCTCAATTTTCCAAAAAAAAAACCTTTTGACATCCCCTTTCTTTCAGTAACTCTCTAAATCCCTGTCACTATCTTTTTTATTTTTTTTTGTTACCTGGTTACCTTCTACATACAAGGTGATTATTTCATTGCAATATATCACGAACAACTCTTAACAACATCGTTTATTATTCAAGAGAGCGAAAACACGAAATAACGCCATCTAGTTGTGACATCAATAACACAGTACGCAATAAAACTGCATGCCAAAAAAAGAAGAAAAAAAAAACAGAGTTTTCGCGGTAATGAAATTGTATTTGGCATAATACGATTTGTCTGTTGGTGCTGGTGCCGGAGAGAGAGTTCTTTCTGTTTTTTCGATTTAATGGGACATGTGAAATTCCAATTACGAGTGGAACGTTTCGGTTAATTGAAAATTACGCCAGGATTAATTCCGACGGGATAATTTGAACCGAAGTCAGTCCCATATTAAATTACAGGTGAGTTGGATTAGGATTAGTTAGACAAACTAGGAATAAGCGGAAGTGGTGGTGCGCTGTTGATAGCTCGTCTATCAATTGGTAGGTAAATAAAAAAAACGGTGCTTGCTAGACGTGGCAGGCCTGCAGGAGACAACTTTATATATTGCTTATAAATTGTGTGACGTCCAATTTCAATGTCCCCGAACACATAGGTCTATTGAACAAAAAAGTTGTCATTATTTAGGTCCAAAACTATTCAATATCTTATCTAAAAATATCCAGGAATGCCGGTCATTCTATTTATTAAAAAATCTGTTGTGTCGCCACAAGACTTTGCCGGCAGTTATAAAATAAAAATTAAAAAAAATAATTTGATGTTAACATTTTTTAAAGTCCAAATCAAATGATATTTGGTGTCCCAAAAAAAAATTCGTTTCGAATTTTTTTAAAATAAAAACGACATTTGAAATATTATAAAGGGAAAAACATTTCACATGTCAAAAAAAATTAATTTTTTAGGGTCGGAATGTTGTTTACTTTTTCTTTGACATGTCAAATGTCATTTGGATTTTAAATTTTAAATTTTTTTTCCATTGCTTAGTTTTAAAATTATTGAATGAAAATTTCAGGATGTATTTACAAACCAATAAGGCACCTAAACACCAAATAAAAACTTTAGGTCTTTATTTTTTTTGTAGTGTACATAGGGCTACTGCGCCCCTGGTGGGGCGATTTCAACCATTTCACCATTTCAAACAAACGGATTCATTCCGCGATGATCCGATACCCATATGCTAAATTTCAGCTCAATCGGATTAAGCGTGCGGACGCTATCGTGGAAGAATACAGACAGACATACTTCCATCTGGAAATTGTTTTAATCATCTCAGGGAACCTCAAAAAGGATATATCCGTCGTTATCTCATTTTTTTTTTTTTTTAGCGCATTCACAATACTTTCTCTTGGCTAGGGGCCGGGAAAATAAAAAATAATTGACAATTTACTTCCTCAGATATTATACACTAATACTTACCTTGAGATGATTCTGAATTGTTTAAATTTTATTTTAATTGACCCATTGAATTTTTGTATATTTTAATTGTTTTGATGCTTACTTGTATTTACGTATATGGTATATGCGTGTTTCACTGTATATAAATGGAAATGAATATTCTTTTCTGTTTCCTTGGAGATCCTTCAGGCACCCCGATTTTCGAATTTTCTTTTCCTTCAAAATTTTCTTAACCTCACTTTTTTTTATATTTCACTACACTAATTTTTGTTTAATCTTTAAATTTTAAAAACTTAATATTAACTACATTTATATTCTTTTTTTTTGATAATCATAACATTTTCTATGATTTTTTAATTTTTAGGTATAAAGAAATTTAATTGATTTTATAAAATTATATGTCAAAAATTGGTTCGACCATCAGCCTTCAGAACACAACCAAATTTATAAATTTTTTTGCTGGTTTATTATTAGGTAACGTTTATTTATAATATAATATAATATTGATTTAACCCCATGCATATTTTGTTTTTTTATATAACATTACAATATTAGATGTGCTACCATCTATGGTAAAAAGAGAGTATTGACATTAAATTTTGACTGAATCTAGTCAAGATGTCACTCTCTTCTTTTTTATCCCTTTCAGAGATTAATACAAAGTGAGTAAACCAGTAAGGAATTTTAATTTATTAGATTCGACATCCTAAGACCGGTTTCTGTCTTTCGACTTCATCAGTTAGGCTTTTCGAATCCAATAAATAAAATTCCAAACTTGTACAAGTCAATAGCTATACCCGCTATAAGATAACATTTTTAGATGTGCTACCATCTATGGTAAGAAGAGAGTATTGACATTAAATTTTGACTGAATCTAGTCAAGATGTCACTCTCTTCTTTTTTATCCCTTTCAGAGATTAATACAAAGTGAGTAAACCAGTAAGGAATTTTAATTTATTAGATTCGACATCCTAAGACCGGTTTCTGTCTTTCGACTTCATCAGTTAGGCTTTTCGAATCCAATAAATAAAATTCCAAACTTGTACAAGTCAATAGCTATACCCGCTATAAGATAACATTTTTAGATGTGCTACCATCTATGGTAAGAAGAGAGTATTGACATTAAATTTTGACTGAATCTAGTCAAGATGTCACTCTCTTCTTTTTTATCCCTTTCAGAGATTAATACAAAGTGAGTAAACCAGTAAGGAATTTTAATTTATTAGATTCGACATCCTAAGACAGAAAGACAGAAACCGGTCTAATAAATTAAAATTCCTTACTGGTTTACTCACTTTGTATTAATCTCTGAAAGGGATAAAAAAGAAGAGAGTGACATCTTGACTAGATTCAGTCAAAATTTAATGTCAATACTCTCTTCTTACCATAGATGGTAGCACATCTAAAAATGTTATCTTATAGCGGGTATAGCTATTGACTTGTACAAGTTTGGAATTTTATTTATTGGATTCGAAAAGCCTAACTGATGAAGTCGAAAGACAGAAACCGGTCTTAGGATGTCGAATCTAATAAATTAAAATTCCTTACTGGTTTACTAACATTACAATATGTTCTCATAGATGTTTTTTTTCATAGTTTAAGATAAATTTTATATTAAATTGTCTTTTTGTTGGTACACTCACGTGTCCCATCTCACTAACAAGTGAAAACTTTAGTGAGACATTTTATGTGCTTATTTTGCTATTTTTTGTACTGATATGTAATTTATATATGTCTTTTTTGCAAATAAACACTATTCTATTCTATTTTAAACACTGGTATAATAGAAACAGGAGATATAGTATCCCCAATTATCAGATTTAAAACGCGGCTCCTTTGATACTATCAAATCATGACCCTTTAAGCAGTTTAAGCGTGGACCAGACTCGTCCTATTCGCTTCTCGTCCTAACTGATACGCCCTCTGGTGAAAACTGCGAAAACTGAGCTAAGGAGTAGTTTTGACATTTTGGGTTATTTCTTTAGCGTTGTTAAGTAATTTTCATAGTGTTTTTGTCTTGTTTTTACAAATAATTTTGATTTGTTGATCTTTTTTATAATGAGTAATCATTATTGTTGTGTACCTAAGTGTTCATCATGGGGAAAAAGAAACCCTGAACTAAGTTTTCATTCGATTCCAAAAGCAGGAACGTCCAAAGTTTTTTTTGAAACCAAACTTGGCAATAGAGAATTAGTAGATAGGACCACAACATTAAAAATTGGCAAGAAAGTTTCAAATACCATGAGAGTGTGTTCTCTACATTTTACTGAAAGTGATTTTATTCAAAAAGGTATGGTAAAAATATTTAATTATTATTTACCACTTTGCTTTGATTTATTATTTACAGTTAGAGTAAAACAAAGAACATTAAAGCCTCATGCTATAACTTTACAAGAACATAAGAGGTTCTCCACTTTTACAGTGTTAGAAATAGATAATTTCCAGTAATTTCATGTGGATTATATTCCAATGCACTCGTTTGTAATCACAAACCATGTATTTCTATCCACTCATAAGTTTCTATGGTCTTTCCCGCTAAAATAAGATGTCCTGCATTCGGGACATTTTCACCTTCAACTACATATTTAGAATTAGCCGATCCGCCCAAATAGTTCATGTACTCTAAAATGCTTAACTTCATTTCTAAAAAATAATGGAAACAATAATTTGAGCATAAAATGTATTTGAGTAAAACTCCTGACTACTACTCACCTAAATACAACTAGAAATATCACACTTTTAAAGATATAAAATAAATGTTTATGTATAGTTTATAAAATAAAATGAATGTCACACTAAACACTAGACAAAAACAATACACAATTTACACCTAGAAATAATTCAAAAAAACAAAACTGATACCAAATAAACAACTTAAATACACATGAAATATCCCATAAGAAAGCACGAAGTAAACAAACTACTACTCCTTAGCACAGTTCCAATTTCACCGCATGAGCGCTGCAATCTTAATCCGAGTTACCAATTGGTTGGATATCCAAATGAAGCGCTGTGACAAGACAATGTAGTGTACGCGGCTAATAGCGAATAGGACCGCAAAGATACATTCATAAAACATACTGTACATATATAAAAAATAAAGTTTCCACCCTTACAAATAAAAATTCAGTTTAATTGATTTCTTTTTCTCGAATTAACTGTGCTAATTACATATACCACTTCCACCATCTGTCTTAACCACTTTTCTAACTTCCGTTTTATTATTTTTATCGACTTTCTCCGTTTTTATTACTTTTCCTCGGAACCCTTTTTTCCGAAACCGAAATATATAGGTTATATTAGCGAACTTCCGTGAAAACCCATTGAGACGTTAATTCTACAAATGAAGGCCCATTTCCAATTAGGCAGTGACCTTCCGAGTCTCTTTTCTAATATTATCTGATTTTCCGCAGAAGTAATTATTAAAAATGGGCACTAGATGAACATTTCTGAAAATTGCATACTACGCGGGAGTTTAAAGCATTAGCGTAACAAAAGGATTTGGATTATATAATAGTCGCATGAATTTAAATTTATATAAATGTAGTTTAGAGCTTGATTATTTTAAGAAGAATACATTTCGTCATAGCTGATGTCACACTTTCCGTAACACGTCACAATTCAGTGTGGCTTGTTAGATGGCGTTAATTTGAAATATTCGGAAATCGTACACCACAGATGATGCATTGGAGAGTGGTGTATACGAGTAAAATAATTTTAGTTGGAAATATTCGTAAATGAAAAGTATTAGTAAAAATCTCAAACATTTTTTTGTTAAATTACTGTTGAACTTACAAAAAACAAACAACAGAAAATTAAATAAATTTAAGTAGATATATAAGAAATCTGTGTAGTATATACTGTATTTGAAAATCAAGAGAGAGTAAATTCCCAGAATAAAAAGTAATTCGGTATGCAAAACTATAGTACAGTACGTGCGGTAAAACTTCAATATTTGTAATGCATTCTAAATTGTTTTTGTTAATTTCAATACAAAATTTATTAAATTTCTTGGACTATCACATTATTTTATGATCTTTCATTGTTACTACAGTAGGCCTAAGAGGATTAACGTGCGTCATAGGCGTAACCAGAATAGAAAGGGATAATTGTTATTTAACGACCTCCGAATGGCAACAGCTTCTAATGACAGATATTTTGACTTAAATAGTTTCTAGAAATGCAGTTATTTGATTTTCGATAAACGTGACAAATAGTAGTGACTAAAAATGGAAGCAGTTTGTGAGTATACGCCAGTGAAAAAATTAAAACTAGACCATTTATCGCTCAATGAAAACAGTGCTGTAGTGAATGTGTACCACTATTTTAAACATCAAAATCCCTCAAACACTATTGACAGTGTAGTTGAAATAACATCTAAGGCAATGGGATATGGAAAATCTACAATATATAGAGTTCTAAAGGAGGAAAAATCAGGTGGAGTAACCTCACCAAAGCCGAAACCAGGTAGACCAAAACTATTAAAAGTCAACGTGGACGAGTTTTTTTAAAAATGCTATTCGTAAGCTTGTTCACTCATTTTTTATAAACAAGCAAATACCAACTTTAGATAAAGTTTTGCAAGCCATTACGAATGATGTTGATTTACCCACAATAAGCCGGGATAAACTATGGAAAGTGTTACATGAGTTAAACTTTAAATTTGAAAAAATGGGCAGACACTCAATGCTAATTGATTCTGAAGAAATTGTATGTTGGAGAAGACAGTACCTCAGAAGAATACAACAAGTTAAAGCTCAAAATAAAAACATTTATTATTTAGATGAAACATGGGTTAATGAAGGACATTGTGTAGGAAGAGTTTGGAAAGACAAAAATATAAAATCATCCCATCAAGCTTTTCTAGAAGGATATACTACTGGTTTTAAGGAACCTATAGGAAAAGGTAAAAGATTAATTATTTGTCATATAGGCAGTACAAACGGTTTTTTTGAGAATGGTTTACTCTTATTTGAATCAAAAAAACCGTTGATTATCACGAAGAAATGAATGGAGACGTGTTTGAGGAATATTTTGAACAGATGATTCAATTCATACCAAAAGGATCGGTTATTGTAATGGACAATGCAAGTTACCACTCCAGATTACTTGAACCTTTACCAACCACTAAATGGAAAAAGGGTGAAATTGCAAAATGGTTATCTTCTAAAAATTTAGCCTTTGACAATACAATGCTGAGGGCAGAATTGTTAACTATTGCTAAAAAACATAAGCAAAATTATAAAAAATATAATATTGAGGAGATAGCCAAAAAACGAGAAATTGAAATCCTTCGTTTACCACCCTACCATTGTGAGCTGAATCCGATAGAATTAATATGGGCTCAAGTTAAAGGTTATGTTGCCAGAAATAACACTACTTTTAAATTATCAGATGTTAAAAATCTCTTCAATAAGGCAATATCTGAAGTAACAAGTGAAAATTGGCAAAAATGTATTAGACACGTTACAGAAATAGAAAAAAAAATGTGGGAGCTAGATAACATAATTGATATTACTATAGAGCCCATTGTAATTTCTCTAGAATCAGATGGTGAATCTTCTGACACAGAGTGCGAGGAACCATAACTTTAAAATTATTAATTTATGTACTTTAATTTTATTTTTAGATTTTTATTTTTTAAGATTTAATATTGTCGTATTTTTTGCATGTTGCTCGTCAAATTTTATCCTTGCGGTTGGTTTTTTTTTTCTCATATACCTACTTAATTGTTTTTTTAGCTCCTCATATTAATTTATAAATAATTGTAATTATCTGTACATATTATATACATATTTTGTAAATAAACATATGCCTAAAACAAAATGCCTAAAATAATATTGACTTTTTCTTCATTTTACCCAAATTAAATTACTACTTACGAATTATGTTTATCTATCTAAAATTGGTAATCTAGGTATAAATAACTAAAACAAATTAAATATTTCTATTTCCATATTAATTTAATTTTGAAAACGCACGTCTATGGTTTACTGCCTTTAACACCGATAACTGCAAAACATTTCTGGGAATTTAATCTCTCTTGATTTTCAAATACAGTATAGTATATTTTATCTTTTAAACAATAAACCTTCATTTAAATATAATTACAGTCCAAATGTATTTCTTTAAAACGCATACAGAAAAAATTACAAATATAAGACGTAATCTGCATTGAACATGCATAGGTACGTAGGTAGATATTTCAAAAATTAAATTTCTTGTGTGTCCCATTTTAAAGATAAAAATACATTTTTTAAGATTGATTTTTATCCGAATTGTTTGAAGGGTACTGAGTATCATGTATATTGAAACGAAATGTCAAAATTTTATAAATTTTATTAAACAATTTCAGATGATAACACAAAAATAAAATTAAACGTTGCCGAAAATTCCAAATATAATATTTCGAAGAAAAAAAATATAAATATATAAGTATACAAATACTATAATAAATAAATACATCTATCTAAAACTAGAACAGTGTTCATTTCGGAAGCTCATAGTGGTTTGTATTTTTAATTTCTCTCTCTTTCCACTGGATTAAAACCACTTAGTTGTTAAAAAAGTTTTTTTATTGACGTTTCGGCTTTCCAGATCGAAAGTCGTTATCAAAATGACATAAAATAAATAAATTTACTAGAAACAGAACACTTGATAATCTTGCAAAAATATGACATCAACATAGTATACATAGAATAAGATTTTGAGATTGAAGATGTCAAAATCTGTTTCAATCATATTTTTGTGACGTTTCTGGGAACGAATTTTGAAAGGATAGCGCATTTGCATTTGAATTTATACTTCGTCATAAATGAAGTTTTCTTATTAATATTATCATAAGAAAAAACCAGATAAAAACTTATGATACTATCCCGATATAGAGGGTATCCTTTTTGCAATTAACTCTTTTTGTAAAATAGGTATCCAAATTTTTGAAATATCAACCGAACAATTAGAAACACATTCGTTATTATTTAAGCATATCAATGCTGCTTCTTTAACTTTGCGGTTATAATTATTCGGTTCTTTTAATAATCTAGTTGAAAAATTCCATTGTATTTTATGACCAGAATCCCATGCGTGTTCACATATTTTGGATTTTTCGAAAATTGTGTGATATTTTCATGGAGAATTTTGAAATGGAAATTGTAAACAAACAAAATTTAAGACCTTCTGTCTGGTTTAGATATGTAGATGATATCTTTGCAATTTGGCAACACGATAGGGAAAATATTGATACATTTTTATATACTATTAATAATTCGGAACCTACTATTAAATTTACAATTGAAATTGAAAATAATAAAAAATTACCGTTTCTTGATGTACTAATACACAATAACAACAATTGTTTTGATACATCAGTTTTTAGAAAAGAAACACATACAAATAGATATCTAAATTTTAATTCAAACCACTCAATTTGTGTTAAACGAGGTATTGTCAAATCTCTTTCCGATAGAGCAAAAACAATTTGTTCAAATGACAATATCTTAAATAATGAATTATCACTTGTTAAATCTGTCTTCATTAAGAACAACTACCCAAGTAAATTTATAAATCGTGAACTTTACCGAGACATCAAAACTAAAGATCAAAATTTAAACCCCCCAATAATTCTTTCAAATATAGTAAATATCCCTTATATTCCAAAATTATCCGAAAAAATTAGAAGGATTGGCAATAAATTTAATTTAAAAACAGTTTTTCAAACTAATAATACATTAAAATCTTTAATAGTAAATACAAAACCTTTTAATGAAATTCAAAACACAAAAAATTGTATTTACAAAATTCCATGCGAATGTAATAAATTTTATATAGGAGAAACATCTAGACCTTTTCATATTAGACTTAATGAACACCAATCGTACATTAAAAATAAACAATTCGAAAAATCCAAAATATGTGAACACGCATGGGATTCTGGTCATAAAATACAATGGAATTTTTCAACTAGATTATTAAAAGAACCGAATAATTATAACCGCAAAGTTAAAGAAGCAGCATTGATATGCTTAAATAATAACGAATGTGTTTCTAATTGTTCGGTTGATATTTCAAAAATTTGGATACCTATTTTACAAAAAGAGTTAATTGCAAAAAGGATACCCTCTATATCGGGATAGTATCATAAGTTTTTATCTGGTTTTTTCTTATGATAATATTAATAAGAAAACTTCATTTATGACGAAGTATAAATTCTCTTATAATATGCAAATGCGCTATCCTTTCAAAAATTCGTTCCCAGAAACGTCACAAAAATATGATTGAAACAGATTTTGACATCTTCAATCTCAAAATCTTATTCTATGTATACTATGTTGATGTCATATTTTTGTAAGATTATCAAGTGTTCTGTTTCTAGTAAATTTATTTATTTTATGTCATTTTGATAACGGCTTTCGATCTGGAAAGCCGAAACGTCAATAAAAAAACTTTTTTAACAACTAAGTGGTTTTAATCCAGTGGAAAGAGAGAGAAATTAGGACAGTGTTGAATACTTTGAATCATTAGTGTTTTTGGGATCATTCTGAAGATGGATGCTAGAGAAAAATCGTTTTTTATAATGAAACTGGAGAGGTAAGTGAAAGTAATAATTAAATGTGTGAATAGATTAGATTATTACCGAGTTTCTATTAAATGTATAATCATGGTTCTATTACTATTTCTTAAAAATTCCTTTAAATGGATTTTAAAAAGATATTTATTAATTATTAATTTTAATGTTCTAGGGAGTGAGTTATAAAATTTGGTTCCAATGTACGAAAATGCTTTTTGTGATAATGACCGTTTTACAAATTGATAAGTATGAAGTTCCTTCTGTCTAGTATGGTCAGGGTAAGATCCCTTGTTATTACTATAATGATATTTTAGACATATATTAAAGTAAAATAATTGGCATAAGTCCATAATTTCTGATATCCTATACAGATCATCCGTAGGGTACCTAAACGGTTTTGGAATTCCATATCTAAGATGGCTCTCCACGAGTGAATAATACAAAATTTTTAATTCTTGTTCAGGTAGGTATTCTTTTAAATACTTAAAGGTATAGATCACTTTTTGTAATTTTTTTATAATGTATTTAATATGCCGATCCCATCTTAGATGTTGATCCAGAAAAATTCCCAGATATTCATTTCTGTTACAGGTTGAATGCCGTATACATTATCACCAATTTCAATGTTATTTTGCTCTAGATCTGTTATTCCAGAAGCGCTACAACTAAACCAAAAAATCTTGTTTTGTTAAGATTCATAGTCAAAAGTTTATGATTAAACCAATCTTTTATAATTTTCACATCTATTTTAACTATATCTTTTAGTTCTTTCCAGGTAGACGCTTCATAGAATATGGCTGTATCATCTGCGTAGTCTATTATTTTACCTGAACAAGCCATTGACATATAAATTGAATAATATTGGTCCTAGGATCGTACCCTGCGGAACGCCATATGCAATGATTGCTTCGATACTTATGTGTGTGATACCAGTAGTTATAGTGAAGACAGTGACTTTTAAAGATAGTTCTTGAACTTTTCAATTTTTTTTAATCTTTGATTTTAGTTACTGAGGTCAAGAGAGATTATTGTTTTATTTTTATTTTTATTTTGCAAAGTACCCCTATGGAATATGACGTTATATCCCCACTTTTACTGCACTCCTCTTTTATTCAAAGTATAATGTGTCTCCTCTTTTTTTTTTCGTTCCCTGGTTACCCTTTTTAATACACCAGGTGATTATTATTCATTGCAATATCTTTATAGTACGCCACTGATTCTTTAATCGCGGCCTCCTGCGACCAGTTTTATTAAAAAGTTTAGTTACTGTGTAAATCTGCTGTCGTAATTAAAACTTCATAAAATGTATATTCGGGTTTTTCTTTACTTCAATAAATCCTCATCCTCCGTGTTCAAATATGGATTAATTAGTTACTATAAAATTTCGACAAATTAAACTTGTATTTTCCTTAATGAATTTCTTTTTATATTTAAATTGTTACGTATTTTTAATTACGGATATAATTAAAACGAAAGCAATTAATATTTTGTGAAAACGTTATAGCTAAATTCTTTTACATACTGCAAAAATATAAAATATTGGTTCTACTAATTGATGAGAATCCTACTGACTGCGCCACATGAAGTTTCCCGATTTAACAAACGAAGTATCTTTTATTTTGATTTTATTTTAATTTATTACAAGTCACATACAGACGCTGCATCATTAAATTTCATTTCATTTAATCCCACGAGCTTAAACTACTTTGTTTCACTAATAAAACTCCATTTTACTTGAAATTGAACAATTCTCATATCTTTTATAGTTACTTAACTACCGAGAAACTATCGAACTCATCAAAGAGACATTCGAGAGACAGTTCATACTTATAAAGATCAGTTAGGCCAATACACAGAGCAAAAATATCGACATTAATAATTTTTGTACACAGTAGCCTTTCGCTTTTTATTTTATCAGCTAACACGAGGAAAGTTTTGAAAACTATTATTACGTTACACTGGAGGGGTTTGAGGGAATGTGGGAGAAATCAAGGGGAAGTTATTGACCCGGCATTTGCATATTTCATGTGAAAACGAACTCCCGAATGAGAGCCTGATGCGCTTCCATAGAGTCACCTCGCTCGGTGAACAAATGGTCTTAAATCAGGTCGTATATAAAACAGAAACAATCTTTTCTCGTATCATTTTTTGTCATAAAGATCCATCTAGAAGTCTCAATGAAAATTTCCGGTATGATTTTTGATAAAAATAAAAGTAGACTCTTTTATCTGTAACAATAGAAATACCACTGATTGCAGTATTTGCTTATAAGTTTATCCAACATCTACTTCAAATTAATACATTTTTTAAACCTCTCTAAGTCTGACCTATTCGGAGCAATCGCTTTCTCATTGAACAAAATTAAACAAGAGTTATGAAAACATTCCTCAAGAAGAAAGGATTTCAATTTAATATGAATGGGAGGACATTTGGAATCCATTTAAGTTAAATGATTTGAAACGATAAAGGTTTTAACGTCTTCTTTTTTTAATCTGGGACAATATTCAATCTATTCGTGACAGGGGACCATTTGTCTATTGATTTGCATTTTATAAATTGAATCGAACGGATTCTTTTAAATTGTTCGGAGGGATTTGTTATTTCTGGATCGTAGAAAATTGTTTAAAATTACGGGAAAATTTAGATGTTACGTAATTCATTTTAACAAATAGGGTTGCAAGACAGACATGATCATACATACAGGGTGCTAACCAATACGTGCTACAGATTTTAAGAGGAAGGAAATATGTGCTTTTGGAGCTTTAGTTTCGAAGCTAGTGCTCTTTGAAGATGGCGACCTCTGATGAATTTTTTCAAATATCTTCAGAACGCCGTATTTAAAAATATGAAACTTGGCAGGGTTAGTAAACTTTACTTGACGATTTTCCTGGTGCTAATTAGATTTTTCTAACAAACAGGCGTCTCATTTGGGGGGGCCAACGGATATTTTCAGTCATATTTTTTTTTATTATTTACTTACATTTTTGGTAATGAATTAAAGAACTGGCTTAGAGATAAATGGTAGCACATTTGCGATGAATGATAAAGTTTTCTTCGACTAAAGGTCATGCTAGTTTTGGGTACAGTTTGGGTAGGCGTTATTCCAGCTTCATGTAGAGGTCATGTCATGTCAGTTAGGCTAATTAATTACTTAATATCAGATGGAACGTCGTAAAAACAATTTAGATGTAATTCACTTTTACCTATACCATACAATTAACCATTTTTCTTTTCTAGACTGATGGAATCATGTAATCAAGCAATCTTATGTTTTATTTTACTATAATTGTAATTGAAAATGTATTATACAGGGTGTTACGTAAATAAGTCTCGTAACTTCAACCGATGATGGCTTGAAAAAAAGTTTATTATAAAATAAGTCCTAAAAGTAGCCGTTATGCAGAATATCATTTAAAAATGTTTTTCACAATCCGGCAACAGCGCTGTACAATGACACTTTATGAATCCTGAATGATACAGTTTAAATAGACTTACATTTAATTGGTTTTCTAATTACTCAACATGGTTAATTGGTAGTACCAAAATTTTACAACAAATGCTCAAAATGTCCACCTTGACTATCCAAACAACTGCGACATCTGCGAATCCAGTTTTCTTGCATTATTTGGGAAATTCCTGGCGTGTTACGGATTTGATCAGCTGCAGCAAAAATTCGTTCTCGTAAATCATTTTCATTCTGAATCTCAGCGGAATAAATTATGGTTTTCATATAGCCCCAAAAGAAAAAATCTAAAGGACTGAGATCTGGTGATCGCGCGGGCCAGCGCTGGGGGCCATTTCTTCTGAAATTGTGCTACTTCACGGCTTGCGTGAGCTGGTGCCCCATCATGTAAATACCACATGGTTAGATGAGTATCTAAAGGCACTTCTTCTAATAATCCTGGTAAATTGTTTCTTAAGAAATTGGTAAAATAAAAGGCCCCACGAGTACGTTATCTACAATACCAGCCCAAACAGTAAAAGAAAACTCATGCTGATTATTCTTTTGCACAATTGAATGAGGATTTTCTTCGGCCCAATTATGTGCATTGTAAAAATTCCAAAAACCATTGCGTGAAAAAGACGCTTCATCTGGAAACAACATTTATATTTTCGTGACACCGAGCAATGAACCAGTTAGAGAAATTTTCTTTAGGTGGAAAATCAGTTGTCAAAAGAGATGATATGGATACAATAGTTGTTCTTTGAGAGTCTGATATACACGCCAATGAGACGCTCCGATTTGCCAAAAAATACTTCGAGTACTTCGTGTAGAATCTTCTTCTACGAATTTCAAAATTCGTTCTTCGGTTTCTATTCCAATTTGAGGACCGCGACCACGACCCTATCACTTTGGAATAACACTACCGGTGTCAAGTAGTCTTTGGGAGACTGCTACAAACGTTTCACGAGTTGGTAATCGTCTTTCCAGAAAACGTAATGCATAAATGCGTCTTTCTTTTTGAGAATTGCACCTAGCCTCTCCGTAAAATAGAAGCATATTCACGCATTGAATACATTTTAAATCACTTATTAATTAATCGCACAAATCTAGTCAAACAAATAAATCACTACGTTGTTCTAACGACGATACTGATTTCTGAACTGAGTAATTCCACATTCCAACTTCACTTTTTTTTGTTAGAATTGTTGTAGTAAATAGCGGAGCAGAGTTGTCAAGTTACGCACATTTCAATATCTGTTCATGTTGCTTTTCAAAAATATTCATCTTTGTTGGTTTAAATTAATGATGAAGTGCAATTGGACGATTAAGTAATGAACTGATAATAAAATAGTTGTAATTCGTGCATGGATTTTGTATTTTGAAGTGGTATCTACTACTCATACATCCAAATTTTAATGTTAAATTTTTCGAAAACTGTAGGTTTTAGGACCTATGTTGTAATAAACTTTTTTGCAAGTCATAAGATATAGAATCATCGGTTGAAGTTACGAGACTTATTTACCTAACACTCTGTATACTTATCTGTTATGTCGTTTGAGCTGCCAATTTGAACAATTTTCATTTTATGAATAAATAAATGTTCAGTGTCCTCAAAATGCTTAATATATGGGCTAGTATTTTTGAACAATAAACTTATTGGAGCGTTACTGACTAATCGCACAATAAACAGATTCCCCGTATAAAAGCGATGAAAAAAAATTTCCATAGCAAATATTTTGATGAGACATACCTAAAAGAGCGAATTCCCGTTTGTTTCGAATTGACAAATTTGGAAGGAATTTCCAATTTCGTCCCCAACCTCTGTGTCCAGTGTGTTAAATTAAAATTCCTCGTGGATCCCAACCGGGTTGGCATATATACATATCCCGTAAAACAAAGATTTTAGGTAGAGAAAAAAAAATGGAAAAAAGGAAGCTTAGTTTATTCAAGCAAGATCGGATATTTTTTTTTGATATCTAAGAAACGACTTAAAATTAATAAAAGTGCAAAAAAATGTATTACAAAATAGATGTAATTATAAATACTGAGCAACGTAAGCAGAAACAAATAGTAATAGAGCTTGAAAAAAAGCAAGAAGAATGAGTCTGCAGATAAATGAAGAAAATATTAAATATATGATTATAGCAATCGGTATATTATTTAGCTGTGTCCATGACCGATTGCTACTTGTAGATATAATGAGGAATCCAGGAGAAACAATTATTTTATTTTTAGATCTTGGGACGATGGAAACGGAAAGATGATCTTTGGGTCTTGTTCTATGCCAGAAAGTGAGGTTATAAATAAAAACTGACCAACTGTCATTATGTGACAAATGTAGAGACGTGAAAACGTCACTACAATGATAAAGACGAATAGTAAACTAAAAGGGGGAACTAAAAAGAATAGTTTCAAAGTTATAAGACGGTTAGTCTGAGGTCTAGATTTTATTAAGAGGGGCATCGCGAAAGGTATGCCAAACTACAAACACCAAAAATCCCCATCTTTATCTTTATCTTTTATCACTGTCTTTCTGCAATAATGAAGAGAGATAGATATCTTAAGACTTCAGTGAATCTCCTGTATGCTAGGTGGCGCTGCTAGTATTAAAATATAATATATTACTTGGGATATCTAAGGAATCTGAGAGAATAAATTTTCTTTATTTTCACGATTAGGCTTGTCGCAGAGAGCGCTAATAATCCATTTGTCATGAGTTCGATACCTGCTTCAGCCACAACAGAAATTTTATTTTTTATTTTTAGGAAGTTTCATTTTTTTTGTTTACTATTTTTTTTCTAGCATCAAAATAGAGTTTATATTTTATTAATTTAATTAATTTTCAATTATTTTCGTATAAATCCGTTTATTTTAATATGAATAGCGCTGCCACGCGACTAATCTTATTAAATACATTAGATAGGAATGGATCTCGGAAAATAATATTTCTAACATAAAAAAAATATTTAAACATCAATGGATTCATACGAAAATTGAGAATTATATAAATGTACAATCTTTAAGGTGAAGCAAGAATTTTTTTAAAAAATGAATTAATAAATAATTGGCGGCCCCAAACGCAAAATGTTTTTATCAATATCTATTTGTTTAAACAATTGCAGAATACATGAGTTATCGACACAAAAAACTGCGTTCTATGAACAAAATGCAACATTGTGACCACAATAAATTATCTGCAAGTCCTTTTATAAAAAAAAAATTGTTAATGTTGGAGCATTAATTTGTATATAACAATTGAACGGTTACAGATAAAAAATCGCTGCAAGTCTTAAACCATGGGTTATGATAAATTGTTCATGTTTCATCCCTTGAAATTTTTTTTGTCCGTGTCACCATTTTCGTTGAAAAGTCCAAAAAATAGGGTTGAAAAATTAAAATGCTCTCAAACGATCGCTTTTAACAATGAAGACGGCTATTTATAAATTTTTTAATGTCACCATTGTATTCAGTGTGATTTTTCTTATAAGAATAATATACAACAATAAACCTACTTTAAAATTTTACCCAAAAAACCAGTGACACGTATTTAGTATCCATACTAAACTTTATACTTTATTTACCGCAGCATCAGTAAAGTGTCGAAAATACCTACCTAGATATTTCTTTATTATCAATATACGACATGAATTTATATGAAAAGCGTTTTTATATTACATTCCAAAATATTTTAAATGGAAAATATAATATGTACATTTATTTTAAAAAAGTGAAAAACAGCTTTGTAGTAATTGATAATTTAGAGGTTGCGGGCATTACGGCAACATTGGTGTGTTTTTTCATTTCAGTATTTAGTTTTTTGCTGTTTTGTCTTTGTTTTCGCCCTGTCCGCTCTCTAATTCTGAAATAAAATAAGATAACACTACTAATTTTAATGATTAGACAAAGAGCGGAAGCAGTTCTTATTGTGTCTTCGAGCGGGGATTCTTTGAAAATGTTTGCAACTAATGTTTTGTGATGTTTTTGGCGGTTTTTCCAACCGTTTTGTGACGTGATTTTACAATTTAGTTATTAGTCGTGATTTGGTTGGTCTCTCCCATTAAATATTAATAGTAATTGTGACCCTTACATACCTAAGTAAGTACATTCAAATAGAAATTTTTTTTTTTTATTCTTTTATTTTAGAATGCAGTCTATAAAATTGAAGTTGAAGCCCATTAAATATTAATAGTAATTGTGACCCTTACATGCCTAAGTAAGTACATTCAAATTATTAATCATAAATTTATTTCAGATTCTTAGTTCTAATATACTTGCATGTATTAATCGTAAACTCATTTCTTTAATGTTAACTTTATTGTAAATCATTAAATATTATAAAATCATTTTTGTAAGAAAATAAATTGAATAATTAATAATTATTTCTTTATTTAAAAGTACCTAATTACAGTTATTCACTAAAACAAAAACAAAACAATACACTATGAAAAAACTGCATTGCTTTTTAGCAATGGACAAAAGACATAATAGCAAATAAAATGTGTAACAAACCTACATCAAGAGTCCCATGGACGGGTTAATATGTGAGACGTACTGTAAATATTAATTTCTGCAAATGTCTGTGATTCCCAACTATGCAGACACTATTTTGAATGCACGAATAAAAATCACAAAAAACTGTTATAGTTGAATTGCACATTCTCCATATTACTAATCACTAATTTTTCACACTGACGAGTTCCTTCGAATATGCATAAAAATTTGATGATTTTTTGAACAGCCTCTCGAGAAGGGAATTTTTGTTCGTGGAAATATTTTTACCCGTTATAGCTTACACCTTGGAATAGGACATTTTTCAACACATTTTAAAGAATAATAAACATATTTATCATTTAGTGGAAGGTGTGCTTTTGACAATTTGTGATCACCAATTTTAAAGTGAAACATGTCCTACATGAGGTATACGGCATTAATTGAAATACTTTAAACTGAAGAACTGGTTTTAGTTAATACTAATTTACTCATTAAAAAAAATTGCAAACCACACGAATAAATTAGCCAACATAACCTAAAATGTCAGTTCTAAACATCTAAACTTTCTTTCTTCGTAACTTCGTATTCGTAAAACTGGTTGCATACATCGTTCAAAATAAAACCAAAAAGCGCCACTGTATCAAAGTGTCAGGCGGAAAACGCCTGAACTATGGAAAGAGAAAATCTTACTGGAATATAGGCAACTTACATAAAAATTTTTTTCTGGAGAGTTAATCTCAAATCTCAAATTTTTATGCATATTCAGTATTGCCAACTGAAAACGAGGTCGGCAGTGGCAAGGCCCCTCTTAAAGCCAGATATCATATTAAAAAGTAAAAAAAAAGAGTAAAAAAAAGTGGCGAAAATTGCCTTATTTTTATACCTTTAGAGTCCATTGAAAATAACTTGTTTGACCCCTTAAAACAAAGTTAACTGTACGCCTTGGTTCGAAAGCCAAGTCATCCAAAAATAGAAGACAATCTAAATTTTATTAGGCAAACACTTTTTGTTCGTGACAAGATACCTCTCAGCAGGAGGTATTTTTATTATGAAATATTCTCGGGCCTTTATCCTTTTTCGAAGGGTCACGTGTTGAAAGCCGGTCTGCATGACGATCCCTTGACATATATCTGCTGCAAATAACATGAGCCCTTACGCCCTTTATGAGTGAAGAAGTGTTTCTCGACTACGAAAAGCTTTCTAGGGCTCTTGGTCAGGGCTTTTTAAATCGAGCATAAAGTGTTGCCAACACGAAAAAATGTACTTAAAGTACGTGATGGAATGCATCATGAATTCGTTTCGGAAGAGCCCCGTTTTTTTATTTTAAATGTTTGTGTATCGGTATTTCATTTTAAGCTACAGTGTGTTTAAAACTTGTATAAAGTATACGATTTAAAAGAATTAAATAAAATATGAACTTAATAAAATCAACAATCAGAAAGTTTGACTTTGGTTAGTGTGATGATTTTCTGATATAATTTTCCATGTGATATTTAACTTATTCTTTTCATAGTTTAAAACATAAACTGTCCGGTTTATTCTTGAAAATCGTTTAAATGTCCTTAAAAAAAATGAATGCTCTTGTCTTTGTTTCTATTTTTTTAAAAAAGACAAAAGAAAATAATTTCTCTTAGGTACCCTGTATCCCAGTAATACCATCTACATAAAAAATATTACATCTTACGTTATTAAGAAAAATATTAATATTTATGCCTCTGAACTTACGGCTAAAATATTTATGCATCAATAAAGAAAACACATAAATATATTATTAAAAAACACGAATTCCCTACTGCTTGTTTTATTGTTTTTGCCCTCCAAAAGTTTCTGAAGCAATTACATAAAATAACACTATAATATGGTTTTAAACATGCTTAATTTCTTAAAAAATCATTCTTTGTGTATTTTCAAAACATCCCGCTCTAATGTTGATCAAAGCAAAAACCCTATTTACTTTCCAGAGAAGCAGCATCGTCAAAAACCATTTGTTTTTTTTTCCTATTATCCAAAGTAATAGTTCAAGCATCACTTCACTGGATGTGCGTGACAAAGAACGTTTTGCTTCATTGTTTTCTTCAAAAACACCATATCCATAACCAGTTTTTGCTACAGTTGAAAAATTTTTAGTGTCTGAGGTATTTCGGAAAATATAGACCACTACAATATATTGGGAATTCTTTTTAGTTCGTAATAAGGGAGAAAAAACGTGCTTTGTCTATTTTCCTAACAATTGGATAGATAGAGGTGGCCCAATTGGATGTTTAA
This sequence comes from Crepidodera aurea, assembly GCA_949320105.2. Classification (NCBI taxonomy): domain Eukaryota; kingdom Metazoa; phylum Arthropoda; class Insecta; order Coleoptera; family Chrysomelidae; genus Crepidodera; species Crepidodera aurea. Next base: position 3,094,565 of record OX439474.1, read on the forward strand.
ATAATTTTCAGATTCTATTTAACAAGTACTATACTGTATTTGAAAATCAAGAGAGAGTAAATTCCCAGAATAAAAAGTAATTCGGTATGCAAAACTATAGTACAGTACGTGCGGTAAAACTTCAATATTTGTAATGCATTCTAAATTGTTTTTGTTAATTTCAATACAAAATTTATTAAATTTCTTGGACTATCACATTATTTTATGATCTTTCATTGTTACTACAGTAGGCCTAAGAGGATTAACGTGCGTCATAGGCGTAACCAGAATAGAAAGGGATAATTGTTATTTAACGACCTCCGAATGGCAACAGCTTCTAATGACAGATATTTTGACTTAAATAGTTTCTAGAAATGCAGTTATTTGATTTTCGATAAACGTGACAAATAGTAGTGACTAAAAATGGAAGCAGTTTGTGAGTATACGCCAGTGAAAAAATTAAAACTAGACCATTTATCGCTCAATGAAAAGAGTGCTCTAGTGAATGTGTACCACTATTTTAAACATCAAAATCCCTCAAACACTATTGACAGTGTAGTTGAAACAACATCTAAGGCAATGGGATATGGAAAATCTACAATATATAGAGTTCTAAAGGAGGAAAAATCAGGTGGAGTAACCTCACCAAAGCCGAAACCCGGTAGACCAAAACTATTAAAAGTCAACGTGGACGAGTTTTTTAAAAATGCTATTCGTAAGCTTGTTCACTCATTTTTTATAAACAAGCAAATACCAACTTTAGATAAAGTTTTGCAAGCCATTACGAATGATGTTCATTTACCCACAATAAGCCGGGATAAACTATGGAAAGTGTTACATGAGTTAAACTTTAAATTTGAAAAAATGGGCAGACACTCAATGCTAATTGATTCTGAAGAAATTGTATGTTGGAGAAGACAGTACCTCAGAAGAATACAACAAGTTAAAGCTCAAAATAAAAACATTTATTATTTAGATGAAACATGGGTTAATGAAGGACATTGTGTAGGAAGAGTTTGGAAAGACAAAAATATAAAATCATCCCATCAAGCTTTTCTAGAAGGATATACTACTGGTTTTAAGGAACCTATAGGAAAAGGTAAAAGATTAATTATTTGTCATATAGGCAGTACAAACGGTTTTTTTTGAGAATGGTTTACTCTTATTTGAATCAAAAAAAAACCGTTGATTATCACGAAGAAATGAATGGAGACGTGTTTGAGGAATATTTTGAACAGATGATTCAATTCATACCAAAAGGATCGGTTATTGTAATGGACAATGCAAGTTACCACTCCAGATTACTTGAACCTTTACCAACCACTAAATGGAAAAAGGGTGAAATTGCAAAATGGTTATCTTCTAAAAATTTAGCCTTTGACAATACAATGCTGAGGGCAGAATTGTTAACTATTGCTAAAAAACATAAGCAAAATTATAAAAAATATAATATTGAGGAGATAGCCAAAAAACGAGAAATTGAAATCCTTCGTTTACCACCCTACCATTGTGAGCTGAATCCGATAGAATTAATATGGGCTCAAGTTAAAGGTTATGTTGCCAGAAATAACACTACTTTTAAATTATCAGATGTTAAAAATCTCTTCAATAAGGCAATACCTGAAGTAACAAGTGAAAATTGGCAAAAATGTATTAGACACGTTACAGAAATAGAAAAAAAAATGTGGGAGCTAGATAACATAATTGATATTACTATAGAGCCCATTGTAATTTCTCTAGAATCAGATGGTGAATCTTCTGACACAGAGTGCGAGGAACCATAACTTTAAAATTATTAATTTATGTACTTTAATTTTATTTTTAGATTTTTATTTTTTAAGATTTAATATTGTCGTATTTTTTGCATGTTGCTCGTCAAATTTTATCCTTGCGGTTGGTTTTTTTTTTCTCATATACCTACTTAATTGTTTTTTTAGCTCCTCATATTAATTTATAAATAATTGTAATTATCTGTACATATTATATACATATTTTGTAAATAAACATATGCCTAAAACAAAATGCCTAAAATAATATTGACTTTTTCTTCATTTTACCCAAATTAAATTACTACTTACGAATTATGTTTATCTATCTAAAATTGGTAATCTAGGTATAAATAACTAAAACAAATTAAATATTTCTATTTCCATATTAATTTAATTTTGAAAACGCACGTCTATGGTTTACTGCCTTTAACACTGATAACTGCAAAACATTTCTGGGAATTTACTCTCTCTTGATTTTCAAATACAGTATATATGAATAAATAACAACACAATATGTTTTTTTAATTTTAGTTGCATACATAATTTTTACCAGCAATTTGTTAATTTTTATAATGTGCCTTTTGAATATTGCGCAATTATTGAAATTACGTCACTGGTTGCGTAACTGAAGTTAGATATAAGCCGAATCGAAAGTTCAACGAATTCACTCGACATCAAAGTTAAAATTGTTAAATGTCACTGTCAATAATGTCATTTCTTTGATTTTTGTTGAAGCGTGGGTTTTTGATTTTGCATTTATTTTTGATTTATTAATATTTTTTAGTTAGTATATAGTATTTTCTTTGTTTCTACCAGTGACGTATCTGTATTAAAAGTTGCATAAAATCTCAAATCTTTTATTATTTTGTATCTATTTTAAGCAAAAAATTATGTAGAAAGTAATTAAGTATGAGTAATTAGAAATACAAAACAAATGAGGTTAGATTTGGAGTTAAACACCTAATTGAGTGGCCTGCAAGATCTCCAGACTTCAATCCTGTTGACTATTTCGTATGGGGATACTTGAAATCTAAAGTTTATGCAACATAAATTAATTCTAGGGAGGAACTCTCCAACTTTCTAAAAGTCCAACTCCAACATATACTAAATACTCTGCTGAAGAAGTTTGAAACAATCCAGCAATGATTAGAAAGTCAATTTTAAATATTGAAAAAAGAGCTAGAATTTGTCTGCACGAAAATGGTTCACATTTTGAACAACTTCTTCAGTAAATTACACACCACCCTTTTTTATTATTTTTTAATCGAATTATAAAGCACGAATAAAAATAAAATAATTTTCATTATTTTTCACATTTTAAAAAGGCATTGTAATTCTATTTCATAAAAAATTCTTAATAATTTGTAATTTGTCACCCCAAATAATTACGTTAATAACTATTCGCATTATTACCAAAAAGTAATAATAAATGATGAATATACCAATAGAAATGAATAATAAATCCTATAAATTTTAAGTTTTAAGTTAAAATTTTGGTAGTAAAATGGGATGTGCATTTAAATAAAATATTTAATCTTAATTAATTTTTTCCCCTATTTTCGAATATGTTATCCATTTTTTAAAATTCCATATATAGGGTGTTGTTTTAAAGCAAAATGATATTGATAACTTTTTTAAAGACGTATCTGGACTTTTAATTTTCTTACTAAGGTATGGATCGTCCTTGCAAACGAGAATATTCATGCCAAATTTCATAGAAATATACAGTGTGGTTCCGAATATAAAGCGACTAAAACAAATGACCAAAACACCTCGTAACTCTGTAACTCTGTAATAAAGCGAGATAAACTATATGGGTGTTTCTGAACCCTCTAAGTGTCATCTATCCACATATGTCAGTTTAAGTACGAAACACCCTGTATAACTTACGTATACCTCCTGATATTTCCTGTAAGCTAATAACAAAATTTATACTTCTATTAGAATTGCTTTAATTTGGGAATCGAAAAACAATTTGACCTATAATATTGAGTAAACCAGTAAGGAATTTTAATTTATTAGATTCGACATCCTAAGACCGGTTTCTGCCTTTCGACTTCATCAGTTAGGTTTTTCGAATCCAATAAATAAAATTCAAAACTCGTACAAGTCAATAGCTATATCTGCTATAAGATAACATTTTTAGATGTGCTACCATCTGTGATAAGAAGAGAGTATTGTTGAGGGTTCTGGAATAAACCCTATGTTGTGCCAGTTTCCCAGGACGACCAACACTGTGTTATCGCCTTTTTAAACTGCATCGTTGTATTCGTAAAAAAATGGACTGTATAAGGATTGTCTTCTCAACTTCATTCAACAAAAACTATGAACCCTTTTATTTAACCATTTATTAAACTTGTTAAATAAAATAAAACAACAACGTAACAAAGGATTACCTTAAACTAGTAATCAATGAACAAGTATTATAATTAATATGTGCTTAACAAGCACTAACACATATTAATGAAAATGAATTAAAATAAATGATCACATCATTCAGAAAATATTGTTTGCGTGTGTTCTGCGTGAGTGATAATTAGACACTGAAGGGTCCTAGCCTGATCATGGCTAGCCCCACTTCTCTCTTTATTCGACAACCTCCGTCGCTTCAAAAATCTTTCTTTTCAGATTGCGCAACACCTTCCCGAAAAAGCCTTGAGCCGCGTAACACGTGTAAGCTTTTTTTTATTGTCTAGATTCGACGGTTAAATTTGCCCAATACCATTATTAACATCGAGCAAAAAATAACTTTGATGAGCCGCGCTTCCGGGTTTGATACCGCAATTATGAAATGGAGCAAAAAAATTATTTTTGTCGACACCGCGTCTTTGTGATGCCGCTCGTCAACATATTTTGGTGCATCGTTGCCGGTTTTACGAGTAACGAATATGAGTTTACATGTTTAATTATCTGAAAATTAAACAAGTATTGACATTAAATTTTGACTGAATCTAGTCAAGATGTCACTCTCTTCTTTTTTATCCCTTTCAGAGATTAATACAAAGTGAGTAAACCCGAAAGGAATTTTAATTTATTAGATTCGACATCCTAAGACCGGTTTCTGCCTTTCGGCTTCATCAGTTAGGTTTTTCGAATCCAATAAATATAGCAGATATAGCTATTGACTTGTACGAGTTTGGAACTTTATTTATTGGATTCGAAAAACCTAACTGATGAAGCCGAAAGGCAGAAACCGGTCTTAGGATGTCGAATCTAATAAATTCAAATTCCTTACTGGTTTGCTCACTTTGTATTAATCTCTGAAAGGGATAAAAAAGAAGAGAGTGACATCTTGACTAGATTCAGTCAAAATTTAATGTCAATACTCTCTTCTTACCACAGATGGTAGCACATGTTGCTCAAACATTAACCTAAAACTTTTAGAAATATTATCTCCCCGTTTTTGAATGTGAAAGTAGTTCAGAAGAAGCTAGAGACATCAGAAAAATGAAAAAAAAATCAACAAATAATTTCTACTAAATTCAATAAATTATTATTTAAAAGGCTTCTATCTTGTTGCTAGAGATTACATAAAGGATCAAGGAGGATACTTTACTTGGTTTCTTATTATTCGTGGATTTAGTCCCCACATCTGTAATTCTATGAATTTGATTTAACTGGTATATATTAATTACTATTTCTATTTTTTAAATAATGTTTTTTTTATAAATTTGCATTTTATGACTATGTTATATTTTATTTTTCTAAATTTGGGAAAGACCTGGAAACGTTTCCTGCAAGAGTTTTTTTTAAAATGTATTAACTTGAAACTTTTAAGCAGAAAAAAATTATTACAAATGCAAAAATTGGGTATACCGCCAATGCTAAACACTTTTTTGGTATAGTAGAAAACATGGCCGGAATTCAGAAGGAGACCGAAGTGAATATTTTTTTGCATAAAAGAAAAGATGGAAAAATAGAAAAATGAGAGGTTTTTAAAGTGACAAATTGTCTTCTATGTGACGAATATGAAGATCAACACAGTTATTTTTTGCACATCTTAAGGAATTTTGATAAAAAGAATATCATAATGGGAAATTAGAAATGGTTTAAAGGACACTGTTAAAAACTTTTCTGTTTTTTTGCTTGAAATATAAACTTGGAAGGAAAACTGATTATTTTTAAATGTAAATCGTTTAAATAAACTGCCTTATGATTTTTGGTAATACTTACACTAATAGATTTTTCATTCCATCATAATCATAATCATCTTTATTAGTTCTTTAGATCACACAAACTGATATAGAACACGTCAATTCAGTTCAATAAATAGTATAAGAATTTAATTCTTAACAAAGTACCTATATACTTATAAAAGTTCAAATAGTATAAAAAAATAAATTAAAATATAATATGACGATTTGAAATCTAATCATTAAGATTATAATAAACTAAACTCCTGGACAAAATTAACGCACCACTCATATTTTTCTCAATAATCTTTATTTATTGTTAACTTAGTGTACGACAAGTAGGCTATGGACCGTGTTTGATACTGACAGATGTTATTTAAACTAGCTAGTGTCACATAATACCTTGTTTTGACAATAATTCATATTAAACTTTGTTTTAGAGTAAATCTGTGTAAAATTTTTTTAAAAAAGTGTTGATTAAAACTAAATTTCTGTAAGAAGCAAGCGTTTGTTTGTAATTGTTTTTATCATATGCATGTTTGGAAGTTCATTTGCGAGTAAAACAAGTAAGAAAAATGAACCGCCAAAGAAATTTGTCAATAGAGGAGGCAGTGCGAGCATCGACTCTTCTGGATGAAGGATATTCAATGCGACATGTTGCTGGTTTATTAGGAAGACATCATTCCAGTATCAGTCGCGTAGTGAGACGTCATAATGAAACAGGCTCGTACCTTCGAAGAACAGGACAAGGGCGAAAACGTTGCACTAATCAAATTGATGATCGTTTTTTGAGACAACGTGCTCTCAGAGACAGGAGAGTTACCAGCAATCTGTTAAAAAATGAATTAGCGGATGTTCGCAACGTCGCTATATCATCTCGAACGGTTAGAAGACGTTTACATGAAGCAGAATTGAGCAATAGAAGACCAGCCAAAAAGCCCTTGCTTACCAGAGAACACAAAGTTCAGAGATTGAATTTTGCAAGACTACATCAGAATTGGACCATCAATGATTGGAAACGGGTTATGTTCTCCGATGAAACCAGAGTTAGCCTTAAAGCTCCAGATGGACGTGAGCGTGTCTGGCGAAGACGAGGAGAAAGGTTTGCTAGCTGTAATATCTCTCCTAAAGTACCTTTTGGTGGTGGCTCTAAAATGTTTTGGGGGAGGAATTTGCTTCGATGCTCGTACGGAATTAGTCCCTATACGTACGAGGTCTATGAATGCCCAATATTACTTAGATAACATTATTGTCGAACATGTAATGCCTTTTGCTCCATTTGTTGGGCCTAATTTTTTATTCATGCAGGACAACGCTCGTCCCCACGTGGCAAGACAGGTTATTGGTTACCTAAATGATGTTAATATCCCTTTATTAGAGTGGCCACCTAACAGTCCGGACATGAATCCTATAGAGCATCTATGGGACTATCTCAAAAAGAAGATTCGAAGTTTTAGACCTCCTGTTGTTAATCACAACCAACTTATAGAGGCCGTTATTGAAGAATGGGAGATTATTCCGCAAGCGTTTGTTGAACATTTAATATCAAGCATGCCTCGATGCATGAATGCAGTAATAAGAAGTAGAGGAGGCCCTACACGGTATTAGGGTTCACCAAAATTCATTTATTGTGTTTCACATATTCTTTTTTCTTTTTTCAATTGGAAAGCATGATAGCTTAATTATGCATTTTCAGCAAAAACAAATTTTTAAAGAAAAAATAAGGCAAATTAAGGTCATGTTAAGGTCATATTCGACTAATTTTTAGGTATTCATTATTGTTTCAATTTAACTAAGTTTTATTTTGTGTTTATATTGTAAATATTTAGAATAATTAAAGTGGTGCGTTAATTTTGTCCAGGAGTTTATTTTCGATTATAATAGAGAATGTATCATTGATAAACAAAAACGATTTTATTGTATTGAAGTCATTCACGTATATTGTGTATAAAAGTGGGCTTGGCACAGATCCCTGTGGGACACCTCTGGAACATACATTGTTTTTAGATCTTTTATCATTAATTTGAATGTATTTAACTCTGTTATCTAGATAGCTCTTGAGCCAATTATTAACAGTACCTCTGAGACTCTAATTCCTTGTCATCCCTAAAAGTTTCAACTTCTAACCCAAACGCCATATTATCCGCGAATATGTCATCATAGCTCAAGTGATTTCCAGTTCCATCCTATAAGTGTAAAAATAATATTAATGCACTTTGTTGCATTGTATAATTTCTCGATTAATTATTTAAATTATTTTTAGAAGATTAAAATGAATATCGAAGAGGTATTTGACTATTACATCGTGGCCTGATCCGCAAGTAAAATAATGATATTGATATCCATCATGACGGAAAGTGAAAACAAAATAAGAATGCGAGGTACTGTATCTGGAGAACTATCCATCGTAGAGGCTTACGGAAAAAAAAGTTATTACTAAAATGGCCAAGAGAAAAACCTGGAAAATATTTTCAAGTTTCTGAAATGGCCGCTAGTGGTCGTAACTGTAATCTTGAATCTATAAAAGTGATGTTTCTGTGAATTCCGCTGTATTAACCTAACAAAAAGATACCTGATCTTTAAAGAAGATGATAACCTGAATCTTTTTTCTTTGACAATTTTTGTTATAACTCTAAAAATAAAGTGGTGGGGGGCATTCAAATGTTTCAATAAAAAACGCCCTGTATATTCGGATCAGCTGAGCCGATTTTAACAAACTTAGGCTAGTTGAAAAGAGCTATTCTTGGGCTACAAATGTCATAATATTTGAAATTTTGTTAGTTTCACATGTCGCCGACAGAGGGCTTTTTTCGATATTTCGACAGAAATGGTTAATTTTCTCAAAAAAATTAAATGCATTGGTATGATTTATTTTTCATCTAATTTGTTTAAATCATAGGTCTAGTATAGAATATTTGATGTCCTAAAAATATTTCTGGTAATCGATAGAGAATTCCAAAAAACAGTATTTACAAAATTTAGAATTTTTAAGACAAATACATTGTCGAACTTTAAAATATCACAACAAAGCCTCTACATATCTATTTACATATATCTTACCACAGCACTGGATTCATTTTCTGGAAGTTTAACATTTTCCTCTCTTTCAAAACGGTTGAAAATAATTGAAATTATTTTAAAACTCATACATTTATTATTGCAAGTGGTCTGTTCGAAACAATGCTTTTAAATTTTTTAATTTTAACTATAACTATGAACAGCTTAATTTCTAAATAGCTATTTTTCCGCAAAGGAAGGAAAATACACTTTTCTCAAGTGTAAAACATAAACATATGATTTTTTCTAACACCTCCAGCATAAAATCACCAATTATCTTCAGAACGTTTAATTCAAATCCATAGTTACATATAATAAATATTGAATATTTTGACAGTAATTTTGACGTCTACATCCATTTGATACTGAGTTTAATAAAAAAGTTATTTCATAAAATAGTTTGAATTTTGTTCAACTAAAATATTTTGTTTTAAAATTTCCGAATAGCTTTAATAATGACTACCTTTCTTTGGGTTTAGAGCGCCAATAATGTCAAATGATGACAGATTGAGGAAAACATCAGCTTTCTAGTTAGATGTGATCGTAGAAAAACGTCTTTTGTTTTTATTAGGAATATTACTTAAGAAGTGACGGTAAAAAGTTAACTTTAGGCAATTATGCCATATATTTCTGGAGAAATACGCCCTTTCAGACTTCTTGTTTACTTCTGTAAGTCGTATTACACTTTTCCTAAACTTTATATCAATTAATTCCTTAAATCAATATTTTTTATTGATATCTGGAAAAAATATTCTATTCAAAATTATTCATTCCCTCGATTCCTAATTTTTGCGATGCCAATAAAACTTTCATGTAATAAAAAATTTATGGATAAAAAATTAATCTCTTATGTATTTACCCTTCATATATTTTAATTTCCAAATAACACAGCTCCAGATAATTATTAATATTCCATATCGAATTCCAATAAACTTGAAGCTTCTAGACGACAACAGAGAAAAATTAATCAAAATTATGAGAAAACGTCAAACCAGCTTTATTAAAAAATAGAAAATTCGAAATAACGGATGACAAAACGCGACTGCGAAGTGAATCTCCACCTTGGAGTGTAATTTATATCAATTTGCCCACGTACTCTAGGATAAATTCTCTTTAAGCGCCATCTCTCGAGAATTGTATCGTATACGTGAAAGTATGCATGAATTTAATGAGAAAATAGCATTATCTCAGTCTCGCGTGTTCGAAACACACATTTTCTGCTTATAAGGGTGACTAGATTTGATGTAAGTTAGAATTGGAGCAAGAGGGCGTTTATTTTAGTGGAATTAAAAAAAATGTGTTGGTTTGATCGATAACAATATGAAAATGCAGAATTATATATTTGGATATATATAGGAGAAATATTAAATTTAATATATTTTACAAAATTCATGTTCTATTTGCTGTAACTCTGAAATAATTTGTCAAAAAAAATTTGTTAAAAAAAAATTGCTGTAACTCTGGTATAGGGACTCTTGAATCCTACGAAGAAGTTGAAAATGCCTACACTAAGAGTGTAAGAGACATGAATTGTATAGGGAACCTGTAAAAAAACGAAAAAGTTATTAAATAGGCTGATAAGGAACTCTAAATGAAAGAACTGGGATGATCAGTGCTGTGACATTGAAAATAATGTTAGTGGTTTAGGTGACCAAATTGTTACAAATAATTTCTACGCCAATATTAAAGCTTAGGAGTCTAAATCAAAAATTTCCAAGAGGAGACCACTGAATAAAAAGGAAGAGGGAACGAAAAAGGACTATATTTCCATCTTATGGAAAATAAAAGACCACTCATATGCGGATATTTTGATTCCAACAGATTCATCTTGAGAAATAGAACATTTCATAACATTGCGCCAATGTTGTGAGTTGTATAATTAAGCCACAATTAATGATTTTAATTTTAAAATCGCTTACGGAAATTGAGTAAGAGAGAGACCAAATACATAAATAAAGATTTATTATTAGAGATAAATAACTAACACCAGACAGGGTCGAACTGACCTAATAGCTTTTTTGTTATCGGGATCGGGATTATATAGTTCATTGGCAAAATCCATTACATGAATATTAATAAAATATTGATGAGTTATTGACCTAGGACCTACATTTTCGGAAACGAATCTTTGAGATAAACATAATCTGACAGCTTTTATTGCTATGCTAACAGTTGATCTGCAGTTGTACGAAATTAAGACTTTTAACAGATTATCAGGTAAATCATATTTTAGTTTTATTAAAAATGTAATATCCCTTTTACTTTAGTTTTTTCATATACAACAATGTCACTGCAATATGTAAATATGTCCACAAAGTTATTTTTACTAAAATTTGTCATAAGTTTAAAGTCCTCATCATCAAAATTGTCTTCAGAGTCAAAATGATCTTTTACAGCATCAACAGAAGCATTTCTTAATGCTCGAAACCATTGTGATATCTCTCTAGGAGATATGACTACGTTGCGAGCATTAGCACGCAGAGCTACGATTAAATCTGACAACAAATACCCTTCAGTATTAAAATGGTTAATACAGCACAAAGAACCTTTTGGAACATATATTTCTTTTTTTAAATATACGTCTATCCTGGCTTCAAAAGAAATTGTCTGGAGATTTCTATAACCATCGCAAACAAAAGACATATTGCGTCTTTGCGGTACACAATTAAACTGACAAGTGTCATCATTATCCCCTTCAATGTCGGCCATAATTTGCCTATAACAATTAGTATGAATAACCTCACCATTTTCCATATTTCGTTCCTGCAAATTATTATTCTGTCTGCGATGTTGGGCCGCATTTTGAAATCCCTCTGGAAGATCGATTAATTCCTCACAACGCCGAAATCCTCTAGGACGAACTCTAAGTTCACAAACGTAACACTGCATTTTCTTAGTTTTCAAATACTTTATTTTAAAACAACTAAATTAAATACACTTCACGGCACAAATGCACACTTGTAACGCACAGAAGCGACTATTTCTTCAAATCGTCGGTTTAGTGCAAGAAGTCATTATCTGACAAAATCTATTTAAAAACTATTACACAAGTCATTAAGTAGGTGTAAAAAGTAGGTGTAAAAACAATTATCAAGAAATCATTATTTACAACAAACTTTATTAACTTAATTAAAAAGTAATTTCAAATGTGATTTCCAAATAACCATTTTGTCAGATAATGATTTATTGCACTAAGCCGACGAAATTGGTAATTTGTATGAATATAGTTAAAACTTATTAGTTCTATTATCAGCTGTCAGGTTTGTTGTTTATACAGAATGCTAATTAACATGTCTCAAGTCCGACTCTGTTTTAGCGCAGCGGGTGGCTGGAATTAAATGGCAAGATTTTGTAAATCGAATAGAAAATTTCTGATAAATGAGTTTTTGGGTTTATTAATTAAATTATGACTTTGGCGCAATGATAAGAAATGTTCTATTTTTCAAGACGAATCTGTTGGTATCAAAATATCCGCATTTGAGTGGTCTTTTATTTTCCATAAGATTGAAACATAGTCCTTTGATGAAATAATTTTTATTTAATTAAATTAATTAATTACAAAACATCAATAAATAAAAAAAATTGCGTTCAAACCTTTCCAATGCCATCAAAACTCTGTCTTCACTTTAACTAGGATCCACCTAATATTAATTGTTATTGGTTAACGCGGTGATTGTTTAGTTATTCAAATCTGATACCCTAGCACTACATGTCACGCGTTGGTACGGTAAGATTCTAAAGCCGCCAGCAATAATCACAAATCGTTGCATCAAATCTCGATGATGACTTTGCGTGATTTCTACCCACAATGACAAAAAGCTTTTGAATCTCCTAAATGAAATTACGTAAATGGTTCGGTAAGCCATCCAGTCGCGGGTTGATGTGGCATTTGTATAATTAAAATGGAGAAATTATTCAAAGTTGAAACGTTATCAAATTTATAAATAAATTTTACAAATAACTATATTAAAAAACACCAAAAAATAAGGCACTTTTTAACATTAAATTACAGATTATAACAAGTTTGAGAAATTCTTTTTAACTTGAATTTTAATTTATCATTTAAATTTGTAAATTTTTTCGAATTTTTCGTTTTTTAAAAATAGGGCCACATTTGAGATATGGAGAAGTTGTTCTTTTCAAAAATTGACAGTCTGTCTATTTTCTCCGAACCTGCTTGATGGGTTGCATACCTGCAAACTTTGATTTTGATATTTGAGTGAAGAGGGCGTTGGATATACACACACCGACTTCGTCACTTTCAGTGGCTATAAGTACCCGGTGTTTCCAATGTTTTCTTCAGACACTGCTTAGAGACGTGGTGTCGAGGTTGTCTAGTTCCTACTGATGAGGTACAAAAATACCGAAACTAGTCTAGGAATGAAAAACTCTTCAAATATCAAAATCAAAGTGTTGGTTTGGTTAATAGCCGTTCACCTCGCGTCTAAATCATTTTAATTCTACACCTGTGGGGGCTTTTGTCCCAGGAGTAGTTATTTTCGATTTGGACGTGATTGCATTTTCTGTATAATTTTATTATTTAATTTTATTATACTTTGTTGGTACCGACTTTGAGATTTTTCGAATTTTTTCGAATTTTTCGTTTTTGAATTTGGTATTTCTTCTGGTTTTTACAATACTAATCACAAAAGTACTTTTTAGGAGTGTGAGTACCAGCTATTACGCTTCGGTATTATATGATAGCTATAAACATTTAGTGCATTTTTAATTTATCAGTTCGTGTAAGGGTTAGGTGTAAGAGTAGCCTTGGCCCTCTAAATGTACAAAAAAAACAAGCCAGAATGGATTCAAAATATGATTGATCAGTTTTTTACGTAGATATAAGCATCTACATACAAAAATCCACAACCATTCCTAGGACTATCCTAATTATCCCCATTTTATACGTTACAAGTTCTCTTTCAGGTAACAGGTTGGAAGGATTTTAGGACACAGGTTCAAGGATGTTTGTTCTTAATTTACGTTTGAATATTTTAATAGTTTATAGTCAAACGACGATGTTATGCTACTAGAGAGAGAGTTTATTTGTTTACTCTACGCTGTGCAATAGAATTTACATGAAGGCTTATCGATTTTTCACATAAAATTATATTAGAAAATTACGTATGTCGCAGTTAAAAATCTTTTTCATTAATGACAATCATTAATTATTAATCCTTAATCGTTCCTGCAGTATTATTTATTGACTTTTTATTTTTCACCCAGTACAGCAGAGTATAAAGCCATTAACTGTCAAGAAACCTTCTGAAAATAGACGATTCACTCAAAAGGGTCAAAATAGTAGCGGATATTGAACCCGGAAAAGTCAAAAGCAGGCATAACATTTATATTTAATGTTAAAATGGGTTAATAGCCTCAAGTCCTTGACCTTTGCCATTCTGTACACAAAAATCCCCCTTTGTGTATACAAAAGAAAACGATTTTCTTGCGGTTCCACCCTCCAGGGTTGGAATGATTTCGATCTTGATTTGGGTTTTGTGTGAAAAGAAAAAATAAAAAGCAATATTAATAAAATTAAATTTCTATAGCGGAATTATTTTGAAAGAAAAAAAAATGTTTTATTTAGAGATATGCCTAGATAAAAAAAAAACATTCATTTCTTATTAATATTGGATTTGTATGAGAAATATAATTAATTATGTGTGAAAAAACTTTTTTTTACAATACAAAATTTAAAGTATTATAACAGCCCAGCTAGCAATTTAATTTTTATAATGATTGTGAGAGTTGCTATACAACTGATATTATAGAAACATGAAAATCCTATAACGCAGCTTAAAACTATTATACAATGTCTATACAACCAAAAAGGGCCCACTTTTATAAAACAAATTGCTTTATAGATGTTCTATTAGCTGGTTATACAACCCTTGTAATACCATCTATGGTAAGAAGAGAGTATTGACATTAAATTTTGACTGAATCTAGTCAAGATGTCACTCTCTTCCTTTTATCCCTTTCAGAGATTAATACAAAGTGAGTAAACCAGTAAGGAATTTTAATTTATTAGATTCGACATCCTAAGACCGGTTTCTGTCTTTCGACTTCATCAGGTAGGCTTTTCGAATCCAATAAATAAAATTCCAAACTCGTACAAGTCAATAGCTATATCCGCTATAAGATAACATTTGTAGATGTGCTACCATCTATGGTAAGAAGAGAGTATTGACATTAAATTTTGACTGAATCTAGTCAAGATGTCACTCTCTTCTTTTTATCCCTTTCAGAGATTAATACAAAGTGAGTAAACCAGTAAGGCATTTTAATTTATTAGATTCGACATCCTAAGACCGGTTTCTGTCTTTCGACTTCATCAGTTAGGCTTTTCGAATCCAATAAATAAAATTCCAAACTCGTACAAGTCAATAGCTATATCCGCTATAAGATAACATTTGTAGATGTGCTACCATCTATGGTAAGAAGAGAGTATTGACATTAAATTTTGACTGAATCTAGTCAAGATGTCACTCACTTCTTTTTATCCCTTTCAGAGATTAATACAAAGTGAGTAAACCAGTAAGGAATTTTAATTTATTAGATTCGAAAAGCCTAACTGATGTTATCTTATAGCGGATATAGCTATTGACTTGTACGAGTTTGGAATTTTATTTATTGGATTCGAAAAGCCTAACTGATGAAGTCGAAAGACAGAAACCGGTCTTAGGATGTCGAATCTAATAAATTAAAATTCCTTACTGGTTTACTCACTTTGTATTAATCTCTGAAAGGGATAAAAAGAAGAGAGTGACATCTTGACTAGATTCAGTCAAAATTTAATGTCAATACTCTCTTCTTACCATAGATGGTAGCACATCTACAAATGTTATCTTATAGCGGATATAGCTATTGACTTGTACGAGTTTGGAATTTTATTTATTGGATTCGAAAAGCCTAACTGATGAAGTCGAAAGACAGAAACCGGTCTTAGGATGTCGAATCTAATAAATTAAAATTCCTTACTGGTTTACTAACCCTTGTAATATTACTATAACTTAAGTGATACTTATAAAACTTTCGTATACAATCCTTATACAACAAATTTACATGTTCACTTCAGAATTGCTATACAATATTAAAAAAAATATCGTTTTAGTTAGAAAATTAAAGTAAACAAAAAATTATTGTTTTATATATAAAATTGTATCAAAGGGTTGTCTCTACATTTCTGAAAAACTTACTTTTTAAGTGATAATTTTAAGTTTAAGGGAATTTTGCATAATGGCGTTTGTTAAACGGCTATACCTGTAAATAAAGATGGCGCAATATAATACAATAATTTTGTTCCATTCTCCACGTTATATCATTTTTTTGTTTTATTTGCAACTCTATATGATATTAAAGTCTGGTAATGTTGATTAAATATGCGATATTTTAAATGATACAACTACCTCAATGAGATAATGTATAATCAGATCTTATAACGCAAAATTTGGGAGACATTTATCTTTGTAAACTATATTTTTGTTCTATAAACAATTTATAATAATTATAAAAGGTTTTTATACTTATTGTATAATCAGTGGCGGATCTAGGGAGTTTTTCAGGGGAGGGGCCATCAATTAATGGAAATTTGTAACCAAAGTTATTAAGTGATAAAAATTTGGGATGTTTGAGTCTTTGAGAAAATATTCAATAAAACGAATAATTTTGGTTTATATAACGTGTGTTTTCTTCTTGTTGAAGACCAATCAAAAGGTTTACTTGCACTCTATAGTCCAGTAAATTAACGCCAGAAAAATCCCAAACCTGGGCATCAAGTCTGTCCGTCAAATTTTTTAGTTTGCAGGTATTCATAGGTACATTTACTTCCGAAAATCTCAGCTACGTGGAATTTGTGGAAGGGTGGGAAAATGGCTCTAGAGTCCCCGAAAATCCGTTTTTCGTCGAAATATGACCCTTAAAACATTTTTGTTTAGACAAAAAATGAAGAGCAGTTCATTGCCTACAAAAGTTGTCTCTATGATTTTTTTCGCTACACCAATATTTTTTGCAAAAACGGCGTTTCAAAAATTAATTTAATAATTCGCAAAATTATTGTGGTGAAAACGGAAAATTTGAATATCCTCCCAAAACTTGAATATCCTCCCGTTTTTGTTCGAAGACAAAAGATAAGGCAATAATAACCAACTTTTTTTCACTTTTTGCACTTGATTAATAAATTTATTGTAAAAAAATCCAATTTGAGAAAGTTTGAAGGCAGAGTTTTTTCTCGTGCACTTAATAAAATACTTGATATATATATTGATGAAAAGGTCAGAATCTGATCTTTTATTTATTACAATTCCTAACCCCGAAAAATTTTAGCACGAAAAGAAAATAATCCTCAAAAAAAATGTTGAGGGGTGAGAATTTTCTCAATTTTCCGGAAAACCAAAAAATATGAAAAAAAAAGAAAAATGCCATCGACAAGCATACTTGTGCATGTCTTCATACATCTGTTTCTTTGAGTTATTCTTGCGCTGACAAGTATTTCAATAAAATTTTTAGGAATATATACTCTTAGACCATAATATGTTCTTGCTAATTCTTTGAAACATTTGTATAGTATTTTGAATCATATTGAGTGGTTTTTCAAGAGTACATACTAGCAAAACTTTCGATTTTTTTTTTCTTAGCTAAAGATATTTTATTTTGATACGCCTTTAACAAAACATTTCTAATTTAAAACCTTTATAAATACAAGCCGAAAATAAAAATTCTACAAAGTATATTTCTGGCAAAAATTCAAAGCCAACAGAGCACTATCCAACACGTGTTTAACTTTTTTTAGTAAAAAAGTACAACAAGCCCTCTTAGATAAAATTGGCATTTGGAAAGCAGCCAAGAAAATCAGTTCTCTACGAACACCCCGATATTATGTAGGACACGGGGTCTACCAATTGGGACAATTTTCTTAATATTATCATTGAACAAAATACAACGAACGTTGAACAAGTACCATTTTCAAATATCTACTTAGACTACAAGATTAAGTAACCTTCTATGAGAACAGTGTCGATTCAACAAATATATAAATATGATGGGCATGGCAGGAGAATCTCTTGTAGATTCATAAAACTTCATCGAACTCATGAGAAAGATTTTAACTTCTAGGTGATGAAAACCCAACCCTAATAACACAGGAACATCTGTAAGATATCTTAGAAACATACATATGGGACAATAGAAACATCCCTATTTCCCTCGCGATGTTCCTGGGATGTCTCTGGCAACAGCCATGTCCTCATTTGCGATGTCGTACAAACATCCCGTCGGGATGTTTGTAGGATGACCCGGGAAGTACTACAAACATTCAGGGCACTTAAATGAAACATTCTTGGGATAATAAGAACAAATAATATTTTCCCCTTTTACCACATATTTACACTCCTAGGAGTGTAAATACTAAAATATTAAATAAAAATGATTTAAAAAAAAATTTATTCAAAAAACAATTGAATTACCATTGAGTTTATTTTTTTTCATTTGCATTCTAAGATTGCGTTCTTTTGCTCTTCTCAGCCAATCATCAATTCTTAGCTCGGTTTCCTTGTTGTTGGAAGCATGACCTGATTTCTGTGCAGCTTCTAAAATAATTATTCATAAATTAGTGATGTGAAAAATCATGTTTTTTTACATTTAACACACTATTTAACTTCTAGTTAAATCTATAGTGTCAGAGGATAGCTTATTGAAAGGATAACTTTAAACATGAAGTGTGATAAGAATTTGTCTTGAAAAAGTTACAGTGATGTACGTTATTTTTCATAATGTAAATCACTGTAAAAGTTTTATATTTACCAATTACTGCTTTTGATTAAAGGTATTTTTCCCAGAAAGGAAAACTGCTCTGCTATAACGAGTCCTCAATTACTGGTGCAATGCAGCGTCTAATCAATTCAAGTAGTATTTCCCAAGCTGGGCAAAAAACTGTACCTTCAATTACAAAAATATAACTATTAACAACTAAAGTCACTTGATATGCAAGCCTATAACCCTCCGTGTGGTTTTTGTACATACTACAGAGACTAACATATGTAGAGATGTGAGGTTTTATAGGCTTCTTCACTTAGTTTTGGGTTAATTTTAGATCATTCAGCTTTGTTCATGCGTTTAAATCGTTGCTGGAACTTATTTAAAAGCTTTCTTTTTTCTCGGGACTCTATCATAAAAATAAAAATAATTTTTACTTACTTCAAACTAAAATCAGAATCACCTCGAAAACAAATAAAATTGCCGAACTATGAATATGAACTACAGAACTATACGCAGCGCGCAGCCGCAGACCCACGGATATTATCGGCAATCATCGTTAATTGCAAAATGCGGGAATTTCAATAGTTTTCGTTTTTAAATAATTACCTCCTTTTAAATCAACGAATAGTTGTTTATTAAATAATGACGTAAAGTACCTAGGAAATATTATTGTAAATATTCAGTAATTATTGTTTAATATAGGAAAGGTATAAGAAAATGTTTAATAAATAGTATCTGAAAAATAAAATAATTTTTATTTGCATTTGCATTTTTTAACTATCAATGTATCAAATTTTACAACTGTTTAACCAGATTAAAAATCAATTACCAAATACAGAAGTAATATGAACAAAAAATTGTTGAAAAAATAGAAAAAAGAATGTTTCTAGAACATCTTGATAAAAACATTGCAGGGATGTCCCAAAAGAAACATCTCTGGCATGTCGTACTTAAGTCTGAAACATTGGGACATTCTGAGGACCTTAGCGGGACATCCCAGCAAGATCCTGTGTTATTAGGGAAGAAAAAACTCACAGTTCAATTTCAAAATAATAAAAAAAAATAAAGGGTAGTAAATTTGTAATAAATTGTTAGTAAATTCTAATTAAAATTTAGTAAATGTTCTATAAGGTTTTAACAAGGTCCGTGCTAGGTTCAGACTGAAGGTGGCAAAATAATGAATAACTTTTGACAGGAAAGGTTAATAAAAAAATAAAGGGGGAGTAAATATCTAATAAATTGTTAGTAAATTCTAATAAAATTTTAGTAAATATAAGGTTTTAACAAGGTCCGGGTTAGGTTCAGACTGAAGGTGGCAAAATAACGAATAGCTTTTGACAGGAAAGGTTAATAAAAAAAGGGGGGAGTAAATATCTAATAAATTGTTAGTAAATTCTAATTAAATTTTAGTAAATGGTCTATAAGGCTTTAACAAGGTCCGGGCTAGGTTCACACTGAAGGTGGCAAAATAACGAATAGCTTTTGACAGGAAAGGTTAATAAAAAAAAGGGGGGAGTAAATATCTAATAAATTGTTAGTAAATTCTAATTAAATTTTAGTAAATGGTCTATAAGGCTTTAACAAGGTCCGGGCTAGGTTCACACTGAAGGTGGCAAAATAACGAATAGCTTTTGACAGGAAAGGTTAATAAAAAAAAGGGGGGAGTAAATATCTAATAAATTGTTAGTAAATTCTAATTAAATTTTAGTAAATGGTCTATAAGGTTTTAACAAGGTCCGGGCTAGGTTCAGACTGAAGGTGGCAAAATAACGAATAACTTTTGACAGGAAAGGTTAATAAAAAAATAAAGGGGGAGTAAATATCTAATAAATTGTTAGTAAATTCTAATTAAATTTTAGTAAATATAAGGTTTTAACAAGGTCCGGGCTAGGTTCAGACTGAAGGTGGCAAAATAACGAATAGCTTTTGACAGGAAAGGTTAATAAAAAAAAGGGGGGAGTAAATATCTAATAAATTGTTAGTAAATTCTAATTAAATTTTAGTAAATGGTCTATAAGGCTTTAACAAGGTCCGGGCAAGGTTCATACTGAAGGTGGCAAAATAACGAATAGCTTTTGACAGGAAAGGTTAATAAAAAAAAGGGGGGAGTAAATATCTAATAAATTGTTAGTAAATTCTAATTAAATTTTAGTAAATGGTCTATAAGGTTTTAACAAGGTGCGGGCTAGGTTCAGACTGAAGGTGGCAAAATAACGAATAACTTTTGACAGGAAAGGTTAATAAAAAAATAAAGGGGGAGTAAATATCTAATAAATTGTTAGTAAATTCTAATTAAATTTTAGTAAATATAAGGTTTTAACAAGGTCCGGGCAAGGTTCATACTGAAGGTGGCAAAATAACGAATAGCTTTTGACAGGAAAGGTTAATAAAAAAAAGGGGGGAGTAAATATCTAATAAATTGTTAGTAAATTCTAATTAAATTTTAGTAAATGGTCTATAAGGTTTTAACAAGGTCCGGGCTAGGTTCAGAATGAAGGTGGCAAAATAACGAATAACTTTTGACAGGAAAGGTTAATAAAAAAATAAAGGGGGAGTAAATATCTAATAAATTGTTAGTAAATTCTAATTAAATTTTAGTAAATGGTCTATAAGGCTTTAACAAGGTCCGGGCTAGGTTCACACTGAAGGTGGCAAAATAACGAATAGCTTTTGACAGGAAAGGTTAATAAAAAAAAGGGGGGAGTAAATATCTAATAAATTGTTAGTAAATTCTAATTAAATTTTAGTAAATGGTCTATAAGGTTTTAACAAGGTGCGGGCTAGGTTCAGACTGAAGGTGGCAAAATAACGAATAACTTTTGACAGGAAAGGTTAATAAAAAAATAAAGGGGGAGTAAATATCTAATAAATTGTTAGTAAATTCTAATTAAATTTTAGTAAATATAAGGTTTTAACAAGGTCCGGGCAAGGTTCATACTGAAGGTGGCAAAATAACGAATAGCTTTTGACAGGAAAGGTTAATAAAAAAAAGGGGGGAGTAAATATCTAATAAATTGTTAGTAAATTCTAATTAAATTTTAGTAAATGGTCTATAAGGTTTTAACAAGGTCCGGGCTAGGTTCAGAATGAAGGTGGCAAAATAACGAATAACTTTTGACAGGAAAGGTTAATAAAAAAATAAAGGGGGAGTAAATATCTAATAAATTGTTAGTAAATTCTAATTAAATTTTAGTAAATATAAGGTTTTAACAAGGTCCGGGCAAGGTTCATACTGAAGGTGGCAAAATAACGAATAGCTTTTGACAGGAAAGGTTAATAAAAAAAAGGGGGGAGTAAATATCTAATAAATTGTTAGTAAATTCTAATTAAATTTTAGTAAATGGTCTATAAGGCTTTAACAAGGTCCGGGCTAGGTTCAGACTGAAGGTGGCAAAATAACGAATAACTTTTGACAGGAAAGGTTAATAAAAAAAAGGGGGGAGTAAATATCTAATAAATTGTTAGTAAATTCTAATTAAATTTTAGTAAATGGTCTATAAGGTTTTAACAAGGTGCGGGCTAGGTTCAGACTGAAGGTGGCAAAATAACGAATAACTTTTGACAGGAAAGGTTAATAAAAAAATAAAGGGGGAGTAAATATCTAATAAATTGTTAGTAAATTCTAATTAAATTTTAGTAAATATAAGGTTTTAACAAGGTCCGGGCAAGGTTCATACTGAAGGTGGCAAAATAACGAATAGCTTTTGACAGGAAAGGTTAATAAAAAAAAGGGGGGAGTAAATATCTAATAAATTGTTAGTAAATTCTAATTAAATTTTAGTAAATGGTCTATAAGGTTTTAACAAGGTCCGGGCTAGGTTCAGAATGAAGGTGGCAAAATAACGAATAACTTTTGACAGGAAAGGTTAATAAAAAAATAAAGGGGGAGTAAATATCTAATAAATTGTTAGTAAATTCTAATTAAATTTTAGTAAATGGTCTATAAGGTTTTAACAAGGTCCGGGCTAGGTTCAGACTGAAGGTGGCAAAATAACGAATAACTTTTGACAGGAAAGGTTAATAAAAAAAAGGGGGGAGTAAATATCTAATAAATTGTTAGTAAATTCTAATTAAATTTTAGTAAATATAAGGTTTTAACAAGGTCCGGGCAAGGTTCATACTGAAGGTGGCAAAATAACGAATAGCTTTTGACAGGAAAGGTTAATAAAAAAAAGGGGGGAGTAAATATCTAATAAATTGTTAGTAAATTCTAATTAAATTTTAGTAAATGGTCTATAAGGTTTTAACAAGGTCCGGGCTAGGTTCAGAATGAAGGTGGCAAAATAACGAATAACTTTTGACAGGAAAGGTTAATAAAAAAATAAAGGGGGAGTAAATATCTAATAAATTGTTAGTAAATTCTAATTAAATTTTAGTAAATATAAGGTTTTAACAAGGTCCGGGCAAGGTTCATACTGAAGGTGGCAAAATAACGAATAGCTTTTGACAGGAAAGGTTAATAAAAAAAAGGGGGGAGTAAATATCTAATAAATTGTTAGTAAATTCTAATTAAATTTTAGTAAATGGTCTATAAGGCTTTAACAAGGTCCGGGCTAGGTTCAGACTGAAGGTGGCAAAATAACGAATAACTTTTGACAGGAAAGGTTAATAAAAAAATAAAGGGGGAGTAAATATCTAATAAATTGTTAGTAAATTCTAATTAAATTTTAGTAAATATAAGGTTTTAACAAGGTCCGGGCTAGGTTCAGACTGAAGGTGGCAAAATAACGAATAGCTTTTGACAGGAAAGGTTAATAAAAAAAAGGGGGGAGTAAATATCTAATAAATTGTTAGTAAATTCTAATTAAATTTTAGTAAATGGTCTATAAGGCTTTAACAAGGTCCGGGCAAGGTTCATACTGAAGGTGGCAAAATAACGAATAGCTTTTGACAGGAAAGGTTAATAAAAAAAAGGGGGGAGTAAATATCTAATAAATTGTTAGTAAATTCTAATTAAATTTTAGTAAATGGTCTATAAGGTTTTAACAAGGTGCGGGCTAGGTTCAGACTGAAGGTGGCAAAATAACGAATAACTTTTGACAGGAAAGGTTAATAAAAAAATAAAGGGGGAGTAAATATCTAATAAATTGTTAGTAAATTCTAATTAAATTTTAGTAAATATAAGGTTTTAACAAGGTCCGGGCAAGGTTCATACTGAAGGTGGCAAAATAACGAATAGCTTTTGACAGGAAAGGTTAATAAAAAAAAGGGGGGAGTAAATATCTAATAAATTGTTAGTAAATTCTAATTAAATTTTAGTAAATGGTCTATAAGGTTTTAACAAGGTCCGGGCTAGGTTCAGAATGAAGGTGGCAAAATAACGAATAACTTTTGACAGGAAAGGTTAATAAAAAAATAAAGGGGGAGTAAATATCTAATAAATTGTTAGTAAATTCTAATTAAATTTTAGTAAATGGTCTATAAGGCTTTAACAAGGTCCGGGCTAGGTTCACACTGAAGGTGGCAAAATAACGAATAGCTTTTGACAGGAAAGGTTAATAAAAAAAAGGGGGGAGTAAATATCTAATAAATTGTTAGTAAATTCTAATTAAATTTTAGTAAATGGTCTATAAGGTTTTAACAAGGTGCGGGCTAGGTTCAGACTGAAGGTGGCAAAATAACGAATAACTTTTGACAGGAAAGGTTAATAAAAAAATAAAGGGGGAGTAAATATCTAATAAATTGTTAGTAAATTCTAATTAAATTTTAGTAAATATAAGGTTTTAACAAGGTCCGGGCAAGGTTCATACTGAAGGTGGCAAAATAACGAATAGCTTTTGACAGGAAAGGTTAATAAAAAAAAGGGGGGAGTAAATATCTAATAAATTGTTAGTAAATTCTAATTAAATTTTAGTAAATGGTCTATAAGGTTTTAACAAGGTCCGGGCTAGGTTCAGAATGAAGGTGGCAAAATAACGAATAACTTTTGACAGGAAAGGTTAATAAAAAAATAAAGGGGGAGTAAATATCTAATAAATTGTTAGTAAATTCTAATTAAATTTTAGTAAATATAAGGTTTTAACAAGGTCCGGGCAAGGTTCATACTGAAGGTGGCAAAATAACGAATAGCTTTTGACAGGAAAGGTTAATAAAAAAAAGGGGGGAGTAAATATCTAATAAATTGTTAGTAAATTCTAATTAAATTTTAGTAAATGGTCTATAAGGCTTTAACAAGGTCCGGGCTAGGTTCAGACTGAAGGTGGCAAAATAACGAATAACTTTTGACAGGAAAGGTTAATAAAAAAAAGGGGGGAGTAAATATCTAATAAATTGTTAGTAAATTCTAATTAAATTTTAGTAAATGGTCTATAAGGTTTTAACAAGGTGCGGGCTAGGTTCAGACTGAAGGTGGCAAAATAACGAATAACTTTTGACAGGAAAGGTTAATAAAAAAATAAAGGGGGAGTAAATATCTAATAAATTGTTAGTAAATTCTAATTAAATTTTAGTAAATATAAGGTTTTAACAAGGTCCGGGCAAGGTTCATACTGAAGGTGGCAAAATAACGAATAGCTTTTGACAGGAAAGGTTAATAAAAAAAAGGGGGGAGTAAATATCTAATAAATTGTTAGTAAATTCTAATTAAATTTTAGTAAATGGTCTATAAGGTTTTAACAAGGTCCGGGCTAGGTTCAGAATGAAGGTGGCAAAATAACGAATAACTTTTGACAGGAAAGGTTAATAAAAAAATAAAGGGGGAGTAAATATCTAATAAATTGTTAGTAAATTCTAATTAAATTTTAGTAAATATAAGGTTTTAACAAGGTCCGGGCAAGGTTCATACTGAAGGTGGCAAAATAACGAATAGCTTTTGACAGGAAAGGTTAATAAAAAAAAGGGGGGAGTAAATATCTAATAAATTGTTAGTAAATTCTAATTAAATTTTAGTAAATGGTCTATAAGGCTTTAACAAGGTCCGGGCTAGGTTCAGACTGAAGGTGGCAAAATAACGAATAACTTTTGACAGGAAAGGTTAATAAAAAAAAGGGGGGAGTAAATATCTAATAAATTGTTAGTAAATTCTAATTAAATTTTAGTAAATGGTCTATAAGGTTTTAACAAGGTCCGGGCTAGGTTCAGACTGAAGGTGGCAAAATAACGAATAACTTTTGACAGGAAAGGTTAATAAAAAAATAAAGGGGGAGTAAATATCTAATAAATTGTTAGTAAATTCTAATTAAATTTTAGTAAATATAAGGTTTTAACAAGGTCCGGGCAAGGTTCATACTGAAGGTGGCAAAATAACGAATAGCTTTTGACAGGAAAGGTTAATAAAAAAAAGGGGGGAGTAAATATCTAATAAATTGTTAGTAAATTCTAATTAAATTTTAGTAAATGGTCTATAAGGTTTTAACAAGGTCCGGGCTAGGTTCAGAATGAAGGTGGCAAAATAACGAATAACTTTTGACAGGAAAGGTTAATAAAAAAATAAAGGGGGAGTAAATATCTAATAAATTGTTAGTAAATTCTAATTAAATTTTAGTAAATGGTCTATAAGGTTTTAACAAGGTCCGGGCTAGGTTCAGACTGAAGGTGGCAAAATAACGAATAACTTTTGACAGGAAAGGTTAATAAAAAAAAGGGGGGAGTAAATATCTAATAAATTGTTAGTAAATTCTAATTAAATTTTAGTAAATATAAGGTTTTAACAAGGTCCGGGCAAGGTTCATACTGAAGGTGGCAAAATAACGAATAGCTTTTGACAGGAAAGGTTAATAAAAAAAAGGGGGGAGTAAATATCTAATAAATTGTTAGTAAATTCTAATTAAATTTTAGTAAATGGTCTATAAGGTTTTAACAAGGTCCGGGCTAGGTTCAGAATGAAGGTGGCAAAATAACGAATAACTTTTGACAGGAAAGGTTAATAAAAAAATAAAGGGGGAGTAAATATCTAATAAATTGTTAGTAAATTCTAATTAAATTTTAGTAAATATAAGGTTTTAACAAGGTCCGGGCAAGGTTCATACTGAAGGTGGCAAAATAACGAATAGCTTTTGACAGGAAAGGTTAATAAAAAAAAGGGGGGAGTAAATATCTAATAAATTGTTAGTAAATTCTAATTAAATTTTAGTAAATGGTCTATAAGGCTTTAACAAGGTCCGGGCTAGGTTCAGACTGAAGGTGGCAAAATAACGAATAACTTTTGACAGGAAAGGTTAATAAAAAAAAGGGGGGAGTAAATATCTAATAAATTGTTAGTAAATTCTAATTAAATTTTAGTAAATGGTCTATAAGGTTTTAACAAGGTCCGGGCAAGGTTCATACTGAAGGTGGCAAAATAACGAATAGCTTTTGACAGGAAAGGTTAATAAAAAAAAGGGGGGAGTAAATATCTAATAAATTGTTAGTAAATTCTAATTAAATTTTAGTAAATGGTCTATAAGGTTTTAACAAGGTCCGGGCTAGGTTCAGAATGAAGGTGGCAAAATAACGAATAACTTTTGACAGGAAAGGTTAATAAAAAAATAAAGGGGGAGTAAATATCTAATAAATTGTTAGTAAATTCTAATTAAATTTTAGTAAATATAAGGTTTTAACAAGGTCCGGGCTAGGTTCAGACTGAAGGTGGCAAAATAACGAATAGCTTTTGACAGGAAAGGTTAATAAAAAAAAGGGGGGAGTAAATATCTAATAAATTGTTAGTAAATTCTAATTAAATTTTAGTAAATGGTCTATAAGGTTTTAACAAGGTCCGGGCTAGGTTCAGACTGAAGGTGGCAAAATAACGAATAACTTTTGACAGGAAAGGTTAATAAAAAAATAAAGGGGGAGTAAATATCTAATAAATTGTTAGTAAATTCTAATTAAATTTTAGTAAATATAAGGTTTTAACAAGGTCCGGGCAAGGTTCATACTGAAGGTGGCAAAATAACGAATAGCTTTTGACAGGAAAGGTTAATAAAAAAAAGGGGGGAGTAAATATCTAATAAATTGTTAGTAAATTCTAATTAAATTTTAGTAAATGGTCTATAAGGTTTTAACAAGGTCCGGGCTAGGTTCAGACTGAAGGTGGCAAAATAACGAATAACTTTTGACAGGAAAGGTTAATAAAAAAATAAAGGGGGAGTAAATATCTAATAAATTGTTAGTAAATTCTAATTAAATTTTAGTAAATGGTCTATAAGGTTTTAACAAGGTCCGGGCTAGGTTCAGACTGAAGGTGGCAAAATAACGAATAACTTTTGACAGGAAAGGTTAATAAAAAAATAAAGGGGGAGTAAATATCTAATAAATTGTTAGTAAATTCTAATTAAATTTTAGTAAATATAAGGTTTTAACAAGGTCCGGGCAAGGTTCATACTGAAGGTGGCAAAATAACGAATAGCTTTTGACAGGAAAGGTTAATAAAAAAAAGGGGGGAGTAAATATCTAATAAATTGTTAGTAAATTCTAATTAAATTTTAGTAAATGGTCTATAAGGTTTTAACAAGGTCCGGGCTAGGTTCAGAATGAAGGTGGCAAAATAACGAATAACTTTTGACAGGAAAGGTTAATAAAAAAATAAAGGGGGAGTAAATATCTAATAAATTGTTAGTAAATTCTAATTAAATTTTAGTAAATATAAGGTTTTAACAAGGTCCGGGCTAGGTTCAGACTGAAGGTGGCAAAATAACGAATAGCTTTTGACAGGAAAGGTTAATAAAAAAAAGGGGGGAGTAAATATCTAATAAATTGTTAGTAAATTCTAATTAAATTTTAGTAAATGGTCTATAAGGTTTTAACAAGGTCCGGGCTAGGTTCAGACTGAAGGTGGCAAAATAACGAATAGCTTTTGACAGGAAAGGTTAATAAAAAAAAGGGGGGAGTAAATATCTAATAAATTGTTAGTAAATTCTAATTAAATTTTAGTAAATGGTCTATAAGGTTTTAACAAGGTCCGGGCTAGGTTCAGAATGAAGGTGGCAAAATAACGAATAACTTTTGACAGGAAAGGTTAATAAAAAAATAAAGGGGGAGTAAATATCTAATAAATTGTTAGTAAATTCTAATTAAATTTTAGTAAATGGTCTATAAGGTTTTAACAAGGTCCGGGCAAGGTTCATACTGAAGGTGGCAAAATAACGAATAGCTTTTGACAGGAAAGGTTAATAAAAAAAAGGGGGGAGTAAATATCTAATAAATTGTTAGTAAATTCTAATTAAATTTTAGTAAATGGTCTATAAGGTTTTAACAAGGTCCGGGCTAGGTTCAGAATGAAGGTGGCAAAATAACGAATAACTTTTGACAGGAAAGGTTAATAAAAAAATAAAGGGGGAGTAAATATCTAATAAATTGTTAGTAAATTCTAATTAAATTTTAGTAAATATAAGGTTTTAACAAGGTCCGGGCAAGGTTCATATTGAAGGTGGCAAAATAACGAATAGCTTTTGACAGGAAAGGTTAATAAAAAAAAGGGGGGAGTAAATATCTAATAAATTGTTAGTAAATTCTAATTAAATTTTAGTAAATGGTCTATAAGGCTTTAACAAGGTCCGGGCTAGGTTCAGACTGAAGGTGGCAAAATAACGAATAACTTTTGACAGGAAAGGTTAATAAAAAAAAGGGGGGAGTAAATATCTAATAAATTGTTAGTAAATTCTAATTAAATTTTAGTAAATGGTCTATAAGGTTTTAACAAGGTCCGGGCAAGGTTCATACTGAAGGTGGCAAAATAACGAATAGCTTTTGACAGGAAAGGTTAATAAAAAAAAGGGGGGAGTAAATATCTAATAAATTGTTAGTAAATTCTAATTAAATTTTAGTAAATGGTCTATAAGGTTTTAACAAGGTCCGGGCTAGGTTCAGAATGAAGGTGGCAAAATAACGAATAACTTTTGACAGGAAAGGTTAATAAAAAAATAAAGGGGGAGTAAATATCTAATAAATTGTTAGTAAATTCTAATTAAATTTTAGTAAATATAAGGTTTTAACAAGGTCCGGGCAAGGTTCATACTGAAGGTGGCAAAATAACGAATAGCTTTTGACAGGAAAGGTTAATAAAAAAAAGGGGGGAGTAAATATCTAATAAATTGTTAGTAAATTCTAATTAAATTTTAGTAAATGGTCTATAAGGCTTTAACAAGGTCCGGGCTAGGTTCAGACTGAAGGTGGCAAAATAACGAATAACTTTTGACAGGAAAGGTTAATAAAAAAAAGGGGGGAGTAAATATCTAATAAATTGTTAGTAAATTCTAATTAAATTTTAGTAAATGGTCTATAAGGTTTTAACAAGGTCCGGGCTAGGTTCAGACTGAAGGTGGCAAAATAACGAATAACTTTTGACAGGAAAGGTTAATAAAAAAATAAAGGGGGAGTAAATATCTAATAAATTGTTAGTAAATTCTAATTAAATTTTAGTAAATATAAGGTTTTAACAAGGTCCGGGCAAGGTTCATACTGAAGGTGGCAAAATAACGAATAGCTTTTGACAGGAAAGGTTAATAAAAAAAAGGGGGGAGTAAATATCTAATAAATTGTTAGTAAATTCTAATTAAATTTTAGTAAATGGTCTATAAGGTTTTAACAAGGTCCGGGCTAGGTTCAGAATGAAGGTGGCAAAATAACGAATAACTTTTGACAGGAAAGGTTAATAAAAAAATAAAGGGGGAGTAAATATCTAATAAATTGTTAGTAAATTCTAATTAAATTTTAGTAAATGGTCTATAAGGTTTTAACAAGGTCCGGGCTAGGTTCAGACTGAAGGTGGCAAAATAACGAATAACTTTTGACAGGAAAGGTTAATAAAAAAAAGGGGGGAGTAAATATCTAATAAATTGTTAGTAAATTCTAATTAAATTTTAGTAAATATAAGGTTTTAACAAGGTCCGGGCAAGGTTCATACTGAAGGTGGCAAAATAACGAATAGCTTTTGACAGGAAAGGTTAATAAAAAAAAGGGGGGAGTAAATATCTAATAAATTGTTAGTAAATTCTAATTAAATTTTAGTAAATGGTCTATAAGGTTTTAACAAGGTCCGGGCTAGGTTCAGAATGAAGGTGGCAAAATAACGAATAACTTTTGACAGGAAAGGTTAATAAAAAAATAAAGGGGGAGTAAATATCTAATAAATTGTTAGTAAATTCTAATTAAATTTTAGTAAATATAAGGTTTTAACAAGGTCCGGGCAAGGTTCATACTGAAGGTGGCAAAATAACGAATAGCTTTTGACAGGAAAGGTTAATAAAAAAAAGGGGGGAGTAAATATCTAATAAATTGTTAGTAAATTCTAATTAAATTTTAGTAAATGGTCTATAAGGCTTTAACAAGGTCCGGGCTAGGTTCAGACTGAAGGTGGCAAAATAACGAATAACTTTTGACAGGAAAGGTTAATAAAAAAAAGGGGGGAGTAAATATCTAATAAATTGTTAGTAAATTCTAATTAAATTTTAGTAAATGGTCTATAAGGTTTTAACAAGGTCCGGGCTAGGTTCAGACTGAAGGTGGCAAAATAACGAATAACTTTTGACAGGAAAGGTTAATAAAAAAATAAAGGGGGAGTAAATATCTAATAAATTGTTAGTAAATTCTAATTAAATTTTAGTAAATATAAGGTTTTAACAAGGTCCGGGCAAGGTTCATACTGAAGGTGGCAAAATAACGAATAGCTTTTGACAGGAAAGGTTAATAAAAAAAAGGGGGGAGTAAATATCTAATAAATTGTTAGTAAATTCTAATTAAATTTTAGTAAATGGTCTATAAGGTTTTAACAAGGTCCGGGCTAGGTTCAGAATGAAGGTGGCAAAATAACGAATAACTTTTGACAGGAAAGGTTAATAAAAAAATAAAGGGGGAGTAAATATCTAATAAATTGTTAGTAAATTCTAATTAAATTTTAGTAAATGGTCTATAAGGTTTTAACAAGGTCCGGGCTAGGTTCAGACTGAAGGTGGCAAAATAACGAATAACTTTTGACAGGAAAGGTTAATAAAAAAAAGGGGGGAGTAAATATCTAATAAATTGTTAGTAAATTCTAATTAAATTTTAGTAAATATAAGGTTTTAACAAGGTCCGGGCAAGGTTCATACTGAAGGTGGCAAAATAACGAATAGCTTTTGACAGGAAAGGTTAATAAAAAAAAGGGGGGAGTAAATATCTAATAAATTGTTAGTAAATTCTAATTAAATTTTAGTAAATGGTCTATAAGGTTTTAACAAGGTCCGGGCTAGGTTCAGAATGAAGGTGGCAAAATAACGAATAACTTTTGACAGGAAAGGTTAATAAAAAAATAAAGGGGGAGTAAATATCTAATAAATTGTTAGTAAATTCTAATTAAATTTTAGTAAATGGTCTATAAGGTTTTAACAAGGTCCGGGCTAGGTTCAGACTGAAGGTGGCAAAATAACGAATAACTTTTGACAGGAAAGGTTAATAAAAAAAAGGGGGGAGTAAATATCTAATAAATTGTTAGTAAATTCTAATTAAATTTTAGTAAATGGTCTATAAGGTTTTAACAAGGTCCGGGCTAGGTTCAGAATGAAGGTGGCAAAATAACGAATAACTTTTGACAGGAAAGGTTAATAAAAAAATAAAGGGGGAGTAAATATCTAATAAATTGTTAGTAAATTCTAATTAAATTTTAGTAAATGGTCTATAAGGTTTTAACAAGGTCCGGGCTAGGTTCAGACTGAAGGTGGCAAAATAACGAATAACTTTTGACAGGAAAGGTTAATAAAAAAAAGGGGGGAGTAAATATCTAATAAATTGTTAGTAAATTCTAATTAAATTTTAGTAAATATAAGGTTTTAACAAGGTCCGGGCAAGGTTCATACTGAAGGTGGCAAAATAACGAATAGCTTTTGACAGGAAAGGTTAATAAAAAAAAGGGGGGAGTAAATATCTAATAAATTGTTAGTAAATTCTAATTAAATTTTAGTAAATGGTCTATAAGGTTTTAACAAGGTCCGGGCTAGGTTCAGAATGAAGGTGGCAAAATAACGAATAACTTTTGACAGGAAAGGTTAATAAAAAAATAAAGGGGGAGTAAATATCTAATAAATTGTTAGTAAATTCTAATTAAATTTTAGTAAATATAAGGTTTTAACAAGGTCCGGGCTAGGTTCAGACTGAAGGTGGCAAAATAACGAATAGCTTTTGACAGGAAAGGTTAATAAAAAAAAGGGGGGAGTAAATATCTAATAAATTGTTAGTAAATTCTAATTAAATTTTAGTAAATGGTCTATAAGGTTTTAACAAGGTCCGGGCAAGGTTCATACTGAAGGTGGCAAAATAACGAATAGCTTTTGACAGGAAAGGTTAATAAAAAAAAGGGGGGAGTAAATATCTAATAAATTGTTAGTAAATTCTAATTAAATTTTAGTAAATGGTCTATAAGGTTTTAACAAGGTCCGGGCTAGGTTCAGAATGAAGGTGGCAAAATAACGAATAACTTTTGACAGGAAAGGTTAATAAAAAAATAAAGGGGGAGTAAATATCTAATAAATTGTTAGTAAATTCTAATTAAATTTTAGTAAATATAAGGTTTTAACAAGGTCCGG
Source organism: Crepidodera aurea (assembly GCA_949320105.2). Classification (NCBI taxonomy): domain Eukaryota; kingdom Metazoa; phylum Arthropoda; class Insecta; order Coleoptera; family Chrysomelidae; genus Crepidodera; species Crepidodera aurea. The sequence goes on from OX439474.1 coordinate 3,127,733, forward strand.
GCAAGGTTCATACTGAAGGTGGCAAAATAACGAATAGCTTTTGACAGGAAAGGTTAATAAAAAAAAGGGGGGAGTAAATATCTAATAAATTGTTAGTAAATTCTAATTAAATTTTAGTAAATGGTCTATAAGGCTTTAACAAGGTCCGGGCTAGGTTCAGACTGAAGGTGGCAAAATAACGAATAACTTTTGACAGGAAAGGTTAATAAAAAAAAGGGGGGAGTAAATATCTAATAAATTGTTAGTAAATTCTAATTAAATTTTAGTAAATGGTCTATAAGGTTTTAACAAGGTCCGGGCTAGGTTCAGACTGAAGGTGGCAAAATAACGAATAACTTTTGACAGGAAAGGTTAATAAAAAAATAAAGGGGGAGTAAATATCTAATAAATTGTTAGTAAATTCTAATTAAATTTTAGTAAATATAAGGTTTTAACAAGGTCCGGGCAAGGTTCATACTGAAGGTGGCAAAATAACGAATAACTTTTGACAGGAAAGGTTAATAAAAAAAAGGGGGGAGTAAATATCTAATAAATTGTTAGTAAATTCTAATTAAATTTTAGTAAATGGTCTATAAGGTTTTAACAAGGTCCGGGCTAGGTTCAGAATGAAGGTGGCAAAATAACGAATAACTTTTGACAGGAAAGGTTAATAAAAAAAAGGGGGGGTAAATATCTAATAAATTGTTAGTAAATTCTAATTAAATTTTAGTAAATGGTCTATAAGGTTTTAACAAGGTCCGGGCTAGGTTCAGAATGAAGGTGGCAAAATAACGAATAACTTTTGACAGGAAAGGTTAATAAAAAAATAAAGGGGGAGTAAATATCTAATAAATTGTTAGTAAATTCTAATTAAATTTTAGTAAATGGTCTATAAGGTTTTAACAAGGTCCGGGCTAGGTTCAGACTGAAGGTGGCAAAATAACGAATAACTTTTGACAGGAAAGGTTAATAAAAAAAAGGGGGGAGTAAATATCTAATAAATTGTTAGTAAATTCTAATTAAATTTTAGTAAATATAAGGTTTTAACAAGGTCCGGGCAAGGTTCATACTGAAGGTGGCAAAATAACGAATAGCTTTTGACAGGAAAGGTTAATAAAAAAAAGGGGGGAGTAAATATCTAATAAATTGTTAGTAAATTCTAATTAAATTTTAGTAAATGGTCTATAAGGTTTTAACAAGGTCCGGGCTAGGTTCAGAATGAAGGTGGCAAAATAACGAATAACTTTTGACAGGAAAGGTTAATAAAAAAATAAAGGGGGAGTAAATATCTAATAAATTGTTAGTAAATTCTAATTAAATTTTAGTAAATGGTCTATAAGGTTTTAACAAGGTCCGGGCTAGGTTCAGACTGAAGGTGGCAAAATAACGAATAACTTTTGACAGGAAAGGTTAATAAAAAAAAGGGGGGAGTAAATATCTAATAAATTGTTAGTAAATTCTAATTAAATTTTAGTAAATGGTCTATAAGGTTTTAACAAGGTCCGGGCTAGGTTCAGAATGAAGGTGGCAAAATAACGAATAACTTTTGACAGGAAAGGTTAATAAAAAAATAAAGGGGGAGTAAATATCTAATAAATTGTTAGTAAATTCTAATTAAATTTTAGTAAATGGTCTATAAGGTTTTAACAAGGTCCGGGCTAGGTTCAGACTGAAGGTGGCAAAATAACGAATAACTTTTGACAGGAAAGGTTAATAAAAAAAAGGGGGGAGTAAATATCTAATAAATTGTTAGTAAATTCTAATTAAATTTTAGTAAATATAAGGTTTTAACAAGGTCCGGGCAAGGTTCATACTGAAGGTGGCAAAATAACGAATAGCTTTTGACAGGAAAGGTTAATAAAAAAAAGGGGGGAGTAAATATCTAATAAATTGTTAGTAAATTCTAATTAAATTTTAGTAAATGGTCTATAAGGTTTTAACAAGGTCCGGGCTAGGTTCAGAATGAAGGTGGCAAAATAACGAATAACTTTTGACAGGAAAGGTTAATAAAAAAATAAAGGGGGAGTAAATATCTAATAAATTGTTAGTAAATTCTAATTAAATTTTAGTAAATATAAGGTTTTAACAAGGTCCGGGCTAGGTTCAGACTGAAGGTGGCAAAATAACGAATAGCTTTTGACAGGAAAGGTTAATAAAAAAAAGGGGGGAGTAAATATCTAATAAATTGTTAGTAAATTCTAATTAAATTTTAGTAAATGGTCTATAAGGTTTTAACAAGGTCCGGGCTAGGTTCAGAATGAAGGTGGCAAAATAACGAATAACTTTTGACAGGAAAGGTTAATAAAAAAATAAAGGGGGAGTAAATATCTAATAAATTGTTAGTAAATTCTAATTAAATTTTAGTAAATATAAGGTTTTAACAAGGTCCGGGCAAGGTTCATACTGAAGGTGGCAAAATAACGAATAGCTTTTGACAGGAAAGGTTAATAAAAAAAAGGGGGGAGTAAATATCTAATAAATTGTTAGTAAATTCTAATTAAATTTTAGTAAATGGTCTATAAGGTTTTAACAAGGTCCGGGCTAGGTTCAGAATGAAGGTGGCAAAATAACGAATAACTTTTGACAGGAAAGGTTAATAAAAAAATAAAGGGGGAGTAAATATCTAATAAATTGTTAGTAAATTCTAATTAAATTTTAGTAAATGGTCTATAAGGTTTTAACAAGGTCCGGGCTAGGTTCAGACTGAAGGTGGCAAAATAACGAATAACTTTTGACAGGAAAGGTTAATAAAAAAAAGGGGGGAGTAAATATCTAATAAATTGTTAGTAAATTCTAATTAAATTTTAGTAAATATAAGGTTTTAACAAGGTCCGGGCAAGGTTCATACTGAAGGTGGCAAAATAACGAATAGCTTTTGACAGGAAAGGTTAATAAAAAAAAGGGGGGAGTAAATATCTAATAAATTGTTAGTAAATTCTAATTAAATTTTAGTAAATGGTCTATAAGGTTTTAACAAGGTCCGGGCTAGGTTCAGAATGAAGGTGGCAAAATAACGAATAACTTTTGACAGGAAAGGTTAATAAAAAAATAAAGGGGGAGTAAATATCTAATAAATTGTTAGTAAATTCTAATTAAATTTTAGTAAATATAAGATTTTAACAAGGTCCGGGCTAGGTTCAGACTGAAGGTGGCAAAATAACGAATAGCTTTTGACAGGAAAGGTTAATAAAAAAAAGGGGGGAGTAAATATCTAATAAATTGTTAGTAAATTCTAATTAAATTTTAGTAAATGGTCTATAAGGTTTTAACAAGGTCCGGGCTAGGTTCAGACTGAAGGTGGCAAAATAACGAATAACTTTTGACAGGAAAGGTTAATAAAAAAATAAAGGGGGAGTAAATATCTAATAAATTGTTAGTAAATTCTAATTAAATTTTAGTAAATATAAGGTTTTAACAAGGTCCGGGCAAGGTTCATACTGAAGGTGGCAAAATAACGAATAGCTTTTGACAGGAAAGGTTAATAAAAAAAAGGGGGGAGTAAATATCTAATAAATTGTTAGTAAATTCTAATTAAATTTTAGTAAATGGTCTATAAGGTTTTAACAAGGTCCGGGCTAGGTTCAGACTGAAGGTGGCAAAATAACGAATAACTTTTGACAGGAAAGGTTAATAAAAAAATAAAGGGGGAGTAAATATCTAATAAATTGTTAGTAAATTCTAATTAAATTTTAGTAAATGGTCTATAAGGTTTTAACAAGGTCCGGGCTAGGTTCAGACTGAAGGTGGCAAAATAACGAATAACTTTTGACAGGAAAGGTTAATAAAAAAATAAAGGGGGAGTAAATATCTAATAAATTGTTAGTAAATTCTAATTAAATTTTAGTAAATATAAGGTTTTAACAAGGTCCGGGCAAGGTTCATACTGAAGGTGGCAAAATAACGAATAGCTTTTGACAGGAAAGGTTAATAAAAAAAAGGGGGGAGTAAATATCTAATAAATTGTTAGTAAATTCTAATTAAATTTTAGTAAATGGTCTATAAGGTTTTAACAAGGTCCGGGCTAGGTTCAGAATGAAGGTGGCAAAATAACGAATAACTTTTGACAGGAAAGGTTAATAAAAAAATAAAGGGGGAGTAAATATCTAATAAATTGTTAGTAAATTCTAATTAAATTTTAGTAAATATAAGGTTTTAACAAGGTCCGGGCTAGGTTCAGACTGAAGGTGGCAAAATAACGAATAGCTTTTGACAGGAAAGGTTAATAAAAAAAAGGGGGGAGTAAATATCTAATAAATTGTTAGTAAATTCTAATTAAATTTTAGTAAATGGTCTATAAGGTTTTAACAAGGTCCGGGCTAGGTTCAGACTGAAGGTGGCAAAATAACGAATAGCTTTTGACAGGAAAGGTTAATAAAAAAAAGGGGGGAGTAAATATCTAATAAATTGTTAGTAAATTCTAATTAAATTTTAGTAAATGGTCTATAAGGTTTTAACAAGGTCCGGGCTAGGTTCAGAATGAAGGTGGCAAAATAACGAATAACTTTTGACAGGAAAGGTTAATAAAAAAATAAAGGGGGAGTAAATATCTAATAAATTGTTAGTAAATTCTAATTAAATTTTAGTAAATATAAGGTTTTAACAAGGTCCGGGCTAGGTTCAGACTGAAGGTGGCAAAATAACGAATAGCTTTTGACAGGAAAGGTTAATAAAAAAAAGGGGGGAGTAAATATCTAATAAATTGTTAGTAAATTCTAATTAAATTTTAGTAAATGGTCTATAAGGTTTTAACAAGGTCCGGGCTAGGTTCAGAATGAAGGTGGCAAAATAACGAATAACTTTTGACAGGAAAGGTTAATAAAAAAATAAAGGGGGAGTAAATATCTAATAAATTGTTAGTAAATTCTAATTAAATTTTAGTAAATATAAGGTTTTAACAAGGTCCGGGCTAGGTTCAGACTGAAGGTGGCAAAATAACGAATAGCTTTTGACAGGAAAGGTTAATAAAAAAAAGGGGGGAGTAAATATCTAATAAATTGTTAGTAAATTCTAATTAAATTTTAGTAAATGGTCTATAAGGTTTTAACAAGGTCCGGGCTAGGTTCAGAATGAAGGTGGCAAAATAACGAATAACTTTTGACAGGAAAGGTTAATAAAAAAATAAAGGGGGAGTAAATATCTAATAAATTGTTAGTAAATTCTAATTAAATTTTAGTAAATGGTCTATAAGGTTTTAACAAGGTCCGGGCTAGGTTCAGACTGAAGGTGGCAAAATAACGAATAGCTTTTGACAGGAAAGGTTAATAAAAAAAAGGGGGGAGTAAATATCTAATAAATTGTTAGTAAATTCTAATTAAATTTTAGTAAATGGTCTATAAGGTTTTAACAAGGTCCGGGCTAGGTTCAGAATGAAGGTGGCAAAATAACGAATAACTTTTGACAGGAAAGGTTAATAAAAAAATAAAGGGGGAGTAAATATCTAATAAATTGTTAGTAAATTCTAATTAAATTTTAGTAAATATAAGGTTTTAACAAGGTCCGGGCAAGGTTCATACTGAAGGTGGCAAAATAACGAATAGCTTTTGACAGGAAAGGTTAATAAAAAAAAGGGGGGAGTAAATATCTAATAAATTGTTAGTAAATTCTAATTAAATTTTAGTAAATGGTCTATAAGGTTTTAACAAGGTCCGGGCTAGGTTCAGACTGAAGGTGGCAAAATAACGAATAACTTTTGACAGGAAAGGTTAATAAAAAAAAGGGGGGAGTAAATATCTAATAAATTGTTAGTAAATTCTAATTAAATTTTAGTAAATGGTCTATAAGGTTTTAACAAGGTCCGGGCTAGGTTCAGACTGAAGGTGGCAAAATAACGAATAGCTTTTGACAGGAAAGGTTAATAAAAAAAAGGGGGGAGTAAATATCTAATAAATTGTTAGTAAATTCTAATTAAATTTTAGTAAATGGTCTATAAGGTTTTAACAAGGTCCGGGCTAGGTTCAGAATGAAGGTGGCAAAATAACGAATAACTTTTGACAGGAAAGGTTAATAAAAAAATAAAGGGGGAGTAAATATCTAATAAATTGTTAGTAAATTCTAATTAAATTTTAGTAAATGGTCTATAAGGTTTTAACAAGGTCCGGGCTAGGTTCAGACTGAAGGTGGCAAAATAACGAATAACTTTTGACAGGAAAGGTTAATAAAAAAAAGGGGGGAGTAAATATCTAATAAATTGTTAGTAAATTCTAATTAAATTTTAGTAAATATAAGGTTTTAACAAGGTCCGGGCAAGGTTCATACTGAAGGTGGCAAAATAACGAATAGCTTTTGACAGGAAAGGTTAATAAAAAAAAGGGGGGAGTAAATATCTAATAAATTGTTAGTAAATTCTAATTAAATTTTAGTAAATGGTCTATAAGGTTTTAACAAGGTCCGGGCTAGGTTCAGAATGAAGGTGGCAAAATAACGAATAACTTTTGACAGGAAAGGTTAATAAAAAAATAAAGGGGGAGTAAATATCTAATAAATTGTTAGTAAATTCTAATTAAATTTTAGTAAATATAAGGTTTTAACAAGGTCCGGGCTAGGTTCAGACTGAAGGTGGCAAAATAACGAATAGCTTTTGACAGGAAAGGTTAATAAAAAAAAGGGGGGAGTAAATATCTAATAAATTGTTAGTAAATTCTAATTAAATTTTAGTAAATGGTCTATAAGGTTTTAACAAGGTCCGGGCTAGGTTCAGACTGAAGGTGGCAAAATAACGAATAACTTTTGACAGGAAAGGTTAATAAAAAAATAAAGGGGGAGTAAATATCTAATAAATTGTTAGTAAATTCTAATTAAATTTTAGTAAATATAAGGTTTTAACAAGGTCCGGGCAAGGTTCATACTGAAGGTGGCAAAATAACGAATAGCTTTTGACAGGAAAGGTTAATAAAAAAAAGGGGGGAGTAAATATCTAATAAATTGTTAGTAAATTCTAATTAAATTTTAGTAAATGGTCTATAAGGTTTTAACAAGGTCCGGGCTAGGTTCAGACTGAAGGTGGCAAAATAACGAATAACTTTTGACAGGAAAGGTTAATAAAAAAATAAAGGGGGAGTAAATATCTAATAAATTGTTAGTAAATTCTAATTAAATTTTAGTAAATGGTCTATAAGGTTTTAACAAGGTCCGGGCTAGGTTCAGACTGAAGGTGGCAAAATAACGAATAACTTTTGACAGGAAAGGTTAATAAAAAAATAAAGGGGGAGTAAATATCTAATAAATTGTTAGTAAATTCTAATTAAATTTTAGTAAATATAAGGTTTTAACAAGGTCCGGGCAAGGTTCATACTGAAGGTGGCAAAATAACGAATAGCTTTTGACAGGAAAGGTTAATAAAAAAAAGGGGGGAGTAAATATCTAATAAATTGTTAGTAAATTCTAATTAAATTTTAGTAAATGGTCTATAAGGTTTTAACAAGGTCCGGGCTAGGTTCAGAATGAAGGTGGCAAAATAACGAATAACTTTTGACAGGAAAGGTTAATAAAAAAATAAAGGGGGAGTAAATATCTAATAAATTGTTAGTAAATTCTAATTAAATTTTAGTAAATATAAGGTTTTAACAAGGTCCGGGCTAGGTTCAGACTGAAGGTGGCAAAATAACGAATAGCTTTTGACAGGAAAGGTTAATAAAAAAAAGGGGGGAGTAAATATCTAATAAATTGTTAGTAAATTCTAATTAAATTTTAGTAAATGGTCTATAAGGTTTTAACAAGGTCCGGGCTAGGTTCAGACTGAAGGTGGCAAAATAACGAATAGCTTTTGACAGGAAAGGTTAATAAAAAAAAGGGGGGAGTAAATATCTAATAAATTGTTAGTAAATTCTAATTAAATTTTAGTAAATGGTCTATAAGGTTTTAACAAGGTCCGGGCTAGGTTCAGAATGAAGGTGGCAAAATAACGAATAACTTTTGACAGGAAAGGTTAATAAAAAAATAAAGGGGGAGTAAATATCTAATAAATTGTTAGTAAATTCTAATTAAATTTTAGTAAATATAAGGTTTTAACAAGGTCCGGGCTAGGTTCAGACTGAAGGTGGCAAAATAACGAATAGCTTTTGACAGGAAAGGTTAATAAAAAAAAGGGGGGAGTAAATATCTAATAAATTGTTAGTAAATTCTAATTAAATTTTAGTAAATGGTCTATAAGGTTTTAACAAGGTCCGGGCTAGGTTCAGAATGAAGGTGGCAAAATAACGAATAACTTTTGACAGGAAAGGTTAATAAAAAAATAAAGGGGGAGTAAATATCTAATAAATTGTTAGTAAATTCTAATTAAATTTTAGTAAATATAAGGTTTTAACAAGGTCCGGGCTAGGTTCAGACTGAAGGTGGCAAAATAACGAATAGCTTTTGACAGGAAAGGTTAATAAAAAAAAGGGGGGAGTAAATATCTAATAAATTGTTAGTAAATTCTAATTAAATTTTAGTAAATGGTCTATAAGGTTTTAACAAGGTCCGGGCTAGGTTCAGACTGAAGGTGGCAAAATAACGAATAACTTTTGACAGGAAAGGTTAATAAAAAAATAAAGGGGGAGTAAATATCTAATAAATTGTTAGTAAATTCTAATTAAATTTTAGTAAATATAAGGTTTTAACAAGGTCCGGGCAAGGTTCATACTGAAGGTGGCAAAATAACGAATAGCTTTTGACAGGAAAGGTTAATAAAAAAAAGGGGGGAGTAAATATCTAATAAATTGTTAGTAAATTCTAATTAAATTTTAGTAAATGGTCTATAAGGTTTTAACAAGGTCCGGGCTAGGTTCAGACTGAAGGTGGCAAAATAACGAATAACTTTTGACAGGAAAGGTTAATAAAAAAATAAAGGGGGAGTAAATATCTAATAAATTGTTAGTAAATTCTAATTAAATTTTAGTAAATATAAGGTTTTAACAAGGTCCGGGCTAGGTTCAGACTGAAGGTGGCAAAATAACGAATAGCTTTTGACAGGAAAGGTTAATAAAAAAAAGGGGGGAGTAAATATCTAATAAATTGTTAGTAAATTCTAATTAAATTTTAGTAAATGGTCTATAAGGTTTTAACAAGGTCCGGGCTAGGTTCAGACTGAAGGTGGCAAAATAACGAATAACTTTTGACAGGAAAGGTTAATAAAAAAAAGGGGGGAGTAAATATCTAATAAATTGTTAGTAAATTCTAATTAAATTTTAGTAAATGGTCTATAAGGTTTTAACAAGGTCCGGGCTAGGTTCAGACTGAAGGTGGCAAAATAACGAATAACTTTTGACAGGAAAGGTTAATAAAAAAATAAAGGGGGAGTAAATATCTAATAAATTGTTAGTAAATTCTAATTAAATTTTAGTAAATGGTCTATAAGGTTTTAACAAGGTCCGGGCTAGGTTCAGACTGAAGGTGGCAAAATAACGAATAACTTTTGACAGGAAAGGTTAATAAAAAAATAAAGGGGGAGTAAATATCTAATAAATTGTTAGTAAATTCTAATTAAATTTTAGTAAATATAAGGTTTTAACAAGGTCCGGGCAAGGTTCATACTGAAGGTGGCAAAATAACGAATAGCTTTTGACAGGAAAGGTTAATAAAAAAAAGGGGGGAGTAAATATCTAATAAATTGTTAGTAAATTCTAATTAAATTTTAGTAAATGGTCTATAAGGTTTTAACAAGGTCCGGGCTAGGTTCAGAATGAAGGTGGCAAAATAACGAATAACTTTTGACAGGAAAGGTTAATAAAAAAATAAAGGGGGAGTAAATATCTAATAAATTGTTAGTAAATTCTAATTAAATTTTAGTAAATATAAGGTTTTAACAAGGTCCGGGCTAGGTTCAGACTGAAGGTGGCAAAATAACGAATAGCTTTTGACAGGAAAGGTTAATAAAAAAAAGGGGGGAGTAAATATCTAATAAATTGTTAGTAAATTCTAATTAAATTTTAGTAAATGGTCTATAAGGTTTTAACAAGGTCCGGGCTAGGTTCAGAATGAAGGTGGCAAAATAACGAATAACTTTTGACAGGAAAGGTTAATAAAAAAATAAAGGGGGAGTAAATATCTAATAAATTGTTAGTAAATTCTAATTAAATTTTAGTAAATGGTCTATAAGGTTTTAACAAGGTCCGGGCTAGGTTCAGAATGAAGGTGGCAAAATAACGAATAACTTTTGACAGGAAAGGTTAATAAAAAAATAAAGGGGGAGTAAATATCTAATAAATTGTTAGTAAATTCTAATTAAATTTTAGTAAATGGTCTATAAGGTTTTAACAAGGTCCGGGCTAGGTTCAGACTGAAGGTGGCAAAATAACGAATAGCTTTTGACAGGAAAGGTTAATAAAAAAAAGGGGGGAGTAAATATCTAATAAATTGTTAGTAAATTCTAATTAAATTTTAGTAAATGGTCTATAAGGTTTTAACAAGGTCCGGGCTAGGTTCAGAATGAAGGTGGCAAAATAACGAATAACTTTTGACAGGAAAGGTTAATAAAAAAATAAAGGGGGAGTAAATATCTAATAAATTGTTAGTAAATTCTAATTAAATTTTAGTAAATATAAGGTTTTAACAAGGTCCGGGCTAGGTTCAGACTGAAGGTGGCAAAATAACGAATAGCTTTTGACAGGAAAGGTTAATAAAAAAAAGGGGGGAGTAAATATCTAATAAATTGTTAGTAAATTCTAATTAAATTTTAGTAAATGGTCTATAAGGTTTTAACAAGGTCCGGGCTAGGTTCAGAATGAAGGTGGCAAAATAACGAATAACTTTTGACAGGAAAGGTTAATAAAAAAATAAAGGGGGAGTAAATATCTAATAAATTGTTAGTAAATTCTAATTAAATTTTAGTAAATATAAGGTTTTAACAAGGTCCGGGCTAGGTTCAGACTGAAGGTGGCAAAATAACGAATAGCTTTTGACAGGAAAGGTTAATAAAAAAAAGGGGGGAGTAAATATCTAATAAATTGTTAGTAAATTCTAATTAAATTTTAGTAAATGGTCTATAAGGTTTTAACAAGGTCCGGGCTAGGTTCAGACTGAAGGTGGCAAAATAACGAATAACTTTTGACAGGAAAGGTTAATAAAAAAATAAAGGGGGAGTAAATATCTAATAAATTGTTAGTAAATTCTAATTAAATTTTAGTAAATATAAGGTTTTAACAAGGTCCGGGCAAGGTTCATACTGAAGGTGGCAAAATAACGAATAGCTTTTGACAGGAAAGGTTAATAAAAAAAAGGGGGGAGTAAATATCTAATAAATTGTTAGTAAATTCTAATTAAATTTTAGTAAATGGTCTATAAGGTTTTAACAAGGTCCGGGCTAGGTTCAGACTGAAGGTGGCAAAATAACGAATAACTTTTGACAGGAAAGGTTAATAAAAAAATAAAGGGGGAGTAAATATCTAATAAATTGTTAGTAAATTCTAATTAAATTTTAGTAAATATAAGGTTTTAACAAGGTCCGGGCTAGGTTCAGACTGAAGGTGGCAAAATAACGAATAGCTTTTGACAGGAAAGGTTAATAAAAAAAAGGGGGGAGTAAATATCTAATAAATTGTTAGTAAATTCTAATTAAATTTTAGTAAATGGTCTATAAGGTTTTAACAAGGTCCGGGCTAGGTTCAGACTGAAGGTGGCAAAATAACGAATAACTTTTGACAGGAAAGGTTAATAAAAAAATAAAGGGGGAGTAAATATCTAATAAATTGTTAGTAAATTCTAATTAAATTTTAGTAAATATAAGGTTTTAACAAGGTCCGGGCAAGGTTCATACTGAAGGTGGCAAAATAACGAATAGCTTTTGACAGGAAAGGTTAATAAAAAAAAGGGGGGAGTAAATATCTAATAAATTGTTAGTAAATTCTAATTAAATTTTAGTAAATGGTCTATAAGGTTTTAACAAGGTCCGGGCTAGGTTCAGACTGAAGGTGGCAAAATAACGAATAACTTTTGACAGGAAAGGTTAATAAAAAAATAAAGGGGGAGTAAATATCTAATAAATTGTTAGTAAATTCTAATTAAATTTTAGTAAATATAAGGTTTTAACAAGGTCCGGGCAAGGTTCATACTGAAGGTGGCAAAATAACGAATAGCTTTTGACAGGAAAGGTTAATAAAAAAAAGGGGGGAGTAAATATCTAATAAATTGTTAGTAAATTCTAATTAAATTTTAGTAAATGGTCTATAAGGTTTTAACAAGGTCCGGGCTAGGTTCAGACTGAAGGTGGCAAAATAACGAATAACTTTTGACAGGAAAGGTTAATAAAAAAATAAAGGGGGAGTAAATATCTAATAAATTGTTAGTAAATTCTAATTAAATTTTAGTAAATATAAGGTTTTAACAAGGTCCGGGCAAGGTTCATACTGAAGGTGGCAAAATAACGAATAGCTTTTGACAGGAAAGGTTAATAAAAAAAAGGGGGGAGTAAATATCTAATAAATTGTTAGTAAATTCTAATTAAATTTTAGTAAATGGTCTATAAGGTTTTAACAAGGTCCGGGCTAGGTTCAGACTGAAGGTGGCAAAATAACGAATAACTTTTGACAGGAAAGGTTAATAAAAAAATAAAGGGGGAGTAAATATCTAATAAATTGTTAGTAAATTCTAATTAAATTTTAGTAAATATAAGGTTTTAACAAGGTCCGGGCAAGGTTCATACTGAAGGTGGCAAAATAACGAATAGCTTTTGACAGGAAAGGTTAATAAAAAAAAGGGGGGAGTAAATATCTAATAAATTGTTAGTAAATTCTAATTAAATTTTAGTAAATGGTCTATAAGGTTTTAACAAGGTCCGGGCTAGGTTCAGACTGAAGGTGGCAAAATAACGAATAACTTTTGACAGGAAAGGTTAATAAAAAAATAAAGGGGGAGTAAATATCTAATAAATTGTTAGTAAATTCTAATTAAATTTTAGTAAATATAAGGTTTTAACAAGGTCCGGGCTAGGTTCAGACTGAAGGTGGCAAAATAACGAATAGCTTTTGACAGGAAAGGTTAATAAAAAAAAGGGGGGAGTAAATATCTAATAAATTGTTAGTAAATTCTAATTAAATTTTAGTAAATGGTCTATAAGGTTTTAACAAGGTCCGGGCTAGGTTCAGACTGAAGGTGGCAAAATAACGAATAACTTTTGACAGGAAAGGTTAATAAAAAAATAAAGGGGGAGTAAATATCTAATAAATTGTTAGTAAATTCTAATTAAATTTTAGTAAATATAAGGTTTTAACAAGGTCCGGGCAAGGTTCATACTGAAGGTGGCAAAATAACGAATAGCTTTTGACAGGAAAGGTTAATAAAAAAAAGGGGGGAGTAAATATCTAATAAATTGTTAGTAAATTCTAATTAAATTTTAGTAAATGGTCTATAAGGTTTTAACAAGGTCCGGGCTAGGTTCAGACTGAAGGTGGCAAAATAACGAATAACTTTTGACAGGAAAGGTTAATAAAAAAATAAAGGGGGAGTAAATATCTAATAAATTGTTAGTAAATTCTAATTAAATTTTAGTAAATATAAGGTTTTAACAAGGTCCGGGCAAGGTTCATACTGAAGGTGGCAAAATAACGAATAGCTTTTGACAGGAAAGGTTAATAAAAAAAAGGGGGGAGTAAATATCTAATAAATTGTTAGTAAATTCTAATTAAATTTTAGTAAATGGTCTATAAGGTTTTAACAAGGTCCGGGCTAGGTTCAGACTGAAGGTGGCAAAATAACGAATAACTTTTGACAGGAAAGGTTAATAAAAAAATAAAGGGGGAGTAAATATCTAATAAATTGTTAGTAAATTCTAATTAAATTTTAGTAAATATAAGGTTTTAACAAGGTCCGGGCAAGGTTCATACTGAAGGTGGCAAAATAACGAATAGCTTTTGACAGGAAAGGTTAATAAAAAAAAGGGGGGAGTAAATATCTAATAAATTGTTAGTAAATTCTAATTAAATTTTAGTAAATGGTCTATAAGGTTTTAACAAGGTCCGGGCTAGGTTCAGACTGAAGGTGGCAAAATAACGAATAACTTTTGACAGGAAAGGTTAATAAAAAAATAAAGGGGGAGTAAATATCTAATAAATTGTTAGTAAATTCTAATTAAATTTTAGTAAATATAAGGTTTTAACAAGGTCCGGGCTAGGTTCAGACTGAAGGTGGCAAAATAACGAATAGCTTTTGACAGGAAAGGTTAATAAAAAAAAGGGGGGAGTAAATATCTAATAAATTGTTAGTAAATTCTAATTAAATTTTAGTAAATGGTCTATAAGGTTTTAACAAGGTCCGGGCTAGGTTCAGACTGAAGGTGGCAAAATAACGAATAACTTTTGACAGGAAAGGTTAATAAAAAAAAGGGGGGAGCAAATTTCTAATAAATTGTTAGTACATTAGTAAATAGGTATTTTTGGTCCGGGCTGAAATGGCTTGACCAGCTTCAGAGTACCAAGGTGAAGAAAACGAGTAAATTATTATGTGGTCTGTATCACCAAGATAAAGAACTTAGCATTCATTTAATTTCAGTTAAAATCTTTTGGCGTACTCGCCCAAATTATAAAATTAGAAAGAATAATAAAATTTATTTTTGACCGGCTTTGTTGGTCATAGAAACCACAGTCGCTTGAAGTGAGGTACGTGGCTCTCTTTGAATACACCACAGCGAAATAATGTTTATCTTACGGTTCGTTTAATGCTAAAAGGCCGAATCAAAAATTTTTGTAAACAGCAGAATCAACACTGCATCTGTTCTATATATGGTAGAAACACTGGGGTGCCTAATTTTTATTTTGTTTGGCTGAGTCCGTTTAAAACGTTTTATAATACGTGGTTATAAAAACGGCTGCACGTGTAAGTATGTTAATTTCGTTCCTACGGTTTGTAAATAAGTAGAAAAATGTTTTTTTTACGAAACTAGACTGAGACTTTAAATTATTTTTAAAAATAACTTGAAAATGTCACCTAAAGTGTTGAAAACGTTAAAAAACTGATAGAGAGAGAGAGAGAGAGAGAATATGCTTTATTGTCATAGAAAAATTACAAAAATTGTATAGACAAAGCGAAATTAATCATAATAAAAATAAAATAAATTACTAGATAAAACAAAACACAAACAAAATATGAATAACAATACAATATGCAATATTCGTCACTATGAATTATTGTTCAAATTAAAATTTTCAAATTAACTTAATTTAATTATTGCTCCTATATGCTGCAACCCAAAAGTCTAAGGCACGTTATAAAATTCTGCCACTGTGTAAAATGGTCTTTCTTGAAGAAAAGCCCTAGTCGATCTTCTGAACTTATCATATAAATTTATAGATTTTAGCTGTATCGGGAGGTTATTATACAATTTTTTTGCATTGTAGGTAACAGAATTTTTTATTAGGTCAGAGGTGGGAATAGTTAAGTAAACATCAGTATCTAAATTTGTTGTAGAGTATCTACGAGTTTGTCTTTCCGATAACTTTTTCATGTGCTAAGCAGACCGATTCAAAGATAAATAGATCAGGAAGTGTTAGAAATTTTTAAAGTAATTTTCACAGTGTGTCCTACTACTTAAACCAAATACATAACGAATTGCTCTTTTTTGTAATTTGAAAATAGATTCGAAGTAGTATAAGCTACAAGAACCCCAGAACGGTAAACCATAGCGAAGGTGAGATTCGAATAAGGAAAAGTAGGTCATTAATGCAGTAGTAGGTGTCAGCTCTTTAGAAACAGTTTTAATGGCAAAACATGCAGAAGATAATTATTTTGCCAAGGTATCAATATGAGTGGACCATTTCAAGAATTTGTCTATATAAAGACCTAAAAACTTAATAGAGTTCACCGTTAGAATCGGATTATTGCTTAGAGTTATTGGCTGTAAAGTTCCTCTGTAAGACATTGCTACGGTTTTACTGGTGTTGAAACAAAGCCCATTCGAGTCAGACCAAGACTTGATAGTAACTAGATCTTTGTTTATGCTAGATTGTAATGTCTGAATATCAGAACTACTCCAGGTTACACTCGTGTCATCGGCACTTATTTTTAAGTCTATGATATCGTTGATGAATAATAAAAATAAAATTGGACCTAACACTGAACCTTGAGGTACGCCACTGCTAATTGGCAGATTTGAAGAATCAGCACCATTAGCACGTACCTGCTGATTTCTATTTTCTAAGTAAGTTTTAAACCATTGCAAAGGAGAACCCCGTACGCCATAAATTTGTAGTTTCTTAATTAAGATTTCATGATTAACACAATCAAAGGCCTTTGCAAAGTCACAAAATACTGAAGTTATGAAAAGTTTATCATTAAGTGATGTATATATTTCATTAAGAACGGAAAACATTGCGTCACTAGTGCATTTTTTAGGAAGGAAACCATATTGATGAGGTGTTATGATGTTTTGTTTGAAAAGAAAGGGCAGTAGGCAATTTTTCATTATCCTGTCTATTATTTTCGATAAGGTAGGTAATAAAGCAATAGGTCTATAGTTACAAGTTTCGGTTTTGTCGCCGCCCTTATGAAATGGGATTATTATAGCTGTTTTTAGACAGCTCGGAAAGATACCAGATTCGAAGGATTCATTAATCAGCGAAGTTAAAATGTTAATTACTACATCAGGTACATTTGAAAATATTTTAGTGGACAAGCCATCATTTCCACAGGAAGATTTCTTTTGAATGCTGTTTATGGTTTGCACTAGTTCGTGCTTATCTACTGGCCCTAGGAAGAAACTATTAGTGACCCTTTTAGTAGGTAGGAGGAAGGAGAGAGCATCTTGACTCGGAGCTATGTTAGAGCTGATATTCTTACTTACATTAACAAAATAATTGTTTAGTTCATCAGGACTAGGATTAACAGTGTTTGAAGAACGGGTTTTATTTCTTAAGTCATTTATAATAGACCAGGTTTCTTTGGAAGAGTTTTTAGCTCTTGAGATGCGATTTTTATAATAGTTTTTCTTAGTAGATTTGATAATTTTCCGATACAGTATTCTGTAGCTGTTGATATAATTTAATATTAGGGGGTTATCTGAGAATTTTTTAATATACATAAGTGACCTCATATTTTTTGAAGAAATTCTTATTCCTTTAGTTGTCCAAGGTTTATGACGTTTAGTTTTAATGGGGCGAAGGGGAAATGTTGTATTGAAACACTTAATTATTTTATTTAGGAAGTCCAAGAATTTAGAGTTAATATCTTCAGAAAGACCATTCCAATTGGTAGCTAGACACAAGTTATAAAATTTTTCAAAATTACGCTGAGAGAAAATTCTACCCAACTGACTGACTTTTTTTGGGGCTGCGCGTGGTACCGCAAATTTGGCAAAAACTCCTTCATGGTCCGAAAGACCTGAGCTAATTACTTGGTGTTCAACATCAGCGGGTTTAAAATCGGAGACTACGTAATCTATAATTGTTGATGATGTTTTGGCGATTCTAGTTGGCGAATCTAAGTGCATAGTGAGTCTGAATGATTCAAAAATATTTGTCAAGGACTTTTGAGTAGCACATACATTAGCAAAGTCAATATTTAAATCGCCGCATAAAATTTTCCTACTTTTTATAGGCAAGTAAATTAAGAAGATTCTCGAGAATAAGGTGGACATTTGATTTGGGAGTTCTATAAATACAAATAATAAACAAATCAATGTTTTTGTTGTACACTACGGAGAATTCAAAGACATTTTCAGCTTGTAAAAAATCGTATTTAGAGACAGCAGAGAAGTCATCATTTAAGGATAAAATTAGAGTTCCACCATGGTCTGTAGTATTTCTGTCATACCTGCTAATTACAGTATATTTTTCAATAAAAATTGGTTCATCTACTTGTAACCAGTGCTCTGTAATAGCCACTATTTGGGGAAACCCTAACTCTTCCAAAAACAGATACAACTCCTCAGTTTTGTTCCGCATTGATTGAATATTAATCAGAACCATTCTTAATTTACTCTCTGCACGATAAAGTTGCACGTTTCAATTAAAAACAAAGAAAAAACAATTAATATAAAAATAATTGATAAATTAAATGTCAAACAAATTTTGTCGTAAACAAAAAAGTGAATATATAAACCTTAACATTTTAAAAACATAAAATACGTATTTTCGGTAAAGTGTATTTAATTTAAAATGGTGAATTCTCGAATCTCATCCACCAAATTTTAAAAAATATGTAAGTCATGATACCCTGTTGTAAAATGGTGAATTCTATAAGGTCCTCCGCCAAATTTTAAAATATATTTATATAACACGATGAAATGTTGCGTATCTTACAAAAAGAGTTAATTGCAAAAAGGATAACCTCTATCTCGGGAGAGTATCATAAGTTTTTCCTCTAGGAAGCATAAATTCTACTTTTAAAATCGATCCCTGGAGCATCTTATATTTCAAAATCTATTTCATTGTTCCATCTTGTTATCTATCATATCTTGTGAAATTGTCCAATGAGCTGTTCTTAAAGTAAATTATTATTATCATATATTTTTTAAAAAGACTTTAAACTAAAAGTCCAAACTTCAAATTAAAAAACATTTTAATATAAAAAAGTGGTTTGATTATGCAGAAAAAGAATATTTAAAAGAACAAACCACTATGAACTATAAAAATGAATTACAAAATAAAATTTTGATTTTACAGGTCGGTTTGAGTTGACAAGATCAGAAACAAAGTATGCACAGTACGTAAAGTAAACTTCATCTCATTACCAGTCAACAAACACTCAAATATCAACAAAATATAGAGAGAAACACAAGTGCCCGAGTCGCGTAATCCTCCAGTCGGTTATTAATTCCGGAGTTAACTCTTACAGGCTTTCTCCGACTATGATAATAATAAATGAACGTTAGTTAGTGACTTTGTGTAAGTTTGTTGGACAAAAGGAAATTAGAATGGAAACAAAAAGGGAATCGAAATTGCTCAAGGGTGCTCTGTTATTATGTGAGATACATGAATATTCAAATATTCTTTGAGAAAATACGAATGGACTCTCATCTGTTTCAATTTTCTCTTACGAGTCTCCGCAGATATGGTTAATTATGACTAAGTTTTATGTTGTTCCGTTCCATGCAGCTCGTATTTTGTGTTTTATCGCTCTAGGTGGGAAACTTATTAAACTTTTTGCTTTCTGAATATACAAATGTATATTAAATATTTCAATATGTAACAGTTTGATTATAAACTTCGACTATGTCACTTTGTAACTTCAAAAACATTTAATATTTTAAAAAGTTTTCTAATTGTTTAAGTGTTTAATTTTATTTTTAAACCACTTTAAACAAATCCTCAATAAAGGATTATTAACATACACGAAAACTTACAATTCAGATTAGAATCGGCTACAATTTCATCGTGACTGTGTATCTTCTAATTCAAATATTCGTGGCAACGCTTTGAAATGACTTTGCTGTTAGTCCTTTGTGAGTGGCACACAAAAATAGTTAATTAGAATGAGCGGAAGTATTTTTTAAAGGAAAGTTATTTATGAGTTACAGCGGCGTATACAAGAATACCTAAAATTTTTAGAGGTAGTAGAACTGGTCAAAATAACATTAACAGTTCATTTAAAATGGCCTTGAAAGTCATTTATGGCATTCAATAATTAAAATTACAATAAACCAGTTGAGAATGCTCTCTTCTAGCATTGCCACAAACCGAACAACTTGTAATGACATTATTAATAAAATTTTAGACTGACAGTTCTCAGTTCTCATTCTAATCAACACAGCCAACAGCCATATTCTACTCACTTTTAGCAAAATAGTTATTCACTATGTGTCTACTTTAAATTCAATGTCATTTTAAACTTCAAAATTTTCATATGTTGGACCCCATTTTGAAGGAGTTCCCGAAGTGGTACGGAGGGGCACATCAAACCCTAAGCTTACTTTTTGATGCTCTATCAAAATCTGAAGTCAGAATTTTAAAATTCACAAAGACAAAGAATCAACACACATATACATATACATATATACGCACAGATCAAATTCAGATACCGAACAATTTGTTCGGTGAAAATAGAAAATTGTAAATTTGGCACGAAGAGGAATGAATTGCCAAAAAAATTATTGGCAATGCCAGAATCGAAGAAAACCTTTATTTTTAATCGATTTTGATGGGTAAGAGTGAGTTATTTCGACTAAATGAGGTGGGACTACAAAATGACTATAAAAATCGTTTTTTTAATAAATTAAAAATGAGACAATGAGAAAAATGAATTTGAAAAATAAATTATGATTTTTGACAAGTGCTGTTCATTCAAAAATTAAAATACACCATAAAAATCCAAGAAATTGTAAATTTGGTACAAAGAAATAAAAATTTTTGGTAGTGGCAAAACCGATAAAAAAATTTACTCGATGGGACTACAAAATGAACATATATTGTAATGGTATTGAATATAAAACCTTTTTTTAACGTATAACTTAGACAGGAAGAAAATATTACTTATAAAAGTTAACCTTAAAATTCAATCTAATAAGAATTCAACATAATTAGTTTAAGTTAAACGGAACCATAGTAAATTAAACGAAAAAGAGTTTAGGATTTATAAAATTAAAGAAATATAGCAAAAAAGTACAACAATAATGAAGTTTAATGATATTTATAGAATCAATGATGACGAACAAAAAGTGTCTTTGTACGAAGTTAATATAATTCGAAATGATATAAAAAGTATATCAAAAATTTTCTTTTAATCTATAGAATAAGATGTTATTAGTCAAAATTTGCAATAAAATCAATAATTTTTTTAATTTTGTAAAAATTTAGGTTAAAAAATGTAAAATTCTCATCTAGGACTTGACATTGTACTTTATAAAAAGCATTTCGTGTGTCAAAGCGAGGCTTTTTACCAAAATCTTTTGAAGAGTTCACATCGCTCCGTATCATAAAAACAAAAGAAAAACCCAAAGCAACGCGATTTAAAAGAGAAAATTGTTACCTGTCAGAGAAAAAGTGAGGTTAAGAAAAGATAAAAATAATTCAAGAAGAACTACAATCTTAAAAGGTGGCTTTATCCAAAATTATCCATCCTATCTTGTGTTCCTGTTTGGACATCTCCAGTCCCAGCTGTATTTCCTGATTTTGGTGTTATTTGGAAAAACGATTTTATAAAATCCCATATATTTTGAACAACTAAAATAAGAACAAAAAGCTTAAATTGAATAAAAGGTACCATTTTAATTACTAAATATCGAAAGTTTTTCATTACGTTCGTTGTCATTGATTTTATAAAAATCTAACCTCTTAGAGAACCCTAGAACCTGAGATAGATATTGGCTATAATTTCCTATGTAATAAGACAGATGGCGCCCAATTACAATAACAATATTTACAAAACACGTTCTGTCTAAATTTACGGAAGAAAGTAAATTAAATAAAAAATTTAATAATAAATATAAAAAGAAAAATCACAAACCATTATAATATATTATGGTGTTTTTTGGCCAATTTTCAAAGAAATACGTAAATTTGAAAAAAAATGACATCATGAAATAAAAATAAAATACTTTAGCTAATTCTTAGCATTAAAAATGCTAATCCATATTAAGACTACGAAAAAATTTAAATTTGTAGAAAAAATAAACTTTACCTAATGTTGTTTCCGTTTCACTTCTTTTAATTATTTAATACTACTACACTGATCTACACTACATCTATTCATTCTAAAAATAATCCATCTAGATAGCTCGATTCTAGATCAAGGCAGACAGGGATATGATTACCGATTGGTAGGTATACATGTTTACTTTAGAAATATGAAAATTCTTTTTTAATATACGAAGTTATAGAATTCTAGGTAAAAGCATTTAAGTTTAGTATTCAGACTAATTAATCGCATATTTGACCAGAAAATAACTAAAAAACAACTTGAAATTCAGTCTATTCAACTCGATATCCCAAAATGTGTTTCTGCCTTGCGGATTCGTTAGTTAGGCCTCGGAATTCATTAAATCAAACAAAAATACGCAAAAATGTTGCATCCCTAATGCTCATGTATGAGTTTTTATGATAGATGGAAGCACAATTGCATAGTTTATTATTAAGGAGATCTGGCTAGTGACCTCTTATGCATCTACAGGTTGTAACGGACATTTTCCTCCCCTAAAGTGAGAAACTTTTATTCCCTACTTTAGCAGTATTTTTCAGAGCCCAAAAATCTCTCTTCTCACTCACTTTAAAATGAAGTGTTCAATTTCGACGTGGATATCTATATTTTTCAATTTCTGTCGCTTGTCTATGCGGATTATCTTGAAAATAATTGCGTCTATAAAGGAGTCCCTAGTTTCCTGAATATTGATGGACTGGAATTTACATCCGGGAACAAGAAAAATTATCGAGAGGTAGAAGAGCACTAACAAGAAACGAATCGAAGTCGAGGCAAAGAGCTTTCAAAAGCCCTCGTGAAAAATACTTGACATATAAATGAAGTGCTTACTGCGATCTACTTTATAGAAGAAGTCAGTGGCTCACGAAAAAGGTGGCGGGAATGATGATATCGCTATTATTGTAAATTAATGTAGTTCACAAATTCCCTTAAGTGAAATCTAAAAATATTAATGAGAAAATTAACTGACAAACGTAGCAATACATTTTCAACTACATGAAATCAAAGAAGCGATTTCTGAATAGCAAATAGCAGATAATTTATATTTATTTATTAATATTTTATGTTTATATTTTAATGTATTATTTATAGTGTTACTGTTTTTTTACGGTAAGTACCTACTACATCAGTGACACCATTTTCATCCATATATTGTATACCCCAGGGTGTCCCACGACACCATGTACATGTCTTGGGACACCCTGTATAATCTATAAACAAGTTCTGTAGGTACAATAATTTATGATGTGACGCCTATGGAAATTCTCTTTTTGAGTCCGTATTTTTCTCTCGGACTAGCGCATTCATGTGGCCTAATTGCTTTTTTCCCCGCACTCTTTTTTTTTTCTTTGAAAAGTTCGCCATTATGCAAATTTCAATCTTGGTGGCTTAGTTTGTTTGCGTTTGTTATCCGCTGATCGAAAAGGTGTTTTCTAAGTACTCTGAATTGATAAAGTAATAGGAGTTCTCCTCGGGACAATTTAAACTTTTAGGTTAGTTCGGATTTTCGAATGGAAAATTGAGTAAATAGAAAGGAGTTTGTTTCAAAATTACAATTTGATTGGTGCGTAAAATAAGGAAGTATTATAGATTCTATAAATTAGCTTAAAACTGAAAATAATGATAGAAGAATATGAAGCAGTTTTGCCTATTTTGCGGTACCACGCGCAGCCCCAAAAAAAGTCAGTCAGTTGGGTAGAATTTTCTCTCAGCGTAATTTTGAAAAATTTTATAACTTGTGTCTAGCTACCAATTGGAATGGTCTTTCTGAAGATATTAACTCTAAATTCGTGGACTTCCTAAATAAAATAATTAAGTGTTTCAATACAGCATTTCCCCTTCGCCCCATTAAAACTAAACGTCATAAACCTTGGACAACTAAAGGAATAAGAATTTCTTCAAAAAATATGAGGTCACTTATGTATATTAAAAAATTCTCAGATAACCCCCTAATATTAAATTATATCAACAACTACAGATCGGAAAATTATCAAATCTACTAAGAAAAACTATTATAAAAATCGCATCTCAAGAGCTAAAAACTCTTCCAAAGAAACCTGGTCTATTATAAATGACTTAAATAAAACCCGTTCTTCAAACACTGTTAATCCTAGTCTTGATGAACTAAACAATTATTTTGTTAATGTAAGTAAGAATATCAGATCTAACATAGCTCCGGGCCAGGATGCTCTCTCCTTCCTCCTACCTACTAAAAGGGTCCCTAATAGTTTCTTCCTAGGGCCAGTAGATAAGCACGAACTAGTGCAAACCATAAACAGCATTCAAAATAAATCTTCCTGTGGAAATGATGGCTTGTCCACTAAAATATTTTCAAATATACCTGATGTAGTAATTAACATTTTAACTTCGCTGATTAATGAATCCTTCGAATCTGGTATCTTTCCGAGCTGTCTAAAAACAGCTATAATAATCCCACTTCATAAGGGCGGCGACAAAACCGAAACTTGTAACTATAGACCTATTGCTCTATTACCTACCTTATCGAAGATAATAGAAAGGCTAATGAAAAATCGCCTACTGCCCTTTCTTTTCAAACACCTCATCAATATGGTTTCCTTCCTAAAAAATGCACTAGTGACGCAATGTTTTCCGTTCTTAATGAAATATATACATCACTTAATGATAAACTTTTCATAACTTCAGTATTTTGTGACTTTGCAAAGGCCTTTGATTGTGTTAATCATGAAATCTTAATTAAGAAACTACAAATTTATGGCGTACGGGGTTCTCCTTTGCAATGGTTTAAAACTTACTTAGAAAATAGAAATCAGCAGGTACCTGCTAATGGTGCTGATTCTTCAAATCTGCCAATTAGCAGTGGCGTACCTCAAGGTTCAGTGTTAGGTCCAATTTTATTTTTATTATTCATCAACTTAAAAATAAGTGGAAGAATTACTTTATTTGCCGATGACACGAGTGTAACCTGGAGTAGTTTTGATATTCAGACATTACAATCTAGCATAAACAAAGATTTAGTTACTATCAAGTCTTGGTCTGACTCGAATGGGCTTTGTTTCAACACCAGTAAAACCGTAGCAATGTCTTACAGCGGTACTTTACAGCCTATAACTCTAAGCAATAATCCGATTCTAACGGTGAACTCAATTAAATTTTTAGGTCTTTATATAGACAAATTCCTGAAATGGTCCACTCATATTGATACCTTGGCAAAAAAATTATCTTCTGTATGTTTTGCCATTAAAACTGTTTCTAAAGAGCTGACACCTACTACTGCATTAATGACCTACTTTTCCTTATTCGAATCTCACCTTCGCTATGGTTTACCGTTCTGGGGTTCTTGTAGCTTATACTACTTCGAATCTATTTTCAAATTACAAAAAAGAGCAATTCGTTATGTATTTGGTTTAAGTAGTAGGACTCTATTTATCTTTGAATCCGTCTGCTTAGTTCGCAAACACATTCAAAAGTTATCCGAAAGATCAACTCGTAGATATCCTACAAGAAATTTAGATACTGATGTTTACTTACCTATTCCCTATCCGTCAAAAGCGAACATGAGCTCGACTATATTAGTACGAGAAGTTCACCAAAATACATATACAGATGCAGAATTAAATTCTAAGAAAAAGTGCACCTCTCGAGCTTTTTCGAATTATCAACTCTCGAGCACTGTTTTATCGCCCCACCCCCGCCGAGATAGTTATGACCGAACCGAGGGCGGGGTCGTATTCCTCGTCTCAGACGGTCCGGGAAAGTCGTATTCGACTGTTCCGAAAATTACTCGTGTGGACCCGAGAGGCGGTCAAAATTTCAAACCGTCGTACAGGGTGTAGTTTTCGTCCGATCCGGACGAGATTTGGGGTGGGGGTACGAGGTCCTCCGACCTAAAAAACGAACCTGAAAAAACCCCCCCACCACCCCCCATTCCCGACGGTGGGAGATGGAGAGGTCAAATCTTTTTTCCGAAAGCTGCCCAACAAATTTGGTCAATGGGATGTCCCAATGGATACAAAAAAAATACTCCCCCCCCCCCCCCCCTATCATTTTCGCCCTGACCGGAGTTGAGCTGGCCGGAATTTTTTTTCGAACTTTGCAAATTGGTTGGTACGGTTGTGTAGGGAGGTGACAAGTGATGCGGAAATCGATTTTCGTTACTACATTCATATTAGTTGGTGTAAAGGAGTTACTATTAAAAGCCGTTGAAATATCAGTGCAGAAAAGTGTATTCAGCATGTCGAAAAAATTGAAAAAGAAATATGGCTTTTGAAAGTGATAATGATTATTAGTCTCAAAGTTTTTCAAGTATAGTAAAATACAGTAACTTGAAGTTTATTTCAACCCCCGGGGTTGTTAATGAAACCGTAAAACTTGCTATCAGGATGGGGATACTGTCTATTAATTTTACCGATTTTAAGGGATTTCGGTTTTTGAATTCTTCATAAATTGAACTCCCCAGAAAGGTATTATTTAAGTAAACAGACTTTCGTCCTGTACTCTGTGCGAGCTGTCTGGGCACTGGATTTTTCTTACGTGTATTTTTATATACCTATATGCATTGTTGTTTACCCAAAGTGGATGTATTTATTCGTGAAAATCATAAACATTTTTATTTAGAATCGCAACTTTCTAAATTTGATAATGTCCTAGACGATCCTTTTGAATATTTTAAAATATTTCTTTTTTGGAAGTTGAAAAACTCCGTTAATGTTCGTCGGGTTTGCGTATAACGCTGAAAAGCCCAAGGAAGGCCGAAACAGTTTTTTGTTTAATTATAATTAAAAATAAGGCATTTCTATAACTCACAGTGGCTTTTTACTTCGAATACTCTTCTTTATGGATATTAAAACCACTTTTATTAAAAAGTTTTTTAATTTTGACGTTTTGACTTTCTTGTTCATTTTGAAAACGATTTTCGAACAAGAAAGTCGAAACGTCAAAATTAAAAACTTTTTATTAAAATAACTGGTTTTAATATCCATAAAGAAGAGTATTTAAAAATAAGGCATTCTAAATACACTATTAAATATCAAAGTAAAAATTATTATTAGACCAAAATACAAATAAAATCGCGACCCCTCAACTTTGCTCCTGAATTCGCCACTGATCCTAACCGAGATCACTTACTTTTATTAACATTCAGATCATTTTTAAGGCAGAACTCGCTTGAGATCGTGCATTATTGTAAGTTTATAGCAATTATTTTGGATACTACAATTATTACCGACATTAACAACATTAACATTAAATTAATTTTATAGCTCATAGCTACTCTTAACCTTTTGAAAAAAAAAACATTTAAAATGGGAGAAAAATTTTGAATTTAAAAATTGGAAATAGTTAAAATATCATTAATAAACAAAACAAAAAGTATAGGTCTTATAATCGGACCTTGAGGAACTCCGAAATTAATCAAAGTTAAGCGACCCAAATAATGTGTCTAGCTATTAATTTTTTAATAAAATATGTTTTTAAATCCGCTTTGGTTGAGTCAGTTTATCGTATTTTTGGTAGCTTTCCCAGAATATTTAATTCCTCTTTTGAATCTGAAAATAATCTGTTTCATTAATGACCTTCCATGAATTTCTTTACTTCTCTATCTTTGTAATATTTTCGTACGATTAAAAGGAAAAAGTTTCTTTAGATGAAAGCAAAACCAAGAAATTGTACTTTTTAAGATTTTATCTAGCTTGTAGAGAAAACCATTGAATTTTTATGTTTTTGTCTAGTCTATACTGCTATACAGGGTGTCACGGAACTAATGAGACCGTATAGTTGGAAGAAAATAAAATAACCGTTTTTTGTTTCTAATAAAATTAGTAAGTTTGACTTTTAAGGCCGATAATATTTTTCAAGGGGTACGACTTGGGGAAACACAATATTTGACCCATACCACAATTTTAGCCATATACTTATGGAATACCCTACAGGGTGACCCAGGGGTACGTGCATGCTCCATAACTTTTTTTCTATTCAAGCTAATGGGGCACATTCTAAAAATATTTCTATTTATATACAGGATGTCCCAAATAAGATACACAACTAAGTTCTGATTTTTTAAATGGCAACCCCCATTTTTGTTACATTTTTAGATTCACCATTAAATTGTCGATATAACGCACCCGGGTTTCTTAGACTTACCTGCAATAGTTTTTGACTTATGTCAATTTATGTGTCAAAATAGCGTCGTGCAGAGATCCACAAAAAAGTTCAGAACTGTTCAAGATAACTTAATCAACTTTTTTCCAGTCGATTCCATAAGCTACTACGATTTTTTGAAAATTACAAATTACAAATAGCAATAACTCGACTTTTTCAAATGCATCACCCTATATTTTATTACATCATTGCATGAAATTTTTTAAGAGCTTTTTGCTGATATAGGGTTTGTTGGGTCTATTTTGTAAAATTTGCGAGATTTATTGCAAAATAAGAAATGTTGACGGTTTATTCGCGAAAAAAAAAAGGAATCGAGTAGGCCGCTGTCTTAAAATTTGACACATCCATATACTTTCAATAATTGTATGCGTCTAATTAAAAAAAAAGGAATCGAGTAGGCCGCTGTCTTAAAATGTGACACATCCATATACTTTCAATAATTGTATGCGTCTAATTAAAAAAAAAAGGAATCGAGTAGTTCAGTTGATGGAGCAATGCTTGCTAGAGTTCGGGACTCATTTACTAGAAGACTAGCAGTTTGCGTGAAACATGATGGTGACCTATTCGAGCATTTGTTATAAATCAAAAATATTTAGGTATATTGTATCCTATTAATCATTCTTTCATGTTGTTGTAAATATTATAAAAATTGTTTACTTTGTAATGTATTTCTGTTTCTATTACAATTTCCTTTTGTTGAAACATATTCTTTTCAAAATTATATGAATGTGTCAAACAGTAGCCTACTCGATTCCTTTTTTTTTTTAATTAGACGCATACAATTATTGAAAGTATATGGATGTGTCAAATTTTAAGATAGCGGCCTACTCGATTCCTTTTTTTTTTCTCGAATAAACCTTCAACATTTCTTATTTTGCAATAAATCTCGCAAATTTTACAAAATAGACCCAACAAACCCTATATCAGCAAAAAGCTCTTAAAAAATGCCATGCAATGATGTAATAAAATAGAGGGTGATGTATTTGAAAAAGTCGAGTTATTGCTATTTGTAATATGTAATTTTCAAAAAATCGTAGTAGGCGGTAGAACGTCGACTCCGAATTCGCCTATAACTCCGAAGATGCGCTGAAGCTTAAGGAATCGACTGGAAAAAAAGTTGATTAAGTTATCTTGAACAGTTCTGAAGTTCTGAATTTTTTTGTGGATCTCTGCACGACGCTATTTTGACACATAAATTGACATAAGTCAAAAACTATTGCAGGTAAGTCTAAGAAACCCGGGTGCGTTATATCGACAATTTAATGGCGAATCTAAAAATGTAACAAAAATGCGGGGTTGCCATTTAAAAAACCAGAACTTAGTTGTGTATCTTATTTGGGACATCCTGTATATAAATAGAAATATTTTTAGAATGTGCCCCATTGTCCGTCTTATCGTTTAAAAAAAAAGTCAAACCGATAGCTTGGATAGAAAAAAGTTATGGAGCATGCACGTACCCCTGTATATGTGTACAATCTAAAAATATATAAATTATTCTAGTCTATCCAAAAATCCTCAAATTCCACATTCAATTGAAATTTTCAACTACATCTTCTCGAATAAAAAAGTAAAGAGATTCGGATGAATAAAAAATGTCCGTAAAATGAAAAAACTTGTAGAAAAGACCAACCGTTCTCGGCCCAACAAAGACTAAACGAATTTTCCCGTAAAATTTCCAGAATATCTCGGAGCTCAGCAATGTCGCCGGCGTTAAAAGGGAAAGAGAGAATTCAAGAAGTTTCCAATCTTTTGCTCGAGATCAACACTAAAACTTTCATTCCGTATAAAGTCGAGCAAACATTTGACCAAAGTCGAAGGGAAAGCTTTTACAAGGAAAAATACTTTGTGTCATAAAATAAGCCGAGAAAATGACAAAGAGTAAATATTGGGTGCACCCGGAATCGATGCTTTTTCTCAAAAAATCTTCCTCAATCATCGGGAAAGATAAATAGACGAATCGTTTTTTCTGTCTACATCCGCTTCAATTTGTAAGTCTCACATGAGGCTAGAAACACAGACTTGTTGATTTTTATACATACATTTTCAATTTTTCGGTGACAAACTTTATGCATCTAGGAATACTGAAGAGCACAATTTCTTCTCTTCTAAGCCTTGCTCTATACCATTCGTTATTATATGCATTTAGTCTTTAGTTGAATGTTTATTTTTAAATCCGAATTGCTGAAATAGAATCATTTTGGTTGCTTATGAGAATTTTGGATGCTTATGAGAATTTTATGAAGGTATTTCTTTTTTCGTTTAACAAATATTTTCCTTTAAAAAAATGTTACCATTCCCAAGACAAGAATAGTAAATGGGTAACCAATGAAGTCATATTGTCTAGTACTAATTTAAAAGATTTATATATTTTACAAAAAAGTTTTCCAGAGCTACATAATTATTATATGTGGACTAAAAAACAACATTCAAAATTAGTTCAAAATTCAAAAAAAGTTTATTATCAAAATCGCATATTTAACTCAAACAACGTTTTAAAAGAATCTTGGAAAGTAGTTTCTGAACTGTCTCGAGCCAAGGGTAAAACTGGTAATTTAAACTTATTACAAAATGATAAGTTAATTGAAAACCCTAATGATATTGCAAAATTATTTAATGATTTTTTCATTGAGGAACCAGAGAATATAATAAAAAATATTACACTGCAAACTAAACATAAGCATTTTAGTAACATAAAAAATAGGTTTTTCTATATTTTTAGATCCTTTTAGTGAGAATGAATTATTGACGCTCTTAGTAGAAAAAATAAAGAATAAACCTGCTGCGGGGGCAGATGAAGTTCCACTCTTTATATTAAAAAAAGCGTTATGTACATTAATTAAGCCCTTAACATATTTAATAAATCTTTCATTTGTGACAGGGAATTTTCCTACACTTCTAAAAAAGGGCAAAGTAATACCCATTTTTAAAAAACAAAATCCTGAATTGATTCAAAATTATAGACCCATAACTATTACATCTTGCTTCTCTAAACCATTCGAATATGCGTTTTTAGCTAGACTTCTAGCATTTGTGAAGAAACATAATATCTTTTCAAGAAACCAACACGAAAATATTGTAAACTTTATGGAAGCAGGTGAGTGCCCTGTTGGGATATTCTGTGATCTCAGCAGGGCTTTCGACTGCCTTCAGCACGACATCTTATTACAGAAATTATTATCGTACGGCATTCGCGGAGTTGCCTTGGATTGGGTGGAATCCTTTCTAAAAGATAGGTCCCAGTATGTTAACATAAACCATAATAACAAAGACAATTTAACTTCAGTAACCTCAGATACAAGAATATGTAACATGGGCGTCCCTCAAGGCTCAGTCCTGGGACCAGTTCTATTTATACTATATACAAATGATCTAGATGAAGTAATACCTAAAGTATTAAAAGTTCGTTTCGCTGATGATTCTACTGTATTGTTTTCATCCCCAAATGACTCCGAATTAAAGGATACATGTCAAGTGTCCATGAATGAGCTGGTTAACTGGTTCGAATTACACTCTCTTTAGATGTGCTGCCATCTATGATTAGAAGAGAGTATTGACAATTACTAAGAGCAAAAAATTCCCGGTGTATTGGGGTTGCATACACAATTTGCATTGTGTGTTGCAAAGCTTTTATTTGACTGATTCTAGTCAAAATGTCACTCTCTTCTTTCGTATCCCTTTCAGAGATTAATACATAGATGGCAGCACATCTAAAAATTTTATCTTATAGCGGATATAGCTATTGACTTGTACGAGTTTGGAATTTTATTTATTGGATTCGAAAAGCCTAACTGACGAAGCCGAAAGGCAGAAACCGGTCTTAGGATGTCGAATCTGATAAATTAAATTCCTTACTCGTTTTCTACACTCTCTTTATTTTAATAGTGACAAAACAAAAATGATTAGATTCCATAACTGGCAAAATAAGTGCAACAATATTGACATAACTGTAAAAGAGTCATTAATATCCTCAGATGAAGATAGTGTTAAATTCTTAGGCATAACTATTGACAGAAATTTAAACTGGAAAGAGCACTGCTACTCATTAATTTCAAAATTAAATTCTATCTGTTATTTATTTAGAAATCTAAGCCAAATATTAACAAAGAGTCAGTTAGTTAGCTTATATTATGCTCAGGTTGAGTCGAGGCTTAGGTATTGCATTGCGTTCTGGGGTTTGTCTACTCTATCACCTGATGTTTTTATCGTACAAAAAAGAATATTAAGAATAATAGAAAATATTTCCAAAAGAAATTCGTGCAGAAATGTTTTTATAAAAACTAACATTATAACCTTGACTTCATTATATATATTTGAACTGGGTGTTTATATGTATTTAAATAAAAATAAATTTCACCTAAATTCAGAACTACATCAATATAACACAAGGCAATGTAACAAATACCATGTACCTTTTTACAAATATAATATCTCGCTAAAAGCACCAAATTGTTTAGCACTTAAAATTTATAATCACTTACCACAAGATGTGATTCATTGTCCAAATTTAGTAAATTTCAAATCTAAATTAAAACGTTTTCTGCTGAGACAATCTATATATAGTTTAGATGAATTTTTTGGTAACTAAAGAGACGTCTTATTTATATATTATAATTGTATGTAGTGTAATACCCTTTGTTTCTCATTATCTCTTTTTAATTTAAGTACCTAACTTTGTTCTTTTAGATAAATAGTTTATTTATTTGTATCTTCATCTATTTTTTTTGTTACTTAGATTCTTTGTAAACTCGACGATTCCTATATATGTAATGTACATGTCAACAGGTTAATAAACGTTTTTATTTTTATTTATTTACCATCTTTTCGAACAATTTCAAGAGAATAATGAGACATTTTTCTTGTTATTTTTATTTTTAACAATTATCCACTCTATCTTTTTAGTTCCAAAAATTTTAAGTTAAATGTCAATCCGAGATTTATTGGAATAATGGTATATCACTAGATGAAATTTTTTTGAGTGACCCTCGTATGAAGCCAGTTCATTTTATGGAAATAAACTTTCATCATATTTACACGGGGAGGCATTATAACCAGAAGCAATCTCCAGTAACCAAGTTTTAATAGCCAATTTTCCACAATGTTACCGTTGCGGTGTATTTTCACGAAGTTTTATTAGGCACTGGTAACAGGATTGTCACTGATCACGATATAGACGCACCACAAAATGTTGCGGTAAAGAGTGTGGCGATAGACAGTATCCATGAAAAGCGGCCAGGAAGTATATCTTTAAAAAAATTCAATCGAGGAAAGAAAACAATCATCGAGTTTTAAGTTGACCATAAAATTTACTGTCTAGCTCTACAACAAACAGCCAAGTTGGTGCACTCGGGCATCAGGGTATCTGTGGTAATGAGAAAGCTGACCAACTTGCACCGAAATGAGTGATCCGAGATGCTATAGGACTGTACACTGGAGACCTTAATTGAAGGAACCAGACACAGTGAAACATGTAAGTACAGTGCGAATATGAGGTATTGGTTGTGCTACCATCTATGGTAAGAAGAGAGTATTGACATTACATTTTGACTGAATCTAGTCAAGATGTCACTCTCTTCTTTTTTATCCCTTTCAGAGATTAATACAAAGTGAGTAAACCAGTAAGGAATTTTAATTTATTAGATTCGACATCCTAAGACCGGTTTCTGTCTTTCGACTTCATCAGTTAGGCTTTTCGAATCCAATAAATAAAATTCCAAACTCGTACAAGTCAATAGCTATATCCGCTATAAGATAACATTTTTAGATGTGCTACCATCTATGGTAAGAAGAGAGTATTGACATTAAATTTTGACTGAATCTAGTCAAGATGTCACTCTCTTCTTTTTTATCCCTTTCAGAGATTAATACAAAGTGAGTAAACCAGTAAGGAATTTTAATTTATTAGATTCGACATCCTAAAACCGGTTTCTGTCTTTCGACTTCATCAGTTAGGCTTGTCGAATCCAATAAATAAAATTCCAAACTCGTACAAGTCAATAGCTATATCCGCTATAAGATAACATTTTTAGATGTGCTACCATCTATGGTAAGAAGAGAGTATTGACATTAAATTTTGACTGAATCTAGTCAAGATGTCACTCTCTTCTTTTTTATCCCTTTCAGAGATTAATACAAAGTGAGTAAACCAGTAAGGAATTTTAATTTATTAGATTCGACATCCTAAGACCGGTTTCTGTCTTTCGACTTCATCAGTTAGGCTTTTCGAATCCAATAAATAAAATTCCAAACTCGTACAAGTCAATAGCTATATCCGCTATAAGATAACATTTTTAGATGTGCTACCATCTATGGTAAGAAGAGAGTATTGACATTAAATTTTGACTGAATCTAGTCAAGATGTCACTCTCTTCTTTTTTATCCCATTCAGAGATTAATACAAAGTGAGTGGACCAGTAAGGAATTTTAATTTATTAGATTCGACATTCCATGATGAAGTCGAAAGACAGAAACCGGTCTTAGGATGTCGAATCTAATAAATTAAAATTCCTTACTGGTTTACTCACTTTGTATTAATCTCTGAATGGGATAAAAAAGAAGAGAGTGACATCTTGACTAGATTCAGTCAAAATTTAATGTCAATACTCTCTTCTTACCATAGATGGTAGCCCATCTAAAAATGTTATCTTATAGCGGATATAGCTATTGACTTGTACGAGTTTGGAATTTTATTTATTGGATTCGAAAAGCCTAACTGATGAAGTCGAAAGACAGAAACCGGTCTTAGGATGTCGAATCTAATAAATTAAAATTCCTTACTGGTTTACTCAATGAGGTATTGGATTGCAAGAGGCAGACACGTTTGGGGCAACCAATAGCAGACCCAGAAAGTTTTATCAAACATTCAGCAAAAGAACTGTACCAATACTGGATTGAGTAAAGTAATAAAATGGGTAGTAAATGGACCCAGAAAAAAATAAAATAATACATTTTTAAAATGGACTAGTCTAAAAATGTAAAATATCTAAAAGAAGCATTTAAAGATATTATAAAGTCTATTTTATTTACTAGAATGTTA
The DNA here is from genome assembly GCA_949320105.2 of Crepidodera aurea. Taxonomy (NCBI): domain Eukaryota; kingdom Metazoa; phylum Arthropoda; class Insecta; order Coleoptera; family Chrysomelidae; genus Crepidodera; species Crepidodera aurea. The sequence goes on from OX439474.1 coordinate 3,162,417, forward strand.
CATTGAATTTATTTAACTTTTTAGTACCTCCCATATTTACTTTCCTTTTTACATAAACTTAACAGCACGCAATGCTTTTCCTATCTTTTCTGTCTAAATATTTTTATTTTATTTTTATCTCCACTCACTTAAGTTTGTAACGTTTTCTTATTTAATGGCTACAATATCGCCTTTAAATTACGTTGTTCAATTGTTAATTGGACAAGGGGCTTTATTGAAATTTACTGTTTTTTTTGTTTTGCACGCAAGAGGGAGCTATTATCAGCAATCAAGTCGTTGTTTGAAATCACGAATATTTTATAGTGCTATAGCATTTTAAATGTTACAGTTACAGTTACAGTAAAACAAAACATAAAACGTGGTGTATGGTATTTATAGATTAAAATTTATTGTTCTAAAGTATATGAAGGTGAACCTATACTACTATTCTGTATAGTAGTAAGACTTAATTTTGTATGCAAATATCGTTTAGAGTGGCTCAAAGAAAAAATCGTATAATTCGCAAGCTTAATAATAATATTTATTTTACTTTATTAGTGCCATTCAGTGTACCGGGTGTATAACAATAGACGGCCCTTTTATAATCCCAAATAAAATGACCTGAATACAGTGCATAGTCGTGCTTCTTGGATATGAAATAAATACTGAAAGGATATAATAAACTTAAACATTTTATTTGAAGGAATTTATATTTATAAAACATAATCATTTAAAGTTAACTCCAAAATTAAAATTTAAATATGTAATAATAATAATTATTATTATTTTGAAATTATTAATTCAATAATGCCTACTTTTTATTAATTGGATAGAGTGCTTTAAAAACGTGTTATTACTTACTCCTGATAACGAATAGATTATAGTTGAACATTTAAGAAGTGAGTTTATAGTAATATGTAATTAATTTAAAAAAAACGGTTTTCTAAATAAGTCACTATTTCAGAAAACCCTTAATTAGTTATATTGAAACGAAATGTCAAATTTTTCAGATTATAACAAAAGAATAATTGAACATTGCCGAAAATTGCAAATATAATTAACCAAACATTTAGACTCACTCTCTATAATATAATGTCGAACAATAAAAAACGACAAAAATACTCTAATACTAAACACTGAAAATACCTTTGACTGGTATGTCAAGGTCCTTCTAATCCATATTAAACTTGCCTTCTTATCTAAAAGTCCTCGTTCAAACCTAGCACATTGGCAAACTCTTCTTGTTAGTTAAAAACTTCCGTGTACCATACAACTTAATATAATATACTGTTCGAAATCGAACATTTTTACCTACGCCCATGGCAACAAGGGAAATAAAATAACCAAACCTCACGCATAGCAACAGTACAGCACACATTGTGAATCAAGGCCATCGCGCAGATAACCAACGCGGAAGTAACTCACTCGAGATGACTTCAATGCCAGAAGCCGCCTTTATCGGCTACCGCCTTTACATACATAATGCGACACGTTGGCGAGACTGGAAGTTGCATAAAAAAAAGGCACAACAATAACGCCGAAAATACATACCCGTGATTGGCCAAGGATCTCGTCTGTCGACACGCGGCTAAAATAAATCAAATCAAACCAGTAGAACTTCTATCTCCGTAGAAACCGGTCGCACTCAGACTGTTTCTTACGTAATAACTTCATGAATTTTAACTTATATGAATTGCATACTATTACATACGCACTTGCGTTCACAGTCAGTTATTTTTTGAGCAATTGCAAACACAGTTTTGAATTTGTTATATTCTATGTTTGTTGTAAAGTGTTTTGTTTTACGTTATCGTTAATATATAAAATCCAAGTACTCATAGTATAATTTCGATATAACCTATATATATATATATATATATATATATATACAGTCCACATTATTTCTCTGCCAACTTAAATCTACAATAAGTTGAGACAGGCACATCTAAAGGGTGTGGCCTAATAAGTTTGGGTCTCCAAATTTGACATTATTTGGAACTTCCCAAAACATATACAATAACTATAACATAAGTTTTCCTCTATTGCAATTTTCTGCAACTCCTGGTGGAATTTATATTTTTTTTTCTAAAATTTCAAATCTCCCAAAGAAAAAGCTCTTTACATTTTTCTTTCAGTCACTCATCTCCTTTTTTTTTCGTTCCCTGATTACCTTTCTTAATATACCAGGAGATTATTTTTCATTGCAATATATTAGTGATATTACGGTAAGTTAAAGCAATTAATGTCCAGTTCTTTTATAAATAATTTATCAGGGACTTTTCGACTTGTTACGACGACAAAACGGCCGAGAGGTTTTAGACGCAAAACCAAAAAGTCACGATTACTAAATCGACAAAATTTTCAGCGATTATATTGTTACAGCATTAGGGGAAGGCTAAATTTAGGTAATAATGACCACACGATATTCTATCGTTAGTAAAAAGAAGCATCGCTGAACGGCAAAGTTGCAACCTTGAGAAGCAAAGGAAAATTATCAAAATTAAAAGTGAGGCCAAATACAGTGTGAGAAATCCCTTATATAATTAAAAAATTAATTTCGGAAAATCTAGGTAACAAAGTTAAAAACATTTGGGAATTTTATTTACCAAAAATTTTAGTTTAAAATGCAAATTGATAAAAAAAATAATGAGACTGTGGAATTTTGAGCAAAAAATAACAAGAATTTCAAATTTTGTTAGAAAATGGACAGCCTTTATGTTTCATTTCTTTTTTCTTTTATTTAATGATTTATTTTCAATTACATTTTTTATATTTTATAGGTTTTAAGGATTGTTGTCTTAGTACCCTACTAAAGGAATTCTCTTACTTTTCAGGGCCTGACATAAAATTTGGTTAGTGATTACATGATGTACGACAAATATTCCTGATAGCTATTGGGGATTTTGGGAGAAGGCTGTGGCTATGGCTGTCCCGTTAAGAGTGTCCAATTATGGTGTGCAATGGCCTAGAAAAACCAAAGAAAACCTAGATCCAGACTCTTTACAATGGGTTTGCTAAATAATTAACCTTATATCTGGGTCCTGGGTTTCTTTGATGATGAAGTTTGGTTTCCTGAATCCTTGCTTGTATGGCATCTTGAGCGTTTTCTGGGTGGCTGCGTTGTTTCCTTGGATGGTCCTGTTGGCGTATCTTGATCTGTGAAGCTGAAAACGAGAAATTATGGTGAAGTGTTTATAGTTTCATGAATTAGTGCTGGGGTTTCGTGGATGGAGGTAGTGGATTTTTTTGAGGATTCTTTTCTTGGTGGCTAGGATGGCATGTTGTATATTTAAAACTTACACACTAACTACAGAAATAACCATTATGTTTCTGACAATTCTCGGTAATGTTCAAATGTATTCACGAAAGTGAAAACATGCAAACTAACATCCAAGTTTTTTGTATTTTGGATTTCATTAAACTGTATTTTATTTACTATTAAAGATTTTAATGTATTTTAAAACTAATCTTAAATTAATTTTCATATATTTTCGGAATATATGGTATTTTTTACTATGTTTAAATAAAGTAATTATGAATAACCCTATAACCCTAGGAAAACAACTTTAAGTACTATTTCTCTTAATAAAAACCTAATAACGAGCTTTGATGTATGCAAAATTTCAAGATAAATCAATAACGTCAGCCAAATTCTCAAAAGAAAATGTACATTTAAATTTTATAATGAAAATACAGACCTAACAATATATTTTTTATATAGATTTCGCATACATTGTAGACAAACACTACTCCCTAAACCGAAATATCCATAATCCCGATTATCCCATTTTGAAACCTTTACACACCGCTGGCTCTAAATAATCCCGCCGAAAATGAGTCCCTAAGACCTCATTAATACAAGAATATTATCCAGCCCTTGGTCCAAAGGGACAGTTTTAATGAGAAACGCCCTACGAATCTACCTTAATTAATCGATATGTTTCCGATTGAAAACCTCCACACAAAATGGATTCAGCTTCCTACAGGAAATTAATGAACGTAGAATCTGGAATATTTTCTCAAGGATTCGCAAAAGAGTCAATTTTGTGTTAACGGTATTGTCTAGCCTCTATACAAATTATTAGATTTGAGCTTAATTAAAGTTTAAATTGTTTTAAATAATTAATTACCTCTGTGACAGTAGAAACAATATATTAAATAAAAATAAAAAGATAATTTTATGATTTAAAAATTATCAAAAGATTTGCTAACCCAAAATTGACTCGGCAATCTCTTAACCTTCTTATAAAAAAGCGGAAACACCGATAATGAAATGTCAAAAGCTCTGCCATGGATTAAAAAACGATAAATTTCGTTCCTTTTCCAAAATCATTATGAAACGATGAATTTTTCTCTAAGATGTCTCCATTCTGCATAATTAATGAGCTCCCAACGAGTATGATCCACCAAAATGGCTCTGTCGAATTTTCCTAACATGGGCGTAGGCGATGCCATGGAAATATGGGAGAAAAATAAGAAATAAAAAATAATGTACACAATCAAAACAATAATTAAGTGACACGTCGGTAATTTTTTAAAAAATTGCATTAACAATATAAAAAGTAGCTTTTCAAAACTTGTGTTAAGATGCAAATGACGTATCCATCTATAATTTATTATTAATTTTTTTTTTTTTTTTTTTTGGCATAGGCGGATTGCCATTCAGCCAGACACGGATTCGTCTATAATTAGAAATACCCCAAAATATTACCTAACAGCAGAAGTTATAGCAAGAAAAACAATATATGACAGGGACACACGCTTCTCGTCCAGGGACCGATCAGGACATTTTTTTTTTTGACAAACAGTGGTAGGCCTCGGTTAGGGGGTAAACAAATAGGTATATAAACGGAGGAAACAAGATTAAGATTCTAATCATAGACGAATCTTAGTATCTCTCAGAAATTCCAAAAAGCAATCGATAATTTTATCAGAGAAATGGGTCAAAGCCGTTTCTACATTCAAAGGAGAAGGAATATTATATTTTACTTCTGTGTCAACGGCATCGATTACTATGGCCATTAGCCTCGTGTTCTGTGTAGGCTTTGTTACTGTTTCCCAGCGCCACTTTAGGAACCGCACTGTTAATTAGAACCCAACAGTGAATGGTCGAGTGAGGAATCATACCTGGTATATGAAAATCAATTTCTAAATTTTTAATTAATTAAAAATCAGAAAAAGATTTCTGCCTTTGGTGTGATTCGAACCCACAACCCTTGGATTATGAGTCCAGTGCTCTACCGCTGAGCTACCCACCCCCCTTTTTTTATATTATAATAATTTATTTAAGAATTTTATGTCAAATTCCGATCTAGGAAGCTGTGAGATATAAGTTCGTAAAAACCAAATTTCGCTCTCGAGCGAGGCTTTTGTAACGTAAACAAATGAAAATCTATGTCAAAGCCATTATAGATCGATGAAATAATTTACCTGTCAATTTCTAAAGTGAGGTTAGAATTAATTTTTCTTCTGAAGATTTTGGAAGTTAAATAAAATAGACTTTCCAATCAACATTTCGTCATCCTTTCCTGAAGTAAATCCAGTTCCTATAAAGTTTATTTGAATGTTCCGTGTATTTTTTGCATTCGAAATAAACGTGATTGAGGTCTCCAATTGAACCACAAAAATCGCAATATTCATTTTCTTTTACATTAATTTTAAACAGGTGTTTTGGATAACTGGCATGACCAAATCTAGTTCTAATTAAAGATGTAATATAATGTCTTGGAATAATATGATTTCTAAACCAGGGTGAGTTTGGAAAGTTTCTCTGTATTTTTGTATATTGATTGGAGTAAGTGGAGCAGAATTGTGACCAATCAGACCTCCATCTTCTCATAGTATTAGATTTTAGTAAGGCAAACACATCTGGGCTACTGATGTTATAAGTTGTGTTATTTCCATTTTCTATTGCAGATTTGGCAAGCATGTCAACATATTCGTTGTGCTTCAGACCAATATGTGCCTTTACCCATATAAAACATATATCTACATTACTATTCATTAGTTGGTACAAAATCTTTTTGATCAAGAAAATATATTGATTAGAATTAAACTTGGGCATATCAATCGCTACCGCTGATTTTAAGACAGATAGACAATCTGAAGCAATTAAAGCTTTTTTAATATTGGATTCTGAAACAAATTGTAAGGTTTCTAGTATCGCAATTGCTTCTGCAGTGTAACTAGAGAAGTTATCTGGTAATTTAAAAATATTCTTAATACTAAGGGACGGGACATAATAGGCGCAGCCAGTACCTACAATTGTCTTGGAGGCATCAGTGTATATAACAGTATAATCAGGAAAATAATTTAAATTATAAAGGAGTAGGTTTGAACAATTGTGAGGATTTTCTTCATAATTGGGTTGTTTAAGTAAAGTTTTGTTGAAAAAGCAAGGGAAGTCAGTTATGGTGAAGAATTGGTCGAAGGAACTTAGTGTATGGGTAGTTATCTCACAACTTTGGACAGCTTTACATAAAGGCAGTGAGTTTTTATGTATTATTAATTAGTGATGGGCTTAAAAATCTAATTAAGATTTTCTTACGAAATTGAACATTCGTAGAATTTTTTGCTGCTTATTGAAGTTTCCTAGTTGATTCTTCTATGGTTTTTCCAACAGCCAGTACTATTAAAAAAAATCTTCATCAATTTCCGGGATCATACCTTTTGCTGCTAAAGCATCTCTATGAATTATGCAGTGTGTCCATCTAGCTTCTCGTGCTACCTTTTTGATCAACCCTCGAGGTCCAATGTCCTTTCCTGACAAAGGCCCGAGCTTCATCTGTGCAAATTCCTGTACATCCTTCAAAAATGTATCAATCATTCGGAAAATGCTTTCACCAGTGGTATCGGCTGAAAACTTCTCACAAAAAATAAACTCTTCCCGCATTGTCTCACCATCGACGAAATGTGCATCTCTAAGAAGATCGGTAGCTTCATCAACTTGTACGGCAAAATACGAAATTTTCACCTTTTCTTAGCGGCATTGTGAAACCACAACAACCAGGCATGCTAGGTGCTAGCTACCGCGAGAGTCATCTCCCGCGCTGTACTAAAAACATGTCGTTGTTCCCACACATTATTTTATGATGCCAACATAGTTGGCGAAACGCGCGTAGAGTGTGTTAAAATTGTGTTTTGGTTGAGTGGTCCACGATAGTGTTTCAACTTAGTTGATATTTTGTAAGTAAATTTAATTAATTTTTCAACCAAGCTTTGGGCCCCCCCCTGAGCCTTCATTGCGCCTCCTTTGGGGGTCGCGCCCCACACTTTGAGAACTGCTGCCTTACAAGATTCCTGCAAGGTCCACATTTCAAAAGCTTCAATCTTATTTCTTGTTGTTATTTTTAATGTCCATATTTCCACCTCATATAGTAGGACTGACCACATGTAACATTTCAGCATTCTGTATCTAAGTTTAAAATTTAAATGTCTGTCTACATGAATTTTCGAAGTTTTATAAAGACCCCTGGATAGTTTTTCTAAATCTTAAATGCGTACAATTTGTTATTACAGAAATACAGAAATGAAATCCTGCTTACAATCCCAAAGCTACGTTTTGCAGTTCCTTATTCTCATTGTCAAAATTTCCTGAGATAGGAAGCTGGTTTTTACGGCATATTTTCATTTCAAATTCATTTTTTCCGGGCGAAGGCGCGCTCTAGAGAAAGTTTTATGATTAATGGGAGAGGAGATGGAAACGTTACAGATGGCTGCGATAAGATAAAACCTTTTTCGAATGTTCGCGATTAACCCGTACAATAAAAAAGGGCTTAGGGCCTGTCTCAGTCGAACGAACGCTTATTTTATTCATTTATTGGGTGATTTACAGACGTTCAAAGACAAAGTAAGTGGTTTAGTTTTGTGGCGGAACATATTTGAAAAAATTCGGTCTCTTTTATAAAAACCTTTAAATAAAATTACATAAAACCCGCTAGAATAATAATTGAAACATCTTCGTTAACATAGCTAATGAAACAATTTATCCGAGTGGACTGACGACACCCTCATAACTTTCGGCACGAAACCGGTTTAAACCCGTCGCCATATTTTATTGTTGAAGAATGAGTTGAATCCTTTAAGTCTTGATAAGATCACGTAATTGTTCTGTGCAGCTTCCACGGCAATTATGATGACACTGACGGCAATGGAATTAACTTCAGGGTCCGTGTCGCAAAATGAGATATATTGGTGTCCTTCTCGCGAGATTTGTTTCAGCAAAGTCGAGTTCCTTCGAAACGGATTTCATTAAAGTCGCTAGTGGTTAATGATTAATTGTTTATGTATTTAAACCATTATATTTTTATTTAGTTATACTTTAAAAGAATGCATGATGTAAGTTTAGACTGAAATGTATATCCCAAAACGTTCATCGAAAAGATACTTAAAGAAGAACAAAGTGCATAATAACCAACACAATGTAATATTTTTTATCCAAGACATGACAGTTATGACTGCCATTATTAATGTCATTTTAGACAAGTAAACTATCAAATAACTCATGTTCATATTTAAAGTAGTTCGTTGGTTGATTGGAACCAGACGCTTCAATATCGGTACAGCTGCTGATAGTACTGGAAGAGGCAATTTGTATTTTGTTGTGCACCGATTCTTCTAGGTATCCTAGGTCGAGGACTTCCATCCTCCGTGACGCTTCAAACTAGTCATGTTAGCCCCTGCATTGGCCAAAAGAGTCGCCGAAGACCTTCTCAGGCAGTGACCGGTGTAGAGCGCTAGTTCCTCCAATTTCAAAAACATTGTATCTTCGACAACGTATTTATTCCCACACACTAGCTGGTATACCTCCCATTTTTGTAAAAAAACAAAAAAGCGTCTAGAACTAGTATTTTTTGGTCTCAAAGACATGTATTTTTCTTCTTCAAGTATGGTGAAACTTCTCGATTTCTTGGTTTTAGTGTCTGGCAAAACTGCGTGAAAATATTTCCCTTTGTATTGAATTTTTCCTATTTTCAAATTGACCAGTGCATCTACAAGCACCGCTAATCCCCATTATCAAAGCCACTTTCATCAACAGGTACTCGTTGTCGGGAGCTTCGTTCAAAAACTTCTCTATTTCAGGTCGTTCTAATGTCTTGGACTTCTTTGGTTTGTATCACTGTGATTTGTTTTTCAAAAAGTATTTGGTCCATAGCGACGATGGGGCTAATTTTTTTTGCAAATGTAAAAAATAAGCCAATAGAACATTTTCATCGATACCTTCTATCTTCCGTGAATTCATCCAAGATCCAAACATTTTGAAGTATCTCGGGATTTTTCTGGCAAAATCTGCATCGTTGCTTCTTCCGCTTCCGTAAGAATTATCCTCAGGAACGTAATTTTCATCGGCTTCCTCCATTTTCTATACTTTTTGTCTTCAAAAAAGCTTCCCTTTTCTGAAAGGAAAACTGACAAGTGTCAAAATTTATTTAAATATTTGCTAACAATATATCATGCCCATGGCAACTAAACAAACTACCTACTTTGACCAAAATGTAAAAAAGTCACTGTTAAGTCATTCTGACATTTATAGGGTACTGAGATGCAAGTAGTAGATTTGATCACAAAGCTTATTAATCTCATAATAAAAATGATTTCTTCCATCTATTTGTTTAAAGAAAATTGAAGTAAGTTCGTTTTGTTTATAATATTTAAAACTGATTATTTCTTTCATCTGTCAAAACAGTCAGTTTTCGTGGTTTCAGCCAATAAGAGCTCACAATCCTAACCAATCATTGAGTTTTATACTGATAGAACCGCCTCTTCGTTTTTGTTTTTTGATTAAACTATTGTTTACCTTTTTTGAAATATCAATTATAAACATTTAACAACTTTTATTTAGTATTATCAATTATTATTATACTAAAATGTATTGCAAATCTATGTTAATACCCAAATTTCAAAATATATTTGTAAACTAACCTGTTTGTATTAGTTTATCTTAACACACAACACAGCTCCATCCATAAATTCTTTTAGAACTATCAAATAATGTCAAGTCTAACCGTTACCCTTAATAAATAATCTTAAATGCCTACTACTAGATAGGCAACTTATATTACGTTTGTAGGTATAGAAGTAATCATATCAATATTTGACGTTTAAATGTAAAAGAAAATATCGAACTTTTGAGTGTAAAGTGTCTTTCCCTGTTTTTAACACAAAATGATTCAAAAAATAATCTTTCAAAATATCACACGTCCTGTCAAATTTTATAGATTAAATTTTCGGTTTCCATACTCAAACGCCTTTATTTCAGGCAAAACCACTCAAACAAACTGATTTGAGATAATAAAATCACTCGTCCTGCGGACTCGTGATTTTATCAATCAGTTTGTTTTCGTGGTTTTTCCAAACAAAGCCGTTTTCGTGAAAACCAAAAATTTAATCGATAAAACCGCTTCGTCGTTTTTGTTTTTTGATTAAACTGTGTTTACCTTTTTTGAAATGTCAAATGTAAACATTTATCAATTATTATTATACTAAAATGAATTGCAAATCTATGTTAATATCCAAATTTCAAAATATATTTGTAAACTAACCTGTTTTTACTCGTTTATTGTAACACACAACACAGCTCCATCCATAAATTCGTTTAAAACTGACATAATGTTAAAACGTCCAAACGTTACACTTAATAAATAATCTTAAATGCCTACTACTAGATAGGCAACTTATATTAGGTTTGTAATATTTGGCGTTTAAATGTAAAAGAAAATATCGAACTTTTGAGTGTAAAGTGTCTTTCTCTGTTTTTAACACAAAATGATTCAAAAAATAATCTTTCAAAATACCACTCGTCCTGTCAAATTTTATAGATCAAATTTTCGGTTTCCATACTCAAACGCCTTTATTTCAGGCAAAACCACTCAAACAAACTGATTTGTTTGTTTTCGTGGTTTTTCCAAATAAAGCCGTTTTCGTGAAAAAATTTAATCGATAAAATTTGGAGGACTCGTGATTATAATCTTGATCCCTACAGTGTTTGGTAAAAAGTAAATATTTATCGGTAATTTAGTCAACCAACTCATTCGATTTAAATAATTGTTTAAAATAATCCAAGTAAAAGTACCATGTGTATGGGAAAAGGTTAATATGGAAGAGACCAAACGGAGGAAGACTCAAAGGGCACTGAAAATCCTGGATATAATAGATTCAAAGAGAAAACAATTATTAAATAAGTTAAAGTTATCACAATGGAAATCCGAAAATTGAACCCATCAAAAAGACCATTGTCATTTACTAGGACAACCAAGAGGGTTTGATAGTAATCGAGGTCCCTGTGAGCGGTCAGGAACTTTTTGGTGACATGTAATATCACAAAAAGTAATTTAATTAAGATGAGGGGATAACCGCAATGACAGATGAATTTAGAATAGAATACATTACATGATTTACAAAAATACATTTGTTTTCACAAGTCAGGATTTAATAGTTCATATTGTAGGCATGTATCTAAAAAAAATTTAAAAAACAATTACACAAAATGCACTAAAATAGACAATTTATTAAAGTACCGTGGTCTAAGTTTTTAAACATCACACAAATTTTTATAAAATTTCTGTCTCAGTCATATGTAGTATTTAAATATTCATTAGTATTATAGAATGCATGTCTGAGTAGGTAATTTTTAATAGTTATAAAGAAGTTTTTGTTGTCTAAAATTTGCACATTTCTAAGCAATCGACTATGGCTCAGTCGAAACTTTTGTATATTTTGCCTGGTGTTGTGATTACGGATGCCATTATTTCTTGTATATGAGTCGAGGTTTTCTCTGACATGCTTTAGGCATGTGTATATATACAAAGAAGGAAAAGTAAGAAGCTTGTTTTCGGAAAACACCCCTGCAACATCTTCCCTATAGCCCATCCTGAACATAACACGTTGCAATTTTAAAATCCTATCAGCATATTATCAGTGGGAAAGAAATATAGAGTGGTAAGCTGTCAAGATTAATTTTCTCGGCAGCTCATCCCTCATTGATCTTATGACAAAAATATTTCTTGTAAGTTTTGTAGCTAGAAAATCTACGTGGTGATGCCATGACAGTATGGGATCGACACAAAAACACAAGAACTTTGGACACACTTGATGGTTGCAGGCCTTTTTATGATTAAAGCATATTGTTCTGGTTTTATTTTCATTGAAACTTAGACCATTTTTACCGAACCACGTTGATGCTGATACCGTAGCAGTGTTTATGAGATTTATGAGATGTGGGACTGTTCCATAATATCCCTTTTATTTTTTGTTGACTACTAATTCACTATGAAAAATGACTTCCTTCGCCTTCAATTTCCTCAAAACAAATTTAAGACCTCGTAATTCATCCCAAAATTTGTTTGGAATCCCCTATTTACGTATAGAGGCTTAACGGCGTATACAAATGACACTTGTTATAAAGGCAATTCGTCTTCGAATGTCTAGATTTTCGTTTCTGCCGACCGACCGACCGAAAACTTTCAAAAAACTCACTCCAACAAATATAAACTATGTGCCGATATGCGGACAGTGGAAAAAATCGGATATTACTTGGAAAATTAAACTTTGACATAAAAACTTCAACAGCTCACTTAAAAAATCAGAGTTAGCCACAGATTATGTTGTCATTTGTAAAAAAAATCGTTAAAAATTGAAAATAATTAAATAAATATAACAATACACTATAATATTAGCTATGATAACTATTAATTTTTGTTTAAGTTGGTCATTCTGGCACACGTTATAGTGGAGAAATAGCCAATACAAGAAATAATCCAAACAAAAATCTCGGGAGAGCAAACTACATTTTGTTAGTATAGAGTTTCACCGCGGATTAGAGTCGACATGAAATTTATTTTCTTACGTGCGGCTTCCTAAAATTTACTATCTGTCGAATAAACCATCGACATAATAAATAATTGTATTATCTAGAATTCAGTGTATCTACCAATACATTTTTTCAAATAAAAATCGCTAGAACGGAAATGAGAAAAGATAAATTTATTTATTTTTCAGACTGTGAAGGCCTTCACGGCCGGTGAAATTAAAATCTAAAGTGTTTTCTCGGCTTTGAAGCCGTGGTCCAATGGAATTTCTTCCTGACGTTTCGTCTACAGCTGCGGTAGAGTAGACATTATCAAAGGCGATGAGGCAGTGGGCAAAGTGATCTCCCGTGCTTCCCGACGTTGACTGATTCGACAGTTTTTTTTTTTTTTTTTAATTTTAAATATGTTTATTAAGTGGTATTTGTTTTTTACATTTTTTTTTACAATTTTGGGGTTTGTTATCCTAGTGCCCTACTATAGGAAATTGTCCTTTTCAGGGCCTGAAAGAGAAAAAAAATTAGTGTTTTTACAATAAATGTCCCTACTAGCTGCGTGATGTGGGTTTTGGGAGAAGGCTGTGGCCCCCTGTTGTCCCGTTTAAGAGTTACCAATTTTGGTGTGCAATGGCCTAGGGAAACCACAGAAAACCTAGTGCCGAAACTCTTTACAATGTTACTTAGTTATTGGTTTTACAGTTAGTTATTATGTTATCTTAAGTCTAGGGGGGCGTTTTCTAGTAGATCTTCATAGTCTTCTGGGAGGTCCTGGGCTTCTCTGATGATCCGGAGGTTGGGTTGGGGTAGCTTCTTCTTGGGTGTCCTGTGTCCTTGCTTGTATGTTGTCTTGAGGGTGGTCTGGGCGGCGGTGTTCTCTCCTTGGATGGTCCTGTTGGCGTAGTTTGCTTGTAGTTTCTGGAAACGAGAAAGAATATTGGTTATCTGGGTGGTTTCGTAGATTTGGTGGCTGGGATGTCTGGGGTGTAGGTAGTCAGTTTTCCTCAGAACTCTTCTTTCTGTGGCCAGAATGGCGTGTTGGAGGTGGTTTGGGAGGGCGGAGTAGACTAGTGACTTGTAATCGAGAATTGGTCTTATGAATGTTTTATATGTATGGAGGAGAGTGCTCGGGTGACATCTTCCGAATTTTCCGCATAACGCTCCGACTAGGGAGGCTCGCCTTCTTACTCTGTCAAGAGTTTTTTGAACGTCGGTCCTCCAATTGAGAGTGCGAGTAGTCGACCTCGTTCTTTAAGGTAAGTCTCTCTCCCCAGAGCGTGAGGTGGATGTCGTCGGTTGTCAGTCTTCTTGTTCGACAGTGGTTCGCTCGGTCGTATTTATACCCCCGCCGTTGCACTGCAATAGGGCGGCTGGGGTGGGGATGGTGGCGCGAGGTTTCGGAGTACTTGATGTATGTCGAAGAACTCGTTTCCAGTCTGGGTTTAGGAACGTAATTTCTTCCTTTCGGTTAAAATTGTTGTCGTGCTTAAATATCTCAATGGCTTCCCTGGTTAGTCTCGGATAGTAACGCTGCGTTTGATGTAAAATCTTCACCTCGTTAAAAAGAATGTTATGACTTTAGAGAGAGCGTGCTCTGCTACGGCTGACTTTTGTGTTTGTCCCAGCCTGCAACTCCGAGCGAACCACTGTCGAATCAGTCAACGTCGGGAAGCACGGGAGATCACTTCGCCCACTGCCTCATCGCCTTTGATAATGTCTACCGCAGCTGTAGACGAAACGTCAGGAAGAAATTCCATTGGACCACGGCTTCAAAGTCCGGAAAACACTTTAGATTTTTATTTATTTTTAACCCATATCAAGTCATAGGAGAACCTTGAAAGTTCTCGGCCTTAGGGCCCCATACTTTCAGTTTCTTCGACCAGCAAAATATAACCTTCATAACGTAGTACGGATCTATACGATTTTACATGAAATTGATTCCAAAATTAAAACTATAGTAGCTGCAATCTCTTTAGTGTAAAACTTTCAAGTCTATTATTATATTATATTCTTGGAAGTAAAACTATTTCATTTGAATAATTTATATTTTTTATCCAAATTTCATGTTTCTAGAGCCCTTTTCTTTTATATCTATCTCTACATTTCATCCCTTACTTCTCGGACAACCACGGTTTCGTTTTTAATATGGTACCATCCACCCAATGCATTTTAAACTCGCTTCCATTCTTTCCAGTTGATGCAGGAATTGCAATTTACAAGTTCTGATACATTTTGTAATGTCTGGTTCAAGATATAGTTCGAAAGTCATCTAGTCTTTACCCACAAATATTCTTCATTAAATCTTTCTATCATAAACCGACCAATGTATAATAATTTATAATAATAATAATAATAATAATAATAATAATAATAATAATAATAATAATAATAATAATAATAATAATAATAATAATAATAATAATAATAATAATAATAATAATAATAATAATAATAATAATAATAATAATAATAATAATAATAATAATAATAATAATAATAATAATAATAATAATAATAATAATAATAATAATAATAATAATAATAATAATAATAATAATAAATAAATGAAGAGGTACTAATAAACGAAACAAATCAGGCACTGGAAAGAGTGGGGATATGGTTAAGAGATCACGACCTGAGTCTTGCACCTGAAAAAACGGAGTATGTGCTCCTCATAGGCAAAAAAAGGACAAGGATGGAAATAAGCTTTAGGATAGGAAGTCATAGAATAACACCCAAAAAAATTTAAATTACTTAGGCATAACCTTGGACCGAGGCATGAACTTCAGGGAACATCTTTTGAGGATTGCTTCTAAAGCGACTAGCGCAGCTAATTCTTTAGCGAGAATAATGCCAAGAATAGGTGGAGCCTCGGAATACACAAGAAGGCTGTTAAGCGGAGTCATTAATTCCATTATTCTCTACGCGACAACAATATGGGGGGGCAGCCTGGAAAAGGAATACAACCAAACCCTATTAAAGAGAGTTCAAAGAATAGTCGCGATTAGGATATTCAGGGCATATAAAACAGTCTCTACGGAAGCTAGTATTGTACTCTCAGGATTAGTCCCAATTGACTTGATAGTGAGGGAAAGAATTGAGATAGAAGAGGGAAGAGAAAAAACGGTGGCTAGAAGTAACACGATGAATAAATGGCAGGATCAATGGAACATCTGTGAAAAGGGTGCTTGGACGCGATCGCTTATACCCCTTATAGACCGATGGACAGCAAGGGAACATGGCAACGGCAATTTCTATCTGACTCAGGCTCTCACAGGACACGGTTGTTTTAAGGAGTATCTTTGCAGGATGAGGATAACGGAGGAAAATGAATGTGAGGAATGCCAGCAGATAGATACGGCTGAACACTGTGAAAGGTGGAGAGAGGGGAGACGGGAGATAGAGAGAACACTTGAAACAACTATAACAAGTGAAAATTTAGTAAACGCTATGCTGTCTGGAAGGGGAAAATGGGACCTGATCATTATGTGGATAACAAAAGTTATGAAACAGAAAGAGGTTGAGTTAAGGAGAAGGGAGTAGACTATAGTCACTTGCAACATCAATGCTCGCTCCTCTGAAGGAATGCGGACTCGCGGTACCAGAGGACTAACTCTCAGAGCGAAGGAGGTTTTTAGTGGGTAAAAATCCCACATATCTTGCCCGGACGTACGGGAAGAATCTTTTAGAAGATTTTCCTCCTAAAGAAAAAAAAAATAATAGTAGTAGTAGTAGTATAGTTTATTGACCACTTTACATACAAGGTACGTTTGAAGTCATAAGTCCTAAATTTAATAATATAATACATGATAAAATTTATATACAAATGAGAGAACTACACATAACATCAAGTAAATTAAAACCAAAATTAAAATCAAGCATTGAATTTCAGAAACAGTGGCATATACAATTTTTAGTTTAATTCTTTTAAGAATTCGTCCGTACTGTAAAAGCAATAGTTTAACAGAAAATCTTTTACAAATTTTTTAAATAGATTTTTTGACATGTTTTCAAGTCTAACGTGAGAAAAGTACCTTTGAAAGGAATTAAAAAGGGAAACATCCAAAGTGTTACTTTTAGTACATTTTAACCTAGAGTTTTTGATGATTATATTCTGACAAAATCTAGTGTTGTAATTGTGAATATCAACATGTTTATTTAAGTCATTTAGATTACTAATAATAATTATAATAATAAAAAAGATATGGTTAGTATGGAATACTCTGTAAAATACTTACAGAAAGGCAGGCTTATGGGTGAAACTGAGGGCTTTATAGCTGCCATACAGGATCAGGTGATTCCCACACGATCGTATATGAAGCATGTCATCGGCACTGATATTGACAACATCATGTGCAGATTATGAGGTAAAACAACTGAATCAATACAACACGTGATCTCTGGATGCAGCTATCTTGCCCCAACCTATTACCTAGAAAGACACAATCAAATCGCCAAAATAATACACCAAGTACTCGGTAAAGTAAATTAGCCGAGCTCGTTAAAGATATTCAACCGTACTACAAGTACATGCCGCAAACAGTATTAGAAAATGAATCATTCAAGCTTCTATGGGATATGCCCATTTCCACTGATAAAACTATCCTTCATAACCGGCCGGATATTATATTGCTAGATAAGAAGGAACAAACAGCAATCCTTATTGATGTTACCGTACCCCTAGATGATAACATGGCTTAAAGCTTACACGGAGAAAATAATGAAATACCAAGATCTATCCTTAGAAATAAAAGATATGTGGAAGCTTAAAGAGGTTAAAACTTACCCAATTGTGATGTCTGCGAACGGATTAGTGCACAAAAAACTACCAGTACATATAGAAGGACTCGGACTGCAAACGTCTTCCATTGAACTGGCTCAACGGGCCTGTATACTAGGCACATGCCAAATTGTGCGCCGACTGCTAAATAGATAGTCCTTGCGACAAAGCGACGCCGAATTAAATATTAAACCAGGGAAACCTGTGAAAAAAAAAATAATAATAATAATAATAATACTATTAATAATAAGGAAGACGAGGCTTAGTTGATGTTATCTACTTGGACTCTCGTCAGGTAAGTAATTTACAAGAATTTTTCCTCAAGAAAGCTCGAACATCAATGCTCGATGACACCATTGATAAGGCGAACAAGAACTATTCGCCTCTTAACCTCGTCTCGCCCGAAGTACAGATCGAAGTGAAAATAGACGCTGTCAAGCAGAAATAATGTTCTCAGAAGGAGCTACACGGTCGACACTATCACGACTCTTCTCTGACACCGAGGGTTTCATGAGTGCAATACAAGATCAAGTTGTTAGTACCAATAACCATAAAAAGTTTATCTATTATTAGAGACCCAAACACAAATTCGGACAAATGCAGAAAATGTCATCAAGTGTCGCAAACTATTCAGCACATAACATCTGGGTGCAGCTTATTGGCGAATACCGATTACCTCCATCGACATAATCTGGTCTGCAATATTATCCATCAAAAGTTAGCCAATAAGGAATTATACTCCATACTATAAGTATCAACCCAAGAAGGTGCTTGAGAATGACCAATTTAGACTCTACTACGACAGGCCCATTATCACCGACAGACAGGTGACGAATATCAGACCTGATGTAGTGGTGATGGATAAAGGAATCAACTCGGTCCTTCTGGTAGACATCGCGATACCCAATAACAACAACGTCTTAGATAAGTATCAGGAGAAGGTAAGTAAATATGCAGACCTAGCTTTTGATATCCGACAGATGTAGCATACAGACAAGGTCGAAGTAGTTCCAGTTATATTATCATCTACAGGACTTGTTCCTAAATTACTTGAAACAAGCTTAGCTAAACTGGGACTTCATAAGAACACCTACATCGACCTCCAGAAAGCGATCATTCTGAACACTTGCCGCACGGTAAGAAAATTTTTACAGGTGTGACGGTAGAGCCCAACCCTTTTGATGCTTGCATGCCAATTGGCTGAGATAGTGAGTGATAATAATAACAATAAACTCCTCAGAAGCTGTGCGGCTTGTGCGGGGGAGGGACGACTATTATTATGATTTGCCGTGGCGCTCTGGTGCGAATTACTGATGATTGATGGCACATTGGCTTTACAGTTGTGGGAAAACCTAAAAAAAACCTCACAACACCATCATCGACAACGATGGACTCCCCCATGATTGAAATCTTTGCAGAGCAAACTAACATCAAAGTAATTAATGTTAGATACGCTACAAATCAAGTCAAGAAGTAGCCAATGAAAATTTTTATTTAAAAATCTCATTGTCTAGACCTTGGCTCGAATCAGAGCACGGACAGACCTCTTAATGGTACATATTGAAAAGTAAAAAGATGTTATTTCAACAAAAAACTTGGTCGATCACGAATAGAAAAATCTTTTATATCCAACAGTTGTAGAAAAACTTTGGTTTATTCGTATGTGATTTCCTAGATAAATAAACTTCCGAAGAAAATCGATTGATATTCGTCCAATACAATTCCCCACCGCTTTCCCTCCTCCACCTCTTGGGCTTTCGAAGTATAACAAACTCTGAGAAATCCCCTCTCATAATAGAAAAATGGTGTCATCCCCAGGGTGTCCACTTACTGTCGGCGGTGACGTGGACAAAAAGTTTAGAAGTGTAAATGTGATATATGACAACATGGGATCTATAACTTTTAATATGTCCCGGTTATAGAACATTCCCGGGCTCTGCGTAAAGCTTTATTTTCTTGTTTACAGGGCGGGATTAGCTGAATCGACTTTTTAATCTAATTTTTAAATTGGTCAGATAAAAAAACTCCAATTTATCGCAAATATTTCATCAAAATTCGTTATACAGAAACGAGTTTTAAGCTTATTCAATACAACAAGAATATCTACAAATACATGTTACGAAAATTTATAGAGAGATCAGGGATAATGCTCATATTTAGAGCAGAGCGCGCAGCGTTGCCATATCTAATTTCACATCTGTATCAATATTAAATGTTTTGTTCAATAATTTGTTTAGTAGCGGTATTTCCATAAAACAGGACTAAAATGTATCATGTTTGCGGTTGGCCAAAAAATTCTTGCAAGATCTATCAAAAGAGCCAAATTGAGACAGAATTAAACCGAGGCAAAGTAAAATACGTGATTATGGGGCAAACGCAGAATCAGGCGAAAATAGGTGGAAGTTAGAATTGCATTATCATCCGTAAATATCGCCATTGCAGTCTTGATAAAAAGGTTTCAGTCATCTAGGGATATGGTTTCCAAATAAGTCGATTTTAAGTTAATTTCTTTTTTTATATAGAACCTGAGAAACATTACAAGATAAAATTACTGATAGATATATTGCTTATTGGTAAAACAAAATAATGTGGAAAGTTAATCTTTGGATAATCAGTTTTGACATTGGAGCCAGACCGATTCTGCTCAATCTCCTTGTCCCGCAGCGCAGATATTTTATCAGTTGGCCAACTATGATGAAGTAATGGATGTGGTTGTCCCTTTAATGTACACACTGTTGGATATTTGTCGATATGGCGTCAGTATTATTTTTTTAGTTGGCAACAATAATGGCCGGCCGCAGAAGTCTGTTATTTTGCGAGTGTTGGAACTGTGGTATGAATTTCGAGGATTTCGGTAAATTTATACAGTTTGATGATGATTAACTCAATAGTTGAGTGATGTTTATGGCACTCTTCTAAATATTATTGTTTTTCTCATTAAATGTTTATAGTCGAAAATTTAGTTTGTCCTGTATTTTTTATATAAAAAAGTGCGAAAAAATTGAGGAAAATTACGTTAAATCTTAAAATAGTTTGCAAATTCGTGTAAAATCGAAGTCGAAGTCTCAGATTTATGTATAAAAGAATTTATACTTCGTCATAAATAAAGTTTTCATAATTATATTATCATAAGAAAAAACCCAGAGAAAAAACTTAAGATATTGTCCCGATATAGAGGTTATCCTTTTTGCAATTAACTATTTTTGCAAGATAAGCAACATTTCATCGTGTTATATACAGGGTGCGCCAATTATTTCAACTCGATCTCTAGCACCGAAACTAAAAGAGATATCAACAAGATTTTTTGTAGTGGTATACAGTGTCACTTGGACTACAATTTTAAAATATTTCGATGTATACAGGGTGGCTAATTTTTGTGGAATGAAAATTAATTTGGTTTTTTTAAATTTGATACCCTGTATACGATTATGTCTTCTGATTCTACTT
Source organism: Crepidodera aurea (assembly GCA_949320105.2). NCBI lineage: Eukaryota > Metazoa > Arthropoda > Insecta > Coleoptera > Chrysomelidae > Crepidodera > Crepidodera aurea. The sequence continues at coordinate 3,183,422 of OX439474.1, forward strand.
AATATTAGATTTACGGTAGTTTTTTGTATTTGTAAATCCGACGCGGCGTTGACAAGTTATTCCTATTTTAAGCAGATTTAATGAAAAAACGGCACTTCAGAAATATTAGCCCAAAAACCACATTTTTTTAAAAATTCCTCAAAAAAGCTACTATGATGTAAATGAAACATGCACCTATCACAATAATCAAACAACATCTTCACCTGTTGAACAGGGTGTTTGCCGATGGCGTGCCAGTAGTCTAGTTTTCAAATGGCAATAACTTAATTTTTTCAAATAGGACACCCTGTATATTTTTCTTCAGTTAGAAGCTCTCCCTAATACGCATTAAAAAAATATAGGGTTTTTCACATCTAACTTTACTATTTACTTTAATAATTGACGTTAAGTGACAAACAACATATTTTACACAATTTTTAATAAGAAATCAAGTTACCTATGAAAATGACAGTAGGTATATTTTGTTATGGCTTTAATTGTCAATATAAAATTTTGTATTGTATCACGTCTACTATATTTAATCGGTATTGTGTATAAAAAATGGATTTTAATAAGAATTATAGTGTTGAAGAAAATATTGATATGATATGGATACTGGGTGAATGTCAAAAAAATGCGTTTCTTGCTAGTAGGGTCTATCGTCAAAGATACCCAGAAAGACGTCATCCACAAAAGGATACTTTTGAGAATTTAAAGAATAGATTTGATAGAACAGGAACCGTCAAGTATGAAAAACATTCACGTGAAACTACAGCTGTTACTATTGACAACGAATATAAGGTAATGATCAGTATAGTTGAAGATCCCAATATAAGCACAAGGCAATTAAGCAATCAGTTAGATATTTCCAATACCACAATTAGACGCATAATAAAAAAGAATAAATATCACCCCTATCATATCCAGCTTCACCAAGAATTATTACCACGTGATTTCACGCGTGGAATACTGTAAATGGTTAATAAACAAGATAAATACAGAGCGTAACTTTTTAAACAAAGTTTTATTCTCCGACGAAGCCACGTTTCATAAGAACGGTTGTGTAAATAGACACAACTTCCATTATTATTCGGACCACAATGAACATTTATTTAGAACGACGTCACAGTATCGATGGTCTTTGAATGTGTGGGCGGGAATAATAGGTGATTATGTAATTGGTCCCTATTTCTTTGATGGGACTGTCAATGGAGCTATATTTTTAGATTTTTTAGAACATGATTTTCGCAACTTATTGCAAAATGTCCCTCAAAATTATCGCAATGGAATGTGGTTGCAATTAGATGGTGCCACACCACATTACCTATTATACTGTATTTGAAAATCAAGAGAGAGTAAATTCCCAGAATAAAAAGTAATTCGGTATGCAAAACTATAGTACAGTACGTGCGGTAAAACTTCAATATTTGTAATGCATTCTAAATTGTTTTTGTTAATTTCAATACAAAATTTATTAAATTTCTTGGACTATCACATTATTTTATGATCTTTCATTGTTACTACAGTAGGCCTAAGAGGATTAACGTGCGTCATAGGCGTAACCAGAATAGAAAGGGATAATTGTTATTTAACGACCTCCGAATGGCAACAGCTTCTAATGACAGATATTTTGACTTAAATAGTTTCTAGAAATGCAGTTATTTGATTTTCGATAAACGTGACAAATAGTAGTGACTAAAAATGGAAGCAGTTTGTGAGTATACGCCAGTGAAAAAATTACAACTAGACCATTTATCGCTCAATGAAAAGAGTGCTGTAGTGAATGTGTACCACTATTTTAAACATCAAAATCCCTCAAACACTATTGACAGTGTAGTTGAAACAACATCTAAGGCAATGGGATATGGAAAATCTACAATATATAGAGTTCTAAAGGAGGAAAAATCAGGTGGAGTAACCTCACCAAAGCCGAAACCAGGTAGACCAAAACTATTAAAAGTCAACGTGGACGAGTTTTTTAAAAATGCTATTCGTAAGCTTGTTCACTCATTTTTTATAAACAAGCAAATACCAACTTTAGATAAAGTTTTGCAAGCCATTACGAATGATGTTGATTTACCCACAATAAGCCGGGATAAACTATGGAAAGTGTTACATGAGTTAAACTTTAAATTTGAAAAAATGGGCAGACACTCAATGCTAATTGATTCTGAAGAAATTGTATGTTGGAGAAGACAGTACCTCAGAAGAATACAACAAGTTAAAGCTCAAAATAAAAACATTTATTATTTAGATGAAACATGGGTTAATGAAGGACATTGTGTAGGAAGAGTTTGGAAAGACAAAAATATAAAATCATCCCATCAAGCTTTTCTAGAAGGATATACTACTGGTTTTAAGGAACCTATAGGAAAAGGTAAAAGATTAATTATTTGTCATATAGGCAGTACAAACGGTTTTTTTGAGAATGGTTTACTCTTATTTGAATAAAAAAAAACCGTTGATTATCACGAAGAAATGAATGGAGACGTGTTTGAGGAATATTTTGAACAGATGATTCAATTCATACCAAAAGGATCGGTTATTGTAATGGACAATGCAAGTTACCACTCCAGATTACTTGAACCTTTACCAACCACTAAATGGAAAAAGGGTGAAATTGCAAAATGGTTATCTTCTAAAAATTTAGCCTTTGACAATACAATGCTGAGGGCAGAATTGTTAACTATTGCTAAAAAACATAAGCAAAATTATAAAAAATATAATATTGAGGAGAGAAATTGAAATCCTTCGTTTACCACCCTACCATTGTGAGCTGAATCCGATAGAATTAATATGGGCTCAAGTTAAAGGTTATGTTGCCAGAAAAAACACTACTTTTAAATTATCAGATGTTAAAAATCTCTTCAATAAGGCAATATCTGAAGTAACAAGTGAAAATTGGCAAAAATGTATTAGACACGTTACAGAAATAGAAAAAAAAATGTGGGAGCTAGATAACATAATTGATATTACTATAGAGCCCATTGTAATTTCTCTAGAATCAGATGGTGAATCTTCTGACACAGAGTGCGAGGAACCATAACTTTAAAATTATTAATTTATGTACTTTAATTTTATTTTTAGATTTTTATTTTTTAAGATGTAATATTGTCGTATTTTTTGCATGTTGCTCGTCAAATTTTATCCTTGCGGTTGGTTTTTTTTTTCTCATATACCTACTTAATTGTTTTTTTAGCTCCTCATATTAATTTATAAATAATTGTAATTATCTGTACATATTATATACATATTTTGTAAATAAACATATGCCTAAAACAAAATGCCTAAAATAATATTGACTTTTTCATCATTTTACCCAAATTAAATTACTACTTACGAATTATGTTTATCTATCTAAAATTGGTAATCTAGGTATAAATAACTAAAATAAATTAAATATTTCTATTTCCATATTAATTTAATTTTGAAAACGCACGTCTATGGTTTACTGCCTTTAACACTGATAACTGCAAAACATTTCTGGGAATTTACTCTCTCTTGATTTTCAAATACAGTATAGATGTTCGCAATTGGTTAAATAGGGAATTTCAGGATCGTTGGATAGGAAGGGGAGGACCTATAAATTGGCCTACTAGATCGCCTTGCCTTACACCTTGCGATTTTTTCTTGTGGGGTTTTGTTTACAAAGAAGAGGTTACCACAAAAGAAAATATGAAAGAAAGATTTACTGCAGCATTTAGACAGGTGACCCCTGGAATGCTAAGAGATGTGCGTAAATCAATGAAAAAAAAGGGCAAGAAAATGTATAAATGAAAATGGAAGACATTTTGAACACCTACTATAAATTTTAACTTTCACTATTATAGTTTTCTTACGATTAAACTTTGTAAAATTTTGTACTTATTAAAAATTGTGTAAAATATGTTGTTTGTCACTTAACATCAATTATTAAAGTAAATAGTAAAGTTAGATGTGCAAAACCCTATTTTTTTTAATGCGTATTAGGGAGAGCTTCTAACTGAAGAAAAATATACAAGGTGTCCCATTTGAAAAAATTACGTTATTGCCATTTGAAAACTAGACTATTGGCACGTCATCGGCAAACACCCTGTGCAACAGGTGAAGATGTTGTGCGATTATTGTGATAGGTGCATGTTTCATTTACATCATAGTTGCTTTTTTGAGGAATTTTTTTAAAAAATGTGGTTTTTGGGCTAATATTTCTGAAGTGCTGTTTTTTCATTAAATCTGCTTAAAATAGGAATAACTTGTCAACGCCGCGTCGGATTTACAAATACAAAAAACTACCGTAAATCTAATATTAAGTAGAATCAGAAGACATAATCGTATATAGGGTGTTCAATTTAAAAAAACCAAATTAATTTTCATTCCACAAAAATTAGCCACCCTGTATACATAAAAATATTTTAAAATTGTAGTTCGAGTGACACTGTCTACCCCTACAAAAAATCTTGATAATGTCTCTTTTAGTTTCGGTGCTAGAGATCGAGTGGAAATAATTGGCGCACCCTGTATAATATATTTTAAAATTTGGTGGAGAACCTAAGCGAATTCACCATTTAACAACATGATAATATGATTTACATATTTTTTAAAATTTGGTGGATGATCATGCGAATTCACCATTTTAAATTAAACACGCGTAAAAAACGTATCTCTGAAAATTTAATTGGTGAAATTTGGTAAATACACTTTTTTGTTTTTGTAAGATAAGCATAAATTTTTTTGATATATCGACCGAGTATTTAGCAACACATTATTTAAGCATCTTTAACTTTGCGGTTATAATTATTAGGTCCTTCTAATAATTCTCTCAGTTATAATGTTGGATCGATTATTAAAAAACATATATTCCAACGACTGTAATATACAATACGAAATACACAAAGTGTATAATTTATTTGAAATGTAAGATCCAGGACAATTTCCCAAAAATTAGCATAACAATGAGTGCAGAGATTATAAACATACAGTAAATGGATTTCCTTCGGTATAAATGGTTAAATCCCTTGGCGAGTTCATTACATTTATTCTATTTTATTCCATTCCATTAGCGGTAAAGCTTGGTGTTCCGAAAAACAGGATAATTATAGATAATCTCCAACGAAATACCCTAATCCTGCAAAAAGGATTCCGACCCTTCGGAGGTCTAACACTCCAATAGAACATTCTTTGCGGCTTGTATACTCCCAAGAATGGTGATTAACTTCACTTTTTCGGCTTTATGTGACGATGTCAAAAATTTTGCGGGCGGTTTTTATATTTGCTTTCATAAAATTTATCTTTTTGTTTATATACAATGAATGGAGGTACTTTCGCTTCAAAATAAAAAATATATATATTTTATGCTAATTCATTGTTTTTAGAATAAAAAACAATCTTGTTTATTAGTTTTGAAATTCCTTTGACAATCAACTTTTCTATTTTATTAGGTACTATATACCGTTTCAAAAAACTTTATAACCTTATAGACCAGGGCCAAACCAATTTTAAATTCTTCAAAAATTCTTATGTGGGTAAATTACGAAAAATCAAGACGACTATATTAATAAAAAAGTTTTACAATTTTTATATTGAACTTTTTTTCGATAGAATCCGTATTTCAGCCACAAATCATTAAAAAAAAACGTACATTTAATGCCAAAAAAGTGCAGTTTTAATAAAAAAAATTGTATAACTCAGAAACAGTTAAATAACAGCCGTTTGCACCGATAGATTTAAGTAGAGTTTAGACAAAAGTGACGCTTAAAATGACACATGTTATTGCACCGCATCCAAAGCAGCCCTTAAAGGCATATTAAGATAAGCCGAGAATTTTCTAGGTTTAAACAAAATTTAACCTATAAAGTGACATATTCGGGATGGAAGATTTATTCAATGACGATTTGGACATACATGAAATTCTTGAATATGGTTTCCCAAGAAAAGTAAATGTGCGCCCTAATTATTTTGTATTATTTACCATTTGGAAAAATTTTACTATTGGGGCTCAGCCCCAATTTTGATGGGATATTTTTTTTTAGACTTATTTTGGGTCGCTGATCACGAATCTGCAATCAGTTTCCTGCGGTCTCATCAAACAACAAAGTTATGAATTTTTTTTAAGTAAAATAGTCACCTGAATAGCGGTCAGAACGTAAACTCTTGTCATATTTTTCGCTGTGGCTAGGGTCCCGTCCCTCGGAACTCCAATTTTTTCCCGTCTAATAAACGCATGCGCATTGCGTAACATAATAAATATATTTACTTGAAATATTACTTTGTACCTCATTAATATGAGCACACCTGAACTTATCTTTTACCTGACCTCATATTATTTTGTACATCATTAATATGAGCACACTTGAACTTATCTCTTACCTGACCTCATATTATTTTGTACCTCATTAATATGAGCACACCTGAACTAATCATTTACCTGACCTCATATTATTTTGTACCTCATTAATATGAGCACACCTGAACTTATCTTTTACCTGACCTCATATTATTTTGTTCATCATTAATATGAGCACACTTGAACTTATCTCTTACCTGACCTTATATTATTTTGTACCTCATTAATATGAGCACACCTGAACTTATCTTTTACCTGGCCTCATATTATTTTGTACCTCATTAATATGAGTACACCTGAACTTATCTCTTACCTGACCTTATATTATTTTGTACATCATTAATATGAGCACACCTGACCTTATCTCTTATCTGACCTTATTATTTTGTACATCGTTAATCTGATCACACCTGACCTTATCTTATCTGATCTCACCTGATCTGTTAAATTCTGGTTTATTCAGACGTCCATTGGATATTGGTTATTTTTCAATAACCAATAATCATGGCGGTTTCCTATTCAGGTGCACATTGAAAGTTGAAACACAACTGGCATTAGTTCTTCAATAGCCCTATTCAGAAGATCATTTTTAAGCAAGAACAGATAATTGAATATTGGATTTTAAAAATAGTGCTCAGGCTACTATTTTGAGTATTGGTTATTTGAATTTTGTCTGTTACACATTTGTTTTGTTGTGTCAAAAGAATAATAATTGATATTTGTGAGTAAAATTTTTACTTTTCCGCCCACCGCTATACCATAGAGGAAAAGTAATGTAATCGTGCAAAAAAAAAGTCCAAAAAATATATTTTTTTTGCGTCCATTTATCGTTATTTGGCCTGAAAAACGCGAAAAAATACGTATGGAACCGATCGGGTTGAGACCACTGAAATGATACAAGGATGACGCCTATTGATTTTGGGACAGGTCGGATATCTCCATACAAAAAAAATTCTTGGAAAAATTTAACATTGAGGAATCCTGATAACTAATTGTCGTCTGAATAAGCCAGATTCTATTAATTTCAAATAATACGCAATACAGATGCGTTCATCACAGACGAGAAAAAAAGTTGAGTCCCGGAAGGACGGGACGCTAGCCACAGCGAGAGTTTACGCTAATCGCAACTCAAGTGACCCTAGTATTGCCAAATGTCAGTACGTCAAATTGCTGTATGAATTTTTAGGTTATCTTTTATAATTTAGTATATTTAGCTGAAATATTACTGTGTACATCATTAATCTAACCAGACTTGACCTATCTTGTACCTTAAGTCTTCTGGTTTTAATATATATTTATATAAACCTACTTATATACATATTTTTCTGGTAAGTATTAAAGAAAAGTTGACAATTTATTTCACTTAAAAAATTCATAACTTTTTTGTTTAATGAGACCCAAGCAACTGATTGCAGATTCGTGATCAGCGACCCCAAATTAGTCTAAAAAAAAATATCTCATCAAAATTGGGGCTTAGCCCCCAAATGGACAATTTAACATTTTTTAAAAGATTTAGATTATATAAGGAAACAGTAGCATATATTTTAACTCTCATAGAGCACAATATAGAGTTTCCTGATGATAGGTGAGTATTCGAGTAACTATTTGTTATAGATACATTATAAAAATTGATACATTTACCATGTGATTGGAGTTTCTTTTTTTTTCTAATCTGTAACGATGCCCCTTCAATTTTTGTTACTACCTAAACTGTAATGAGAAGGTTGAATTGAAATATTTTATACTTTCAGGAACAACAGTGTAAGTCCCATAAACCAACTGCTATGTTGCTTACGATTTTATGCCAGTTCAGGCCATCTCAGTTCTGTTGCTGGTTTTATGCATATGGATGTAGGAACTGCAAGTAGAATTGTAGCAAATATTTCTATGGAGTTGGCACAACTCTATCCTCGTTTTGTTAAAACGAACAAATTCTACGAGAGCAAGAAAAGTTCTATAATATGTTTCGATTTCCTAGAATCATTGGAGTAGTAGATGGAAAACATATCAGAATAAATTCTCCAGGTAAACAGTATCTTAATGTAGAAGAATATTACTTTTATTTTATGACATTTTTAGGAGGAGATGATGCCGAGGTGTTCATGAACAGAAAAACTTATTTTTCATTTAATGTACAAGTGGTTGGAAATGCAGACATGAAGTTTATAGACGTTGTTGCCCGGTGGCCAGGATCCGCTCATGATGCCACAATTTTTGCTAATAGCAGATTAAGGGCAAGATTTGAAGCAAATGAATTTCCCAACAGCATAATAATTGGTAAATATTGGTTTATATTCACTGAGAAGCATTTTTTATATTAAACTTTGTTTACAGGAGATAGTGGCTATAGTTTAAGAGAATATTTTCTGACTCCCATTGCAAATCCAGTTACTCGAGGTGAACAAAGGTATAATGAGTCCCTTATCAGGACCCGCAACCTGATCGAACGCCTAATTGGAGTTTGGAAACGAAGATTTCCAGTTGTGGCATATGGCATACGATTAAAACAAGAAACAACCATTGCAATTATAATAGCAACTTCAGTTTTGCATAATATTGCCAGAGAAATGAATGAGCCTGAGCCACCTGCTATTGAGGAATTTGATATTAATCAGCTGAATTATTTAATAAATGCAGGGAATATAAATGTTCACCACGAGAATGAGAATGCTGGAAATGTGAACATGACACAAAATGAATTTTTAAATTACTTCAATAATTTAACAAGAGTGTAATGTTTAGTTTTACATTTTTAGTTAGTTAGTTTTACATTTTCATATAAATATATAAACTTTCAACATCATTAAGTTTTTTATTTATTAAACAAAATACAAAAAGGAAATTTCTACAAAAATATAAAAACATCAACATTTAACAACTTATTGCTCTTTTAAGAGTCTTAATTGTTCTTTTTTTATTTGAATGTCTAGCTTCAGTGCTTCTGTATGCAAGTCATGCTCTATTTTTTCATAGCTTGCATTATTTTTCAATTTACTTTGTTCGTAATTGCAAACTAGGAGTCTTTTGTCTAATAATGCATCATATTTGTCGGCAATGTGGGATGATGACAAAGCTCTGACCACGGTGGCTGGTCTGCGCCTTCTAACATCTTTATTTCTGCTTGACGTTTGTGAAGGGGTTTCTGTGTTAAAAAGTGAACTCGGTAGTTCTGCTGACGGGGTTTCTTTTAAATTAGCTGTTTTGTAACGTTTCCAGTTATTATCTTGGGATGCAGCAGTAGATGTCGTTGGTGTTTGTGCCTTAAAAGTAAAATAATGTTAATTTGGAACAGTAGACCTGTATTATCCTGTTACCTCAGAACTCTTTTCCATTTCCATAATATTATGTTCACTGTTATCCTGTAGGAATTCAAAAATGTAATTCCCTTCTTCAGGAGCAGAAGATGTTTCAACCTAAAACAGATGACTTATAAACTTTTTTTTCCAGTGCAAGATTATAGATTATGTACCTCTATGTTTCGATCCGCATCAAATGCATTTTGTAGACCATATACGGTTTTATTATTCACTAAAAATAGGAGTTTTTCATCTGAGGCAGTGACTTTTGGTTTTGGGGGAGGCCCACCACCAGTACGCAAAAACTCCATCCTTTCATCAGCTTTTCTTTTCCTCAAGTCTTTCTTCTGATTGTCGTAGAATTTCTTGAGTGAATCTGTGGACATATTGGTACAATTTGGTGCCATGGTATTAAATTCTGTGGCAATTTCCTCCCAGGCAGTATCCTTTTCTTGGGACATAATAGCATTTGTTTTTTTATTTTCGATTATATCTGCCCGTTTTGCAATAATGCTCAACAAAACATCTTTTTCCCTTTGTGTATAATTGGGGCCCCTTTGCCGCTTTTCCATATTCGTCTCTATTTATTTTATTAAAACTTTAAAACTCGCACTAATCACAGCGTCACATATGTCAAGAAGAGAAAATGTCGGATCGTTCTCAAATAAAATTAAAATTCCCTAAACTCTCACAGTGTTGCCTAATGATCCGCAAGTTTAACTAAGTTTGGTATGTATCATTACCGTGCAAAGCACAATTATTAAGCGGACCTTAAATTTTTAAGCTATCCTTAGTTAAACCACCTTAAATCATTAGTCGGTGCAAACGGCTGTAAGTGGATATTTTCGTGATTGTCCAATTGTAATATATTGTTATGATGTTAAAATGGGGCAAAATTTGTAAGTGTATTTTAAAATAAATTATGTGAAAAAGACTTAATAGATAGTAGTGTTGACAGATTTGAGTTTTTGGAAGTTTATGTTAATTGGAATTATAAGATGTCAAAAGTATTGAGAAGAATATCGTTAGCATAACAATTGGCATCCCAACGTGGGGCTCTTTGAAAACAGGGCCTAAAACATAATTAAAATTAAAAAGGGTAAAATTAAAGTTTTAAATGAGTTGAAATATTCGGAAATCAGTGAATTTCTTGAAAAAAGAGGTATGGATAAAACAGGAACAAAATTAACTAAAATGGCGAGATTAAGGGAAGCATTAATTAATGAAGGAAGAGGGGGAGGGGGAGGGGGAGAAACATATGGTTTCGAGTTAGAAGAAGAAACGATTAAGCCAGGGGAAGAAGTAGTAGTAAGAAATATATTAGAAGAAAGAACTATGGGAGAAATATCAGAAGAAAATCTGGATAACATGGAGAATCCAGACAATTCGGAAGGAGGAGATAGTCAAATACAAGAGGTAAATGTGGAAGACAAAGAACAGATGTTAATGCGATTTTTGAGTGAAAATTTTTCAAAAATATCTGAAGAACAGAAGAAAATGGGGGAAGAACAGAAGAAAATGGGGGAAGAACAGAAGAAAATGGGGGAAGAACAGAAGAAAATGGGGAAGAACAGAAGAAAATGGGAGAAGAACAGAAACAAATGAAAGAAGAAATTAAAAATCTAATGGAAGAAAAAATGAGTGATTTAAAGAAATCAATGGAGAAGAAGTTAAAAGAACATGAAATAGAATCGACTAGAAAATGTGAAATGATAGAAGCGGAAATGATGATACAGAGGGAGAAAATTACCAATTTACAAGAAATTAGAAATAAACAAGAAGAAATGGAAATTTCTTTAATCATGCAAGAAGAGAAAATTATAAATTTGCAAAAAAATATACAAAAAGAAGTGCAAAGAAACACTGAAATAAACATAAGTAGAACAAATGACGAAATTGAAAAAGAGACGAAAGAAGAAATAGAAAATAATTATAAAAGGTAGACAAATTACAAGTTTAGAGGAAGAAATAATACAAGACAATTGGAAAATTGCAGAAGAAGAGAATTTAAAAACAAGAAAACATACAGAACAGAATTTGAAAATAATGAGACAAGATATTGAAATGAATGGGAATTTAAATAGAAATAAAATTAAAAAAAATTATCATAGATGGAAGATTAAATTAAAAAAAATATATTTTTTGGATTTTGGAAGAAAATTAAAAAAAAAAAATGAATTTGGAAATAGCAGAGGAAGAGAATTTAAGTATATGAAAAGAAAAGAAGTGTGCTAAGTTCCAATTACTATTTGGAGGACCTTATATTATAGATAATTAAAATGGAATAAATAGTTACTGTCGAGGGCTCTGGAATAAGCCCTATGTTGTGCCAGTTTCCCAGGACGGCCAACAATGTGTTACCGCCTTTTTAAACTGCATCGTAGTTCGAATTTCGTGGACTGTACTTTTAGATTGAAGAAATGTGCTGTAGTAGGTTTACTTTCTCAACTTCATCCAACAAAAACAATGGACACTTTTATTTAACCATTTATTAGACTTGTTAAATAAATAAATGAACAAAAAAAACAACAACGTAACAAAGATTACATTAAACTAGTAATCGTGAACAAAGTATTATAGTTAATTTAAAGAAATGACCACATCATTCAGAAAATATTAATTTGCGTGTGTTAAATTTGAATATGAAATGAAAAATAAAATGGACCGCCTGATACGCAGCTAAGTACCACCGTGTAAAACGAAATATTTTAACGTTGAGCTGGTGTCAACGGAGGGATCTAACTTGGTTCGCAGTTAGATGCACACTGAATTTAAAATCGGCGAAGTTCATCGGTTTCAGATATATCCCTTCCCGATTGCGTAATTGTTCTAGAAAGATTCTTTATCGTGAGCCGCGTAAACAAGTGTAAGATTTTTTCTATTGTCTAGACGCGACGGTTAAATTTACGGCTTAATACCATCATTAAAATAGAGCAAAAAATTATCTTTGATGAAACCGCTTCCGGGTTCGATGCCGCTCGCCAACGTATTTTGGTGCGGCGTTGCCGGTTGAACAAATAAACGAATATGAGTTTACATGTTTAATTATCTGAAAATTAAACAGTTACCGATTAATAGATCCAGTGACTAATAAAGTCCGAGGAGTATTTAATATTAGTCAATTATACAGATTTTGTTTTTAAAAGTTGAAGTTGAAGATTAAAATGGTGCAAAATTTGTAAAATTCGTTGAACTTTTCTTATTCATTACTTTGCAAGAAAAGTTCAACGAAATTTTAGGGAATGTTGTTATGATGTTAAAATGGGGCAAAATTTGTAAGTGTATTTTAAAATAAATTATGTGAAAAAGACTTAATAGATAGTAGGGTTGACAGATTTGAGTTTTTGGAAGTTTATGTGAATTGGAATTATAAGATGTCAAATGTGAATTGATTAAAATAAAGTTGATTAAAAAGTATTGAGAAGAATATCATTAGCATAACAATATGTAGATAAAATTAGTGGGAAGCAGTCAACAGGAAATAAAGAATCGAAGAAATTGTACTAATTTCTTCGTTTTAAATCGAGCTTTCGAAAATGTTTATTTTCTTTATCAAGACAAATAACATGAAATTTAGAAAAAATTACATGCAAAAAGAAACATCAATGTTAGAATTTAAAATGACAAAATCATAATTTCTAAACTATAATATACAATTGAAACATACAGAGTGAGATTATAAAATATAAGTATAAGTAAGTATAAATATATAAAAAATTAATTCAAGGAGAACGAGTTGAGAAATTTTCTGTTTTTTTAATAGATATGTGTACTGAGGTCATTGATATCTTTTCTTTTATTCATTGATTTTTCATTGTTATTTATATGAACCATTTCAAGAAAGGGATGCTTATTGAGATTTCGTTCATTATCGAGAATTTTGGCATTATTATAGTCAATCTATTACATGTTCAGCAAGGACAAGATCTCACATTTCTTCTGCAGTCACTTTTATGAGAGGTTATTCTATCTTTAAGCATTCTACTTGTTTGACCAATGTATACTTCATCACAGCTGCTGCATGGTATTTCATAGATTATATTTGATTTATTTTTGACTGTTATAGGTGTTTTCAATTTAGAATGTATTTGTGAAATAGTTTTCAAGTTGGTTTTAAGTATTTTAATATTGTCTTCATTTTTGAACAACTGTATGAGTTTTGATGTCAAACCATCTATACGTGGTAAAGATTTAAAAATTGAAATTTGGTCAGCTGTTGGTGGATGGTCTGAATTTGAAACAGAAATGGAGATACTAAATAGAATTTTATTCATTAAAGAGTTGGGATATGACTTTTCTAAAAGAATGTTTTGAAGTTCTTTCAGACACTCATCTCTCAAAGATGGATGGGTGACCTTAACCACTCTGTTTTTGAGGTAATTAATTAAATTTATTTTGATTTTCATGGGATGGTTTGATTGAAAATTTAGGAACCGATTACTATGAATTGATTTTCTGTACCATCTAGTAATGATTTTATTGTCGTTCGTTCTTAATAGTTTTAAATCCAGGAATGGAACTGAATTATCAGTTTCTTTTTCAACAGTAAACTGAATATTTGTATGGAAACTGTTAAAAATATTTAAAGTTTCTTCGATACAGTTTCCTGGTACAAAGAGGATAATATCATCTACATATCTCTTGAGGAAAGGAATTTCGAATGTGATTTTATTTGTGCAATATTCTAGGAGTTCATCTAAAACGTAATTTGATATTATTGGAGAGATATTAGAACCCATAGGAGTACCGAAAATTTGTTTGTAGAATTTTTGATTGAAGACAAGGCAAGTAGAGTCAAAAATGAAATCAATTATATTCTACAGTAATATCCCAAGACCTTGACAAATATTGTATCTAAATTTCGAGTTTATTTTAGGATCAATTCGTCGAGACTTAATTTTGGCATTAATAATCTGAATAACTCCCGAGAGCTTTAGCTCGAGGGAGTTATTCTTTGATTATTAATGCCAAAATTGTCGAGTCAAATTGTAAAATATACGAGAAATTTAGTAGCAATAAAAATAGTAGCTAATTTGTCAAGGTCGCATTATATTTAATAAGATTATTGCCCGAGTCACAAAAAATTCTGTACGTACGTATAAATTATACTAGTTTTGCTTTTTACTGTCTTGGCAGGTACGTTTAATTTAATTATATTATCAATTTCTTGAAGATTTTTACTCCCGAATCTACTCATTGTTAATACTTTTTAACAAAATGTGTCAAATTTAATTCTGTAATAAACTTTAATGGCAAACTGTCAAAATTCAGATGATGATGTTTTGATTGGCTGCGTCAAATCAGTTTCCAAGCACGTGATTGGTTAAAAATTGATATTTGACAGGCAAGGGAAATAATCATAAACATTTGATTTTTAAACTTGCAGAGGTTGTTAATTTTGTTCCAATTTTTGTCGATGAAGAGTTTAACTAACTCTAAAGGTAGGTTAGTGAATAGAGATACCACATGTAAATTTATAAGAACATATTTTGGTGCTAATTGAAAATCGTTAATGAATTCATAAAGAAACAGTTAAAGGTAGATATGGGGAAGTAATAACACAGGTTGTTCATAATAACATAATTATTCCTAAAGTTGCAAAATATACAGGATATCCCATTAAATAAAATGAAATTAACACCAACTTCTGGTATAACTGGAAGTAGCAAATGGACGCCAATATTTTCATTAAATAGCTCACCCTTTAAAACCCCTACGTTCCAATTTTCAGTTTTCAGATACCGTTACTTCTCGAAATCTTTCTAATCGACAGATTATTTGCCAATTGAAAAAAAAGTTTCATTTCAATGGGGATGATTACGGGAAACTCATCCGACAGAGAGCGCTTAGTGTTCATTAGCTGTCAAAGTTTCCTCCTTTATTTACCAATGTGGAAACATTCTAGTATCAATATTGATGGCATATTTTTTTTAGACTGAGTTTGGGTCGCTGATGACGAATCTGCAATTAGTTTCGTGCGATCTAATCAAACAAAAAAGTTATGAATTATTTCTTTCTTCTGATAACAGGACCTTTAGGAAACTTATAAATTCCAATTTCTTTGCACCCAAAAGAAGCACAACGACCCCTTTTTCTGAATAAAAACGAAAAATAACAAATTATCTTATACAGGGTGCGCCAATTATTTCCACTCGATCTCTAGCACCGAAACTAAAAGAGATATCAACAAAATTTTTTGTAGGGGTAGAGAGTGTCACTCGGACTACAATTTTAAAATATTTTGATGTATACAGGGTGGCTAATTTTTGTGGAATGAAAATTTATTTGGTTTTTTTAAATTGCACACCCTGTATACGATTATGTCCTCTGATTCTACTTAATATTAAATTTAAGGTAGTTTTTTGTATTTGTAAATCCAACGCGGCGTTGACAAGTTATTCCTATTTTAAGCAGATTTAATGAAAAAACAGCACTTCAGAAATATTAGCACAAAAACGACATTTTTTAAAAAAATCCTCAAAAAAGCTACTATGATGTAAATGAAACATGCACCTATCACAATAATCACACAACATCTTCACCTGTTGCACAAGGTGTTTGCCGATGGAGTGCCAATAGTCTAGTTTTCAAATGGCAATAACTTAATTTTTTCAAATGGGACACCCTGTATATTTTTCTTCAGTTAGAAGTTCTCCCTAATACGCATTAAAAAAATATAGGGTTTTGCACATCTAACTTTACTATTTACTTTAATAATTGACGTTAAGTGACAAACAACATATTTTACACAATTTTTCATAAGAAATCAAGTTACCTATGAAAATGACAGTAGGTATATTTTGTTATGGCATTAATTGTCAAAATAAAATTTTGTATTGTATCACGTCTACTATATTTAATCGGTATTGTGTATAAAAAATGGATTTTAATAAGAATTATAGTGTTCAAGAAAATATTGATATGATATGGATACTTGGTGAATGTCAAAAAAATGCGTTTCTTGCTAGTAGGGTCTATCGTCAAAGATACCCAGAAAGACGTCATCCACAAAAGTAAGTACAAAATTTTACAAAGTTTAATCGTAAGAAAACTACAATAGTGAAAGTTAAAATTTATAGTAGGTGTTCAAAATGTCTTCCATTTTCATTTATACATTTTCTTGCCCTTTTTTTCATTGATTTACGCACATCTCTTAGCATTGCAGGGGTCACCTATCTAAATGCTGCAGTAATTCTTTCTTTCATATTTTCTTTTGTGGTAACCTCTTCTTTGTAAACAATATTTTTAATAAAACCCCACAAGAAAAAATCGCAAGGTGTAAGGCAAGGCGATCTAGTAGGCCAATTTATAGGTCCTCCCCTTCCTATCCAACGATCCTGAAATTCCCTATTTAACCAATTGCGAACATCTAATAGGTAATGTGGTGTGGCACCATCTAATTGAAACCACATTCCGTTGCGATACTTTTGAGGCACATTTTGCAGTGTTCTAAAAAATCTAAAAATATAGCTCCATTTACAGTCCCATCAAAGAAATAGGGACCAATTACATAATCACCTATTATTCCCGCCCACACATTCAAAGACCATCGATACTCTGATGTGGTTCTAAATAAATGTTCATTGTGGTCCGAATAATAATGGAAGTTGTGTCTATTTACACAACCGTTCTTATGAAACGTGGCTTCGTCGGAGAATAAAACTTTGTTTAAAAAGTTACGCTCTGTATTTATCTTGTTTATTAACCATCTACAGTATTCCACTCTACGCGCGAAATCACGTGGTAACAATTCTTGGTGAAGCTGGATATGATAGGGGTGATATTTATTCTTTTTTATTATGCGTCTAATTGTGGTATTGGAAATATTTAACTGATTGCTTAATTGCCTGGTGCTTATATTGGGATCTTCAACTATACTGATCATTACCTTATATTCGTTGTCCATAGTAACAGCTGTAGTTTCACGTGAATGTTTTTCATACTTGACAGTTCCTGTTCTATCAAATCTATTCTTTAAATTCTCAAAAGTATCCTTTTGTGGATGACGTCTTTCTGGGTATCTTTGACGATAGACCCTACTATAGTCTATTTTTATGTATTAAAATAATACAGCGTTCGTAATCCATAGGCGTACCACTTCTTTTAGTAGACAGTTAAAATATTTTGTGAAGTTATACCTCGAGTATTTTCGTATGAAATAACCTTTGTATAAATATAATAAATATATCGGGTGTACACTTATATTTTCACCTAATTAACCTGCTTATAACTTCTAAGCAGCTGAAGGTAAAAAAGTGCAATTTTTTCTAAAATATTTTATTTTTCCACAAGGTATGTTAAGAACATTGTGTCAAACGGGTTATGTAGGTATAAGGGTTTAAACTTTGACTTTTAAACAACGTTACGTTCATAAATAATAATTTTAATATAAAAACTACTTCTTACCTACAAATCCAAATCAGAATCGAAATCAGAAGATGAACTGTCGCAACCAATATTTACAATGAGTGGCTCGATCATTTCATCAGTAATATTGTCCAACTTCCACATTTTCTCTTCTTCTTTAATCGTATGATTTACTGCCTTTTCCCAGTTTTCAGGCTTCACATTATTTACAGCCTCCAAAAACAACTGTTTAACATCACTCATTTTAAAAGAATTATTTTTTCTTGAAATTTCTCCCTTTATCTGTCCCCATATCAGTTCAATCGGGTTTACTTCGCAATGATATGGTGGTGATCTAACCACCGTCATCCCACGATTTTTTGCAATTTCATCAATTTCATATTTTTTTAATTTCTCTTTATAAAGGGAACACAAATGATATAGTTCTCTTCTCACAGAACCGGGATGGAACTTAATATTCTTTGAATTTAGCCAATTCTGTAAATCTTTTTTTAACCACTTGGTTGTGGGCATTTTTTCTGTAAGTCTCGAGTGATAACTTGCATTATCCATTACTATTATACAGTTCTGAGGAAGAAGATCTATCATTTGTTCGAACCACTCTTTAAAGACATCAGCATTCATGTCCTCATGGTAGTCACCGGTACGAGTAGATTCAAAAGTCAATAAACCACCTTTAACAAAACCGTTTGATCTACCGATGTGTACTATTATCAGTCTGCGCCCCTTTCCTGATGGTGGATTTAAACCAGTAGATAAATTATTTAAAAAAGCCTGTCTTCGACTTGTAACAGTTTCATCTTGCCAAAATTTATTTGGTGTATGTCCCTCGTTGATCCATGTTTCATCTAAATAAAATATATTTCTTCTTTGGTTTCTCATTTCTTTTATAGTCCTTAGGTAATTTCTTCTCCATACTACAATATCGCTTCTTTCTATTAAAATAGACTTTCTGGAATGCTTTTTCCATAGAAAACCTATTTCTTTTAAAAGTTTCCATAGTATGCTTCGACTCATTTCAGGGTAATCCTTATCATCTGGAACCGTGGCAAGAACTTTGTCTAGTGTCGGAAATTCTTTTCTAAAGAAGAACGCATGCACTTTCCTTCGAAGTCTTTCTTTCAAATGATTTTCTATTTGAAATTTTGGTTTTCCTGGAGCTTTACGTGCTGTTTGAAACTCGCCACATTTCTCTTCTTTAACAACTCTGTAAATCGTAGATTTCCCAACACCAAGCGTACTACTAACTAATTCCACTGTGTCATCAACACTTTTACATAAATGTTTGTCTGTAAATGATTTAAAACAATTAAATATTAATGTTTTTTCATTAACTGTTAAGGGACCGATTTTTTGTCGTTTACGCGGTACTTCCAAATTTTCCATGATCACACTAGAATTCACAATAGACTGCACACTGCACCTTGCATGTTGCAACTAAACGACATTTAGTAAGCTGTCAAGAATACACAACTGGACCTCCTTACTAAATGGAAAACCTACAATCGCATTTTCGGTGAAATTTGTTGGTAAGGGATTTATCTACTTATAATTCGATTACTGTAAGAAATTCTTGGAATTAAAATAAAACAAAATTGGCAAATAGGTACTTATTGAAAATAATCTTAAGATACGGCTATGTTATCTTTAATACACAGGGCTTTTGGCCTGTCCAAACCTTTTTCGATTGTTCTGTACAGCTTATGGTTATAAAAGACCAATAAAATACCCAAAACTTGTATTAGCTCAGGTACATTTATGACAATTTTAGGAAATATTTAGATTATTCCGTAAAAATATTTAAAATGACCGTACTAAGTTTTGCATTAGAAATGCTGTTTTATTACTCTCTCATACATAAAAATAGCAAGCAACGCAATTTTTTGACATTCACCCAGTATCCATATCATATCAATATTTTCTTGAACACTATAATTTTTATTAAAATCCATTTTTTATACACAATACCGATTAAATATAGTAGACGTGATACAATACAAAATTTTATTTTGACAATTAATGCCATAACAAAATATACCTACTGTCATTTTCATAGGTAACTTGATTTCTTATTAAAAATTGTGTAAAATATCTTGTTTGTCACTTAACGTCAATTATTAAAGTAAATAGTAAAGTTAGATATGCATAACCCTATATTTTTTTAATGCGTATTAGGGTGAGCTTCTAACTTAAGAAAAATATACAGGGTGTCCCATTTGAAAAAATTAAGTTATTGCCATTTGAAAACTAGACTATTGGCACGCCATCGGCAAACACCCTGTGCAACAGGTGAAGATATTGTGTGATTATTGTGATAGGTGCATGTTTCATTTACATCATAGTAGCTTTTTTGAGGAATTTTTTAAAAAATGTGGTTTTTGTGCTAATATTTCTGGAGTGCTGTTTTTTCATTAAATCTGCTTAAAACTTGTCAACGCCGCGTCGGATTTACAAATACAAAAAACTACCGTAAATCTATAGGCTAATGGATTACAGAGTAATCCGCAGTCACTACTTTGAAATCCCCCCCCCCCCCTACCGTAAATCTAATATTAAGTAGAATCAGAAGACATAATCGTATATAGGGTGTTCAATTTAAAAAAAACCAAATTAATTTTCATTCCACAAAAATTAACCACCCTGTATACATCAAAATATTTTAAAATTGTAGTCCGAGTGACACTGTCTACCCCTACAAAAAATCTTGTTGATATCTCTTTTAGTTTCGGTGCTAGAGATCGAGTGGAAATAATTGGCGCACCCTGTATAAGTAATGTTCCGTTTGATGACAAACACTTGGCCCCCTCTACATAGAGCGAATTGACAGTTTGCTTCCCCATTCAATTGTTTATGTTTTTGTTTAAAACTTTTTTAAAACACCTCGATAATATCAATCAATTTTCTAACATTTTTTTTTATTTCAAAAATGATTGGCACCAGCCTATAAGAGGAACGCGGCACGAAAGTGACCAACTCCCTACCAGCCGTCTATGTTTTTTATTTTCGTTTTATTAGAGTTCAGATCCAGAAATTGTGATTTCGACAATAATTCACGGCGGGCACCGCCCTTCTCTTCCCACAGGAATTTCGAAGGCGACACGTGAAAAAGGATCCAATATATTATAATCTGTGAATGTGACATATTTCCTCAAAACAAATCCCATGAAAATAACGGGAAAATAACGTTTTTATGCCGACGAAAAAACCTCGGGAATGAAAATAAATAACGTTGCCGTCGCCACGACTCGAAACGAGAATTGTAAAATTTAAAAAAATTCTATTCAATGTATTGTGCGATACATCAAGAAGATTACACAACAAATTGTGAAAAAGTTGAAAATTTTGTTTTATTGTTTTTTTTTTAATAATTACCCGTAAAATTATATTTTTATCACTCCCCAATTTGAATTGTATCGAGTCAAAAAATATTTTGAATAAAAGTTGTATTTCAACTTTAATAATAAAAAATTCTGTGTTGAAGTAAAATTAGTAGAAAAGTATGTTTCAGGAACAATATTTTATTTTAGCACTTTAATATAACGACTCACGTATTTTATTTAATGAATTTTAGTTGTAATAGCAGTGCAGTGCAAGGTAGCAGTGAAAAATTTTAATTAAAAACATGGTTAGAATATTTTTTTCAATTACCGGAGTTGAAAAATTGTCTTCTGGTTTCAAAACGAATGCAATGGTGTACCCGACATGAATTTTTTATTCTATTAAGCAGATAAATAGAACAAAAATTGTAGGAATAAAGTAGTTCTTCAAAATGGTGACATAACATACTGGGTGTTTCATTTAAAAAAGTAAAGTTTTTGATATTCGAAGTTAATGTCTCTGTATAAAATGTCCTGTTTGAAAAATGTAATTTTCAGTCCATACCGACATTTCATCTCACTCTTGGTGTTGCATGTCTCAAATAATTCTGCTTAAATTTTATCCATAAATTTTTTATGATGGCTTTTGTGGTGGTCTGTTTTTCCGAAGATTTTGTAATAACCCCCTATGAGAAAACAAAGGAACACCGCTGTCACCAGATGTAATAACCCCCTATGAGAAAACAAAGGAACATCGCTGTCACCAGATGTAATCACCGGGGTTAATTTAAAGGTTACTTTTTTTGCTAGCTGCGTGTCTATCAAACCTTGGCAGAGCGGTCAATTAAGGCTTCTGTATCTGTAAATCTAGAAGGGTGGGTCACCCCACAGCACGTAGGCCACATTTGGCCCATTGTGCGTCCTTCTGAGGTTGAGCCTTCCTTCTAGCTCGTCAGCCAGCCTACTTGTTTAAAGTAGGCGATGACGTCGCCTGAAGGTAGCTCCCTCATGTTGGCATGTGTTAGCCACCGCTCGCCGAAAAGAAAATGTCTCATTTGTGAGAGTGTCGGGCATTCGCAAAGAATGTGTTCGACAGTCTCGTCTTCCTGTTCACATCCTCTACAAAGTGGAGTGTCAGATAACCCCATCCTGTAGAGGTGTTTTCGTAGATGACAGTGGCCAGTCAGGATACCTGTGGCTGTGCGCAGGTTCTGTCTGGTCATAGTCATGTATTTTTTGGCTGTTTCGCTGTTCGGATACTGTAATAGTTCCTTGGCTAGCTTGCAACCTGTTTCGTCGTCCCATCTACCCTTAAACTTGTCAAGGGAGTGTTTCTTCAGTAGGTCAGCCACAGCTGATGCCGATAAGCTTATGAAAGTGTCAGGTCCCAAAAGTTTTTGGTAGGCTGCTTTCTTAGCTAGAGAGTCAGCTGCACGGTTGCCTTTTGATTTTCCATAACCTTTTATCCAAGCTAACGTGACCACGTTGTTGTTGCAAGCTTCGATCAGGGCCTGGTGACATTCTAGTACTAGACCTGATGTAATCCGTGGTCTATCCAGAGCTAGTAGTGCCTGTCTGCTGTCCGTGAGGATGTAAATATTATTACCAGTAATGTTCCTACTGGTAGTCTCTTTTGCGGCGATTGAGATAGCAGTGAGCTCTGTTTGAGCTACACTGGCATTAGAACCCATTGCCCATTTTATATTGAGATTCAGGGATCTGGAATAAATTCCACAGCCTGACCCCTCATTTGTTTTAGACCCATCGGTGTAGATGCACAAGGCACCTGCTGCCAATGTAGCCTCTTGTACGTTTTTTGTTATTATCCTGTAGGGTCTGTCTATCAAACCTTGGCAGAGCGGTCAATTAAGGCTTACTGAGTTGTATACCTGAAAGAAAATCCTAGAAGGGCGTGATCCCTGCAGCGATTCAGTGCAGAATATACCTTTTGTCTCACGAAGTGTCTAAAACTCTTGGGGTTGGGTAATTTAAAAAAAAACTCTTGCTAAAATTTAAATGAATCTATTGACTATAAAAGGAAATGGTTAACAAGACATGACTACAATATTAAAATAACTATCCTTTACTACTACGAAAATGCATAAAATGATCCCAAAATGATAAAAAATTAAACTAATAATGAAAGAAACTAAAAAATCGCTCTGTGGCGGTAAAATGAAACCACACGTAATATTTCTACTTGAAATTAAGTGACAAAAGGGTTAACGTGAAATTGAAACTTTGTTTCTACTAAATATCAGAAGTTCGCTAGTTACCTCACGATACATGTGAAATAAAAGGAAAAGGTCCATTCAAGTGCTGGATAAAATTTACGAACAAAGGTTAAATTTCTGATGCCTACAGACAGGCTTTACTGTATACAATACTTAACCCAACAACCGTTTTGGGAAGCAATCCTAATAGCGGGAAAAATGCGAGAACAATTAACTGGAGTTAGACTTAACTCTCTACAAACAACACGAGTCGGTTCGAAATGAATAGAAGGGTTAAGAAAAATCGAATCAAATCTTACTCTTAGCTCGTCCTCAAATTGGGGTGAAATCTACAGCCCGGGAAATCCCTTGTAGACGTGGGGCGACGAACGTATTCCTGGTTCTACGCCAAACCAAACTGTATCACTAGCGCAACGCGTCACTAACCGAACCACGCGGCACGATAAAAAAACTCAAAAATCAAAAAAAACCAAACTTACTCAGAAAACCAAACTTATTTTTCTCTACTAGAAAACGCGACTTTTACAGCGCGACCCGTGGACCACTAACGAGGGGTCCGTATACGATTACCGGCTCTCACCTCTCTTTTTTGTCCCCGCGATCAGAAAAACTTTACTTTTTATAAAATTTTGTCCCCTCTTTGTTGGAGGGATACTATTTTTCCTCAACTTATTAAAAGGTCCAATCGCGATCATTTTCTTGGACGCCATTACAATTGTCTTATATACTGACCAATCACGCGTACTCCGTTATTGTTTATCATACAAACTACTAGAAATGACAATAATGCCAATTCGGCACTTTTGTCTTTTGTGTTACATTGTTAAAGAACTTTGACCAGAAAAATTGTTTATGACATCCAATATTTAATTTCCTTGAATTAAAACAGAACGGTGTCGGATTGCTCAACTTATATTTTGAAATTTTTCAACAAGCAACAAAATTTTTTATGGTTTTTGCAAAGCTTGCATTGTGGTAGTTTTCTAGAGGATTCGATTTTTCTACTGTTTGAAACGCTAGTTATTTACTTTGACTATACCGGGTGTTTTAAAATTATCTATAACTTTCATTTATTTCTTTCGCCATTTTTCCAGATATTACGATTTTCTTACTTTCAGCAATAACTTGACAACGCCGCAAACTTTTCGAAAAAAGGAAATAAATCCTTATGTAAAACATTTTGCTCAGTTCAACGGCGAAAAAATTTACAGGGGGTTACAGTGGTTTGTATTTTAATTTCTCTTTCTTCACTGGATTAAAACCACTTAGTTGTTGTATTGCCCCACTTCGAAGGATCATTCTGTATATTCCAAAATATTTTTAAAATAAGCAAAGCAATTTAACTTTTATCTGAAACATTTTATCATACTCCTCATTATACGCGAGTTACTGTACAGGGTGTCCCAAATTGGTGAGTTTTGCAGGGTATCTCGTAAACTAGAAGAGATAGAAGAAAAGCAGTTAAGATGTTGTGACTTCTTTTTTTGTTAAAGTAACGATAGCCTAATTAAATCTTTAGTAACTCCCTGCAGTTGGAAGATACAGGGCGATTATTGAAAACTGTCGAAAACTACAAGGTACTATAACTTCTTAATTAAGAAAAATATAAAAAAACGTTATAAAAACTTTTGATAGATATAATATTAAAGAGTTCAGTGGCGCACAGATTATTTTTTGTAGGGGGCTCACTAAGGAAATATAATGCAAACTTATGTGTTTTTAAATGGGACACCCTGTATATTTTGACGTTTTTCGTTTCCTTTTTTAATTCTCATTCACCTGATATGACATACTATATATCTATTCTCAATGGTTGGAGCTACAGTGCAAATAAACCATTTATGGATGTTATCAGGTGAAACACCCTTAAAAAATTGAACACTCAGTAACGAAATTTAACATTTTATTATAAGGATACTGATGTGTGACAATTTTATTTATCAAAATTATAATTAATAAAAAATAAAACCAGATTAAAAAAATAAAAACAATAAACTTATGAAACAATAAGAAACATTGTAAGAACTAATCTTATTAGAATGTGAAAATTACATTAAATGTTCAAAATGTCCTCCATTTTGTTGTAGTAATAATTGACACCTTTTTCTTACTGATCTTACACAATTGAGTATGTGCACTGGCTTTATTTTTCTAAATATTTTGTAATAAATCTTCCCTACTCTCGAAGTTAGTCTTGTAAATATTATTTTTTAAAAATCTCCAAATAAAAAAATCAGGAGGATTTAATTCCGGAGAACGAGGGGGCCACCTAACCGGTCCATAAGTACCAATCCACCGATTAGGAAATTTTTCGTTTAAATAATCTCCAATGAATAGAGCATTATGGGCAGGTGCTCCATCTTGTTGGAACCAAAATGTGTCCCTATTAGCCAACACTTCTTCCTCCAAAAGTTGGTGTAAGTTTATTTCCAAGATATCTATATATCCAGCAGCAGTTAGTTTATCATCAAATATATGATAAACTAATTTATTATGTTTGACAAAACAACTAACGTTAAAGCCGAATCTGCCTTGTCTCCTGATCCCATGAACTAAGTGTGTATTTGAGTCATTCCAATATAGTTCATTATCTTTGAATAAAAATAAAAATTTGGCTGTTCATTACATCTTCCTATATACCACTCTGCAAATTGTGTTCTTCTCAAAAAATCGTTTGGGTATAATTTTTGACGGACGGATGTCCGATAAGGCTTAAATTTATAATTCTTTAAAATCCTTCTTGCAGTAGTTTTTGGAACACCTATTTCATTTTCAATTTGACGCAGAGAAGATTCATGATGTGCTTGGATATATACCAACGTATTTACCTCTCTTTCTTCATGATTCTTTTCGTACTTACGCCGTGGTTTCACAAAACATCCATACTCGATTAAATTTGAATTGAGTTTTTTAAAAATTCTCTTGTAAGGTTGCCTTCTTTCTGGATATCGTCGAAAATATAATTCAGACGCATCACTAACATTCTTTTGACATTCAATATATGCCACGTGCATACCATATTTTTCATAATTTTTAAAAGTCATGTTGTTGACAAGACTGCACGTCGTAAAATTAATTCTGACAGGTAACAAACGTATTGTTTTATTTTTCATGGTAAGAGGACCAAAGCCTACTTGATGAAATGAACATTCTTATAAGATATAACAATCATGTCAATTGAGGTAAACAAACTAAAATATACAACATATCGGGTTATTATAATTAGAAATAATAGTGAAATCGGTAAGAAAATTCTTATTTCGTGATGTTATTTACCAAAAAACGGATTCAATAATTTCAAAATAATAATAATATAGGTACTTAAAACCAATAATCAGCTATATTTACCTACTTTGTTGTTAGTTTACTGATTTTATTTTTGGTAATGCTGAATTGGTTGGAGATTATTTAAACGATAAACTTTTTAATCGATGAAAACGGAGAGCATTTTGAACATTTAATGTAATTTTTACATTCTAATAAAGTTAGTTATAGGTAGATTAGTTGTTACAATGTTTCTTGTTGTTTCATAAGTTTATTGTTTTTATTTTTTTAATCTGGTTTTATTTTTTATTCATTATAATTTTGATAAATAAAATTGTCACACATCAGTATCCTTATAATAAAATGTTAAATTTCGTTACTGAGTGTTCAATTTTTTAAGGGTGGTTCACCTGATACATCCATAAATGGTTTATTTATTTATTAGCTCCAAAATATACAGGGTGTCCCATTTAAAAAAACATAAGTTTGCATTATATTTCCTTAGTGAGCCCCCTAAAAAAAATAATCTGTGCTCCACTGAACTCTTTAATATTATATCTATCAAAAGTTTTTATCACGTTTTTTTATATTTTTCTTAATTAAGAAGTTATAGTACCTTGTAGTTTTCGACAGTTTTCAATAATCGCCCTGTATCTTCCAACTGCAGGGAGCTACTAAAGATTTAATTAGGCTATCGTTACTTTAACAAAAAAAGAAGTCATAACATCTTAACTGCTTTTCTTCTATCTCTTCTAGTTTACGAGATACCCTGCAAAACTCACCAATTTGGGACACCCTGTACTTCCTCACACTAATGGGCCACCCGGTATAACCACATATCGTACTACCTGTGAAAACCTACATTGTTTTTCGGGACTTTAGAACTACCATAAATACGATAAATCAAAAACGTAGTCATCAAGACTCAAAATACACCTCATCTCTCTTTATCACTTATGTAAAATAACCTAATTTAAAACTTCGCTGGGAGATTTTCGCGAAAAACTATGAATTTCTTCTCGTGAATTTATATCTTTTAAAGAAATTTTGAATTATAGCAAGTTGTCAGAACATAGATATATGGAAAGTAAGGTATTAATTCTTTAGAAATAAATTCTCTGTCGTTTCTCGGCACGCAAAGATTTTACAATGCATTTATTTATTATTTATGTAAGTTTTAAGTAACTTTTATATATCTATTTTCATTTTATGAATATTGATAAAAATTACCAAGAACATTTCACACCTCTACTGTTCAACCAACTAACTAAAAAAATTTCCGGAAATTTTTTCTAGGCGTCACGATATTTAAGTGGAAATTTTTTGACAGTTGAAAAGGTAAACATATGATCCACAACCATTAAATAATGTAACAAAAAATACATTTCTCCACGACCACTACTGAATGTAGTTATTCTGAAACCACTTATAATAACAGAAAAGAAACATTCTAGCTCTTGAGATTGAAAGAAAATTCTGAAATGTATTACATTCTATCACTAGAGATAGAATCTGTAATCCGTGATTGTTTACAAAAATAAGGTTTGCCGTGAATGTCAAATTAACTGTCAGTATTAGTTGACGTGGTCTTAATATTGGTTTGTAAAAACTTTTAATTTATTAAAAAGGAGAAGAAAATCAAACGACTCAGATGTAGAATTTGAAAATACTCCTCCAGAAATAAAAAAATATGCCGATAATATAACTCAAAATTTGCTACCGCAAAAATCCAAGCTTGAATATAGAAAATACTACCTACTTATTGTTGAGAGATTGAGGTTTCATTTTACTATATTTAATTTCTACTTTCTGTGGCCGTGGAGAAAGTACAGTCTGTTACTCTGTTGGAATGAAAATCCGACACTCGTGGTTCCTCACGCTCGCATTCGCTAGCGTTCGGAAACCTCCACTCGTGTCGAATTCTCATTCCAACCTTGTTACAGAATATACTATTCTGCCACCTTTATAGTCTATTTTTATGTATGAGAGAGTATTAAAATAATAAAGCGTTCGTAATACAATACAACTTCTTTTGGTAGACAGTTAAAATATTTTGTGAAGTTATACCTCGAGTATTTTCGTATGAAATAACCTTTGTATAAATATAATAAATATATCGGGTGTACACTTATATTTTCACCTAATTAACCTGCTTATAACTTCTAAGCAGCTGAAGGTAAAAAAGTGCAATTTTTTCTAAAATATTTTATTTTTCCACAAGGTATGTTAAGAACATTGTGTCAAACGGACTATGTAGGTATAAGGGTTTAAACTTTGACTTTTAAACAACGTTACGTTCATAAATAATAATTTTAATATAAAAACTACTTCTTACCTACAAATCCAAATCAGAATCGAAATCAGAAGATGAACTGTCGCAACCAATATTTACAATGAGTGGCTCGATCATTTCATCAGTAATATTGTCCAACTTCCACATTTTCTCTTCTTCTTTAATCGTATGATTTACTGCCTTTTCCCAGTTTTCAGGCTTCACATTATTTACAGCCTCCAAAAACAACTGTTTAACATCACCCATTTTAAAAGAATTATTTTTTCCTGAAACTTCTCCCTTTATCTGTGCCCATATCAGTTCAATCGGGTTTACTTCGCAATGATATGGTGGTGATCTAACCACCGTCATCCCACGATTTTTTGCAATTTCATCAATTTCATATTTTTTTAATTTCTCTTTATGAAGGGAACACAAATGATACAGTTCTCTTCTCACAGAACCGGGATGGAACTTAATATTCTTTGAATTTAGCCAATTCTATAAATCTTTTTTTAACCACTTGGTTGTGGGCATTTTTTCTGTAAGTCTCGAGTGATAACTTGCATTATCCATTACTATTATACAGTTCTGAGGAAGAAGATCTATCATTTGTTCGAACCACTCTTTAAAGACCTCATGGTAGTCACCGGTACGAGTAGATTCAAAAGTCAATAAACCACCTTTAACAAAACCGTTTGAACTACCGATGTGTACTATTATCAGTCTGCGCCCCTTTCCTGATGGTGGATTTAAACCAGTAGATAAGTTATTTAAAAAAGCCTGTCTTCGACTTGTAACAGTTTCATCTTGCCAAAATTTATTTGGTGTATGTCCCTCGTTGATCCATGTTTCATCTAAATAAAATATATTTCTTCTTTGGTTTCTCATTTCTTTTATGGTCCTTAGGTAATTTCTTCTCCATACTACAATATCGCTTCTTTCTATTAAAATAGACTTTCTGGAATGCTTTTTCCATAGAAAACCTATTTCTTTTAAAAGTTTCCATAGTGTGCTTCGACTCATTTCAGGGTAATCCTTATCATCTCGAACCGTGGCAAGAACTTTGTCTACTGTCGGAAATTCTTTTCTAAAGAAGAACGCATGCACTTTCCTTCGAAGTCTTTCTTTCAAATGATTTTCTATTTGAAATTTTGGTTTTCCTGGAGCTTTACGTGCTGTTTGAAACTCGCCACATATCTCTTCTTTAACAACTCTGTAAGTCGTAGATTTCCCAACACCAAGCGTAATACTAACTAATTCCACTGTGTCATCAACACTTTTACATAAATGTTTGTCTGTAAATGATTTAAAACAATTAAATATTAACGTTTTTTTATTAACTATTAAAGGACCGATTTTTTGTCGTTTAAGCGGTACTTCCAAATTTTCCATGATCACACTAGAATTCACAATAGACTGCACACTGCACCTTGCATGTTGCAACTAAACGACATTTAGTAAGCTGTCAAGAATACACAACTGGATCTCCTTACTAAATGGAAAACCTACAATCGCATTTTCGGTGAAATTTGTTGGTAAGGGATTTATCTACTTATAATTCGATTACTGTAAGAAATTCTTGGAATTAAAATAAAACAAAATTGGCAAATAGGTACTTATTGAAAATAATCTTAAGATACGGCTATGTTATCTTTAATACACAGGGCTTTTGGCCTGTCTAAACCTTTTTCTATTGTTCTGTACAGCTTATGGTTATAAAAGACCAATAAAAGACGCAAAACTTGTATTAGCTCAGGTACATTTATGACAATTTTAGGAAATATTTAGATTATTCCGTAAAAATATTTAAAATGACCGTACTAAGTTTTGCATTAGAAATGCTGTTTTATTACTCTCTCATACATAAAAATAGACCATAGTGACCTAAAATTATGAAAGGACGATAGACTGAACTAATACCCATCTGAGTTTTAGCATTTGGTGTAACTAAAGTTGGTAATTTTTTTTTATTTAACGAAATATGGTGGATATACCTACATACGAATTTGACAAGCAGTGAAATTAATTTAAAATGTCAGGTTGGATTAATAATTTTTTTCCAAATTATGGTGTGAAATTTTCTTACCGAATACCACGGTACCAAGCTTAAATTATTCCTGGAAATAATTTAAGCTCTTGTGATATTATAAGTGAAAATATATTTTCCTGGCTGAAATTCTGACCTATTTAAAATATTAATAGTAATAGTAAAAATTTTATTATTTTGTATATATATCTTGACTTTAGGTACATATTTAAATTTTATTAAAAGCAAGAAAGCAAGAAAGCAGCTCAGTACTTAAAAACGGTAATAAACTTTATTCGGATATATTAAATATATATTTAAAAGGCAAGATTATTGCTCCTTCCATCTTTATTGTTGAGGCTTAAATAAACATTGCGCGCATAAATTGCAGCCTTAATGTCGAATAAAATAAATCTTTGTCGAATAACACCTTTTCCCTAACAATTTCAAAATCCCGGCAATAAAAAATATTACGATGATTTTTTATTTCTGTTTAGGAATTTATTGACGACTATTCGGATAAATAAATAAAATTTCTGTAATCGAAATGTGCCCTTAGGGTGTTTTCATCGCACTATAAAATACTAATGGCGGGATTTAAAAAATGCAGTTGTTTATAAAGGATGTCTCAGTGTAGGAGTTACGATCCTGTCATTTTATTGGTATTATTCTATATTTTTAACGGCTGGCGTAATTTCGGCCGGTAATCCCTTGGCCTACCTGCATAAATCAAGGGGTACCATTTATGACAGGGGTAATTTCGGCCGAGGGGCCCTCAACGCCGTCAGCTTCAACGCCGGACTGCGTAGCCGGAGCAAAGGACTGCGTAGCCCGCTGAGGTATAATTTTTTTATCAATAGCCGCAGGCTGTTGTTGTTTTGATGTCTGAGGCGGAGCCTCCGTATTATCTTCGTTTTCACTTTCTACGTCACTTTGACATAAAGAAATATTTTAATATAAAGCATTCTGTTATTTTATTTGATTTGCGGCCGAAAATACCTATGAGATAAGGAAGCAACTTAAAACCTCCAGCCGAATTGACCTACCGGCTTTTAGTACCTGCCCTTTTTCCGGCCGAAATTACATCCGCCCATTTTTAAGTACAAGTACTTCGAAAATTTGTTTGTTGATTTTGTTTTTTTCCATAAAATATTTTCTTGACGTAGTTTTATCGAAAAAAAAAATTATTTTGGAAAAATTTTGATATATTTTTAAAAGTTTTTTTTACATTTATTTTTCTTCCAAATTATCAAATTATTTTTCCACAAAATACTTTTTAACAATTCAGTTTTTTGACATGGGAATTTTTTCCAGATTCATACGAATCTTTATTATGTGCTCGTAATCAGAGAGAATAAAATAGAGGGCGTTCCAATAAAAAAATATTGGGTATTATTTGTTTCTTTGTATCATTTGACCTATGCACGCCACTGAAAATTGGGGGAGGCACATCGCCCAGTAGATTCATTTACGTAGTATTAGTAATAGTTTAAGGTCATGTTTATGTAAATATTTTCATTACCTGTAAATAGAAAGTGTTTTGGGAAGTTCCAAATAATGTCAAATTTGGAGACCCAAACTTATTAGGCCACACCCTTTAGATGTGCCTGTCCCAACTTATTGTAGATTTAAGTTGGCAGAGAAATGATGTGGACTGTATATATATATATATATATATATATATATATATATATATATATATATATATATATATATATATATATATATATATATAAAAATTCCCATGTCAAAAAACTGAATTGTTAAAAAGTATTTTGTGGAAAAATAATTTGATAATTTGGAAGAAAAATAAATGTCAAAAAAACTTTTAAAAATATATCAAAATTTTTCCAAAATAATTTTTTTTTTCGATAAAACTACGTCAAGAAAATATTTTATGGAAAAAAACAAAATCAACAAACAAATTTTCGAAGTACTTGTACTTAAAAATATAGAATAATACCAATAAAATGACAAGATCGTAACTCCTGCACTGAGACATCCTTTATAAACAACTGCATTTTTTAAATCCCGCCATTAGTATTTTATAGTGCGATGAAAACACCCTAAGGGCACATTTCGATTACAGAAATTTTATTTATTTATCCGAATAGTCGTCAATAAATTCCTAAACAGAAATAAAAAATCATCGTAATATTTTTTATTGCCGGGATTTTGAAATTGTTAGGGAAAAGGTGTTATTCGACAAAGATTTATTTTATTCGACATTAAGGCTGCAATTTATGCGCGCAATGTTTATTTAAGCCTCAACAATAAAGATGGAAGGAGCAATAATCTTGCCTTTTAAATATATATTTAATATATCCGAATAAAGTTTATTGCCGTTTTTAAGTACTGAGCTGCTTTCTTGCTTTCTTGCTTTTAATAAAATTTAAATATGTACCTAAAGTCAAGATATGTATACAAAATAATAAAATTTTTACTATTACTATTATTATTTTAAATAGGTCAGAATTTCATCCAGGAAAATATATATTCACTTATAATATCACAAGAGCTTAAATTATTTCCAGGAATAATTTAAGCTTGCGTGGTATTCGGTAAGAAAATTTCACACCATAATTTGGAAAAAAATTATTAATCCAACCTGACATTTTAAATTAATTTCACTGCTTGTCAAATTCGTATGTAGGTATATCCACCATATTTCATTAAATAAAAAAAATTACCAACTTTAGTTACACCAAATGCTAAAACTCAGATGGGTATTAGTTCAGTTTATCGTCCTTTCATAATTTTAGGTCACTAAAGGTGGCAGAATAGTATATTCTGTAACAAGGTTGGAATGAGAATTCGACACGAGTGGAGGATTCCGAACGCGAGCGAATGCGAGCGTGAGGAACCACGAGTGTCGGATTTTCATTCCAACAGAGTAACAGACTGTACTTTCTCCACGGCCACAGAAAGTAGAAATTAAATATAGTAAAATGAAACCTCAATCTCTCAACAATGAGTAGGTAGTATTTTCTATATTCAAGCTTGGATTTTTGCGGTAGCAAATTTTGAGTTATGTTATCGGCATATTTTTTTATTTCTGGAGGAGTATTTTCAAATTCTACATCTGAATCGTTTGATTTTCTTCTCCTTTTTAATAAATTAAAAGTTTTTACAAACCAATATTAAGACCACGTCAACTAATACTGACAGTTAATTTGACATTCACGGCAAACCTTATTTTTGTAAACAATCACGGATTACAGATTCTATCTCTAGTGATAGAATGTAATACATATAAAATACATAAGAGCCAAATGTTTCAGAATTTTCTTTCAATCTCAAGAGCGAGAATGTTTCTTTTCTGTTTTTATAAGTGGTTTCAGAATAACTACATTCAGTAGTGGTTGTGGAGAAATGTATTTTTTGTTACATTATTTAATGGTTGTAGATCATATGTTTACCTTTTCAACTGTCAAAAAATTTCCACTTAAATATCGTGGCGCCTAGAAAAAATTTCCGGAACTTTTTTTAGTTAGTTGGTTGAAAAGTAGAGGTGTGAAATTTTCTGGGTAATTTTTATCAATATTCATAAAATGAAAATAGATATTTAAAAGTTTTGTGACCGTTTATAAATTAAAAACTTACATAAAGAATAAATAAATGCATTGTAAAATCTTTGCGTGCCGAGAAACGACAGAGAATTTATTTCTAAAGAATTAATACCTTACTTTCCATATATCTATGTTCTGACAACTTGCTATAATTCAAAATTTCTTTAAAAGATATAAATTCACGAGAAGAAATTCATAGTTTTTCGCGAAAATCTCCCAGCGAAGTTTTAAATTAGGTTATTTTACATAAGTGATAAAGAGAGATGAGGTGTATTTTGAGTCTTGATGACTACGTTTTTGATTTATCGTATTTATGGTAGTTCTAAAGTCCCGAAAAACAATGTAGGTTTTCACAGGTAGTACGATATGTGGTTATACCGGGTGGCCCATTAGTGTAAGGAAGTACAGGGTGTCCTAAATTGGTGAGTTTTGCAGGGTATCTCGTAAACTAGAAGAGATAGAAGAAAAGCAGTTAAGATGTTATGACTTCTTTTTTTGTTAAAGTAACGATAGCCTAATTAAATCTTTAGTAACTCCCTGCAGTTGGAAGATACAGGGCGATTATTGAAAACTGTCGAAAACTACAAGGTACTATAACTTCTTAATTAAGAAAAATATAAAAAAACGTTATAAAAACTTTTGATAGATATAATATTAAAGAGTTCAGTGGAGATAGAAGTTCTACTAGTTTAAATTTATTACGTGTGGACAGTCCAAAGATTACGACCTGATCCACACGGAGTCTGATGTGCTACTGGTTTGATTTGATTTATTTTAGCCGCGTGTCGAACGACGAGGTTCTTCCTTGGCCAATCACATGTACGTATTTTCGGCGTTATTGTTGTGCCTTTTTTTTATGCAACTTCCAATCTCGGCCATGGCCGCGGAGCATATAAAAGCGGCAGCCGCTAAAGGCGGTAGCCGATAAAGGCGGCTTTTAACTATTGATGTTTATATGGACGGTGAGTTACTTCCGCGTTGGTTATCTGCGCGCTGGCCTTGATTCGCGATGTGTGCTTACACTGTTGCTATGCGCGAGGTTCGGTTATTTTATTTCCCTTGTTGCCATGGGCGTAGTTAAAAATGTTCGATTTCGAACAGGAAGGTTGATGTCTTCCTATTATTCATTATATCATATTAGTTCACTTCATACCTAATATTGTAGTAGGTATATCTTTATTTACGTATCACTGTAAATAAACGTCCGCTAGTTAAGGGCTGAGTTTCAATCCCTTCCTCATCCCCTGAACAAGGACATACATATCAAAGAACCCTGATTTCCTATAAAGTTCATTACTTGAATAGTCAAGTTTTTTACCGAGTATGATTTTTATAATTCTTAGTTATTCCACCCCATGCAAACATTCCATAATTAATGTGTGTTTGGACAAGTGTGTAGTACATGATTCGGAGATGGTGAATATCACATGATTGCTTTTATAATCTGACTAACTTAAAATAAATAAAATTAGAAGTTTAAAATGTATAGGAAATGTATATAGTTGTATACGGATGTTTATTTCCTACAGATTTCATAGACAACTAAACTGGCATTCAGTTGTTATTCCATATAATCAATGAATTATGTCCATGAAACTAACAGCTTCTAGATAGCTTTGATAGTTTTATAAAATTTCACTGACAGCAGCTGACTCAATAAATTCAATAATTTTGCACGAATTAAATTGAAAATATGGATAGTAGTATGCAAGTAAACATTTACTTCAACTCCTCCGAACATCACTCGCGCGCATTTCCCTTTCGTTTGTTTATACTCTTCAATACAATACTCGTGGGAAATGTGTATCATTTCGCGCTTGTTGTACAATATAGGAAACTGGGGAGTTTGAAAGATTAAAAAATTTTGGGAAGATTGTCAAAAAATAAAATAAAAAGTCAGTTGAGTTAAAAAAAAATGAATTATAGAGAGGAAATATAGGGTTGATGGAGTCGGAGAGTTAAAATAATTGCAAAGAGGAGATATAAGGCCAAGTGGAGAATTAAAAGATTTGAATATAGAATAGAATAAATACGAGGTGGAGAGGTGGAGTAGA
The DNA here is from genome assembly GCA_949320105.2 of Crepidodera aurea. Taxonomy (NCBI): domain Eukaryota; kingdom Metazoa; phylum Arthropoda; class Insecta; order Coleoptera; family Chrysomelidae; genus Crepidodera; species Crepidodera aurea. Next base: position 3,220,125 of record OX439474.1, read on the forward strand.
GACCAGCAGGAGATTGAATGAGAGCAAGTGGAAGGTGTGGAAGAAGTTAAGCATAAGAGGTTGAGTAGACACTAGCAGAGGAGGTTGAGTAAGAGCAAGTAGAAGAGTTTAGATAGGGAGGAGTATAAGAGGTGTAGTGGATATTGGGAGAAGAGGTTAGAGACACGGGTAGAAGTTTTTTTTTATTGTATGGAATAGAAAAGTAAGTAAATCTCAACAACCCTAAATATTTTTGCAGTTGATTAAATTGTGGTTTGTTTATATTTGATGGTTTATTAGATTTTATAGTTTTGTTTAATAAAGTATTCGTGTTGTTATTTTAGACTTTTTGCATTTGCACGGACCCAAGAAAAATAATGTCTTATTAAAATTAGGGATAAGCTGGGTAAAACAAATTAAAATAAAAAAAAATATTAACTTAATAGTAAAAAAAATATATCAAGACAATATCTACTATTAAATATTTTATTGAAGACCATATTTAAGTAGATTGAATATTTTTTAGGTGGACTATGTGTCAAAGTTGATAATTGGATTTTTAAATTCTATTCCACCGCCATTTTAAAAGTAACAAAGTTAAAAGTTCAAGATTTGTGAAAAATGTTTAAAAATAAAACATCCTCGTCAAAACCGAATGCGACTAAGTAAATTGTTAAACGAATTATTCTCAAAAAAAACTTGTTGCAACTTTATTATTATATACCCCCTAATTGAAACATATAATAAAGTTAGCTAACAAGCTGTTTCTCGTCGGTTTTTATCTGCCAGAAACAGAAAAGAAGAAAAACGTAAAGCCCAATATCACATTCCAGAAAATTGGAAACATTGTAACCCTCTTGACAAGCGACAACCCTTCGATAAAACAAAATGAAGATTGGAATTGCGCCGAGGTTATTGTTGTGATGGGGTCAAAAATTGTTCTACACAAAAATCGACCATTTTTCGCATTTGAAAATACACTACGAGTTCAAAAAGGTTCATTGAAGAAGATTGATAGGAAATACAGGGAAGGTTCGTACGATTTTACCAAATTAAATTTAACTTATTGCAATCCTAATTTTTTTTTCAAATATTTCAAAGGAAAATTTAAAGCTGTTCTAGTTTCCTGGTATAACGAATCGGCTATCAATTTAATCCAAGATAAATACGAATGAATAATATTTTCCAGCAGTCGTATATCTAGGGTGATCAAATTTGCTCTACATAGCTAGTTGTACGTGAGTATTATCTGTTGAAAAATGCATACTAAGCGTCAAACTTTCAGAATCTATTTTCGCTGTTAGGAATAATGCAAACTTTATTTAAATTGCAAATGGGTCGATCTAGTTTTACATACAGAGTTTCTCAATTTTCACAGTAACATGAAATCTCAATTATTCGATTATATAGTGTAATAATTTTAAAATGCCCGTCTAAATGACCCATCTGCTGATTGGAGATATTTAAATAATGGAAATTTGCCGCAAGTAAAACCATTTTCACCTATTCCGATATAGAGCTGTCTATCAAAATGTCTGACTATTTGACATTGCGTGTAAAGATTTTCAACAAAGTAGTTAATAATTAGTTACTGATTACGTTTCAGTCTGTCCTAAAGGAACGAAATAATTCTGGATGAAGCCCCCAACACGCGATCTAACCCTGGCATGTCTTCCAGATCTACTCAGGTCCGTCTTAAAAATTAAAGGCGTAAAAAGGGTGAAGATTTCTTCTTCTTGTTTTCTTTGTATTCCATACACTTATATTTGCTTATTTTAAATTGGTGGAGTTATAAATACAATCATGTCATATCCCTTAAAATACAAATTTATATTTTGACACCTCGCCCATTAAAAGCCTTTCTTAAAATATAAAATCCATCTTTTCCACTGTTCTACATATCTCTTACAAATTTAAAACTTCTATATTTTAAATAACTGGAATTTTAAGCAACCAAACCAAATCCTGAAACGTGCAAATGTTGATTTGACACCGCACTAAGCAAAAAGCATTTAAAATATATAATGTTATTTGCTAAATTTTAAACTTACTTATCAAGCATTTAAAAATTAAGTATAAATTAAGAAATATATAGGACCAAGTACTGATTCCTGTGGTACACCTCCTATTTTTATTTTATGCCCCAATTGCTATAAAATACGGTCCTGGACGTGCTTTTAGCTTAAATCTACGATGATGTTTGGTTAACTTGGATATCGTGCTCGATGATTAGGTAATTGCCAATTTGATAAAATGATGGAATAATTGGTGACTGTATAATTAGCTGAAGAATGGCGGAAAACTTTCTTTCAAGGAGTCCTAAATTGCAATCGTTAAAGTGGATTAAATTGCGAGCAAACTTAAAACACTAAATATATTTACACAGTTTTATAACGTTTTCCTACGTTTATTATTTGAATTTTAATAAAATAAAGCTTACAATTGCACAAATTTACTATTTTGTTATGAAGGAAAGAGTGTTTAGCTTAATAACTACATTCATTGCCAAAAAATGTATTTGATTTTATCGGTTCTAATAATTTTAAATCCCTTGATCTTCCAGTGTCATCTGCCACTTTTTTTGTCTCTATTTCTATCCAACTATTTCCTTAAAATCCCTCTACATTTCTTGCTCCTGTCCTGGCCATGGGTATTACCGATTGGGTGAAAAGGGGAAATAGAAGATTTATTGTAGGAACATCAATATGGACATGAATATTTCATGAGATTATTTCTGATTGTTATAATTGCTGTTCGACATGGACGGGTATTAATTATTTTGTAATCCATCAATGTTTTTCCAGGTATCAAAAAATTCACTGATGGATAGTATTTTAATCAAATCGGTTTTGATTGAATTAGGATTATTAAACGTGGCAATTTCAAAAGTTGTAAAAAGCATAATCAATTTTTCCCAAATTATATTTTGTTTAAGCAACGATTTAAAGCTTACAAAGACTTGCTATTAGTCTCATTTTATTTTCGATGGATATGGCCACCATTTTGAGTTTGATTCACCGTTTAAAAAAGTAGATAAGACTGAAGCTACATTCGATAAAGTACTACCCTTATTATAGCTGATAATGATCAAGAAAGATCTGCAAGAAATGACTCTAGCTCATGAGCTCAATAAAAAGTATCTTGACGTGACTCCCTTGGTCTAAACTAAATAAAAATTAAAATATATAAAACATAACTTTCAAACTGTCTACATTATCCAAGTATGAAAATCGTCATAAAGTATTAAGCAATACAAATAACGCTACCTAGAATTAGCAAATCTTCAACAAGACCTTAAAAGACCAATAGTGGTTAAAGTCATCACAAGGTTTGCTGGCAGACATGTTCCAGCTTTCACCTACATGCTACATATCAAAGCAGAAGCTGTTCAGCTGCTGGACAATTAGCATCATGCTAAGATTCTTCTTCTTATAATGCATCTCCTATCATCACAGCAATCGTGACCTTGTTAACCGCAGCTCTGAACAGTTGAACATTGCTACAGTTAAACCAATCCCTCAGGGTCTTTATCCAGGGTACACGGCGTCTGCCAATGCTCCGCTTTCCACTAATCTTTCTTTGGACTATCAGTTGGAGAAGTGTGTATTTCTGTCCTCTCATTATATGACCCAGGTATTGAAGCTTTCTTTTTTTCATGGTGTTAATGATTTCGCATTTCTTCTGCATCCGGTTCAGCACTTCGGCAATAGTAATTCTATCGGTCCAGGGAATATGCCACATTCTGCGGTAACACCACATTTCGAATGCTTGTCTCTAAGATTAAAGATGATCAAACTAGTTCATCTTGTTGCTTGTTGCTCAACTTAACGATACAAATGGTCTTTTTTTTCTTAATAAATTAACTAAATGTCAGTAACTGATAGAATATTATTTAATCAAAATTATAAATAGAATACCAGATGCGAATCCATTGATTTAATTTTGTTGACGTTAATTATCCGCCAATAGCAAATGATTATACTGTCCGTTCAATAGCCAAACACATTAAGTGATTAGAGTTCCCAATAGTAGTATTGATCGATAAATAATGACGATGTCAGCATTTGATGGTAAAACTTTATCTACGAGCAATATTACATCGCATCGATATGTAATTAAACATAGAAAATGGATTGGAATTACATTTACGCGTACATAAAGCTGTATAGCCACATCCCAACCACAACTTCAACGCTATCTGCTGAAATTAACGTGTTAACTTTAAAGAGACTCACTGTTTCCATTGCTTTTTTTATTTTACATTCATATATTTAGTATTAAATACAAACCTAGAAGAAAATTGGATAAATTATAAAAATAAGAGAAATCGAACAACAGATACAATGAGACAAGAAAAGAAAAAAAAACTATGAAGAGAAAATAGACAACTCAAAACAAAGTAGCAAACAAATGTGGCGTACAATAAAACAAACGATAGGCCAGAAAAAAGGAAAATTAGAAACGGAAAAAATTATTTTCGAAAAATACAATCATAGCGTAGAAGAAAATTTTAACAAGTACTACAATGACAGTAGTAGGACAAATTAAGGTGGGCCATCTCGAGCTTCTCCCCTTTTAAATCACCAGGAACTGACGGCATTTATCCAGCCCTACTTCAGTGGGGCCTGGATGCATTAATGCCGCACCTGGTAGGAATCCTCAGATCCTCCCTGGCACTGAGGTATATTCCAAAAAGCTGGAGAGAAGTCAAGGTTGTCTTTATACCAAAACCAGGAAGATTGGATTACTCCATTCCAAAAGCATATCGACCGATTAGCCTCACATCGTTTTCAATGAAAACTTTAGAGAGGCTATGTGAAAGATATATAAGAGATGTAGCGATAATACAAAACCCACTACATCCGAATCAACATGCGTACACCCCAGGAAAGTCTACTGATTCAGCCCTCCACCTTGTGGCCGGTTACATCGAAAGATCGCTGGACTCAAAAGAGTCCACCTTGGGTGTATTCATAGACATTGAAGGTGCGTTCGACAAAACCACCTTTCCCAAAATAGCAAATGCCTTAGCTAATAAAAATATCCCCAACACAATAAATGGATGGATATATAACATGCTCTCAGAGAGAGCAATAAAAATCAGTGTAGATGATGTTACCATAAGAGGCATGGTTGTAAAAGGTTGTCCACAGGGAGGGGTGCTCTCACCACTACTGTGGAACATGGTCCTAGACACCTTAGTCAATCGCCTCAACGATGACAGTTTCTACACTATAGCTTATGCAGACGACCTAGTGATTCTGCAACTTCTAATGCCAGTGTAGCTCAAACAGAGCTCACTGCTATCTCAATCGCCGCAAAAGAGACTACCAGTAGGAACGTTACTGGTAATAATATTTACATCCTCACGGACAGCAGACAGGCACTACTAGCTCTGGATAGACCACGGATTACATCAAGTCTAGTACTAGAATGTCACCAGGCCCTGATCGAAGCTTGCAACAACAACGTGGTCACGTTAGCTTGGATCAAAGGTCATGGAAAATCAAAAGGCAACCGTGCAGCTGACTCTCTAGCTAAGAAAGCAGCCTCCCAAAAACTTTTGGGACCTGGCACTTTCATAAGCTTATCGGCATCAGCTGTGGCTGACCTACTGAAGAAACACTCCCTTGACAAGTTTAAGGGTAGATGGGACGACGAAACAGGTTGCAAGCTAGCCAAGGAACTATTACAGTATCCGAACAGCGAAACAGCCAAAAAATACATGACTATGAACAGACAGAACCTGCGCACAGCCACAGGTATCCTGACTGGCCACTGTCATCTACGAAAACACCTCTACAGGATGGGGTTATCTGACACTCCACTGTGTAGAGGATGTGAACAGGAAGACGAGACTGTCGAACACATTCTTTGCGAATGCCCGACACTCTCACAAATGAGACATTTTCTTTTCGGCGAGCGGTGGCTAACACATGCCAACATGAGGGAGCTACCTTCAGGCGACGTCATCGCCTACTTTAAACAAGTAGGCTGGCTGACGAGCTAGAAGGAAGGCTCAACCTCAGAAGGACGCACAATGGGCCAAATGTGGCCTACGTGCTGTGGGGTGACCCACCCTTCTAGATTTACAGATACAGAGAGACAGTAGTAGGGAAATAGCAAGATGTTCAGTGTGATTATTCATATAATAAAATTCAAATTCCGACATGTAGGTTCTCAAAATTTCAAGAAATAAGTTTCAACAAACTTAGTAAAATTGTGTTTTCCTTAAAAAAAGCAGCGAAGATGAATGCCTCGATGTGTACCTTATTAAAGAACTTTTTTGTGTGATAGGATACCCTTTGCTAAATTTGATAAACTTAGTTTTCCACTGGACCTAAAAGTTAGTACAATTGTACCTATTGCCAAGGTAACATTGCCAACACGTCCTGAAGAGTGCAGAACAGTTAATCTTCTACCCATTGTCGAAAAGATCATTGAAATTTTTTAAAATAAATATCGAAAAATTCGAAAAATAAGAGAAATCGATCATTGAAATTGTTATGAGAGATGAACTTAAAGCCTTTTTCGAAAATAACCAGATACTTTACGTGGGACAGTCTGGTTTTCAAGAAAAACATTCCTGCGAAACTGCTGTGCAGTTTGTATGTTTAAAGTGGAAGAAAGACATAGAGTGTGATAATAATGTGCTAGGAGTATTTGTGGATTTAAAAAGAGCGTTCGAATCCATTAATCGCGATAGTTTAATAACTAATTTAAATATGTATGGGGTACAGCATCTACACTTAGTAAAGGATTATCTCAGTGACAGATATCATATGACGAAAATAGATAATGTTAAGTGTAGCAAGATTGAAAGTTTATATGGGGTACCACATGGTAGCGTACTGGGTCCACTTTTGTTCATTGTTTATGAATAACCTTCAAATTTGTCTAAACAACTCATTTGTAAATTTATTTGCAGATGACACTGTGATATTAGTTTCTGGAAATGACTAAGCAGAAGTAACGAACATGTTAAATGGAGAATTAAAAATTCTGTATAAATGGTTATGTATGAATAAACTAAAATTAAATGCATCCAAAACCAAATACGTAGTATTTGATTTATTTATATCGATTCTCGCTCAAATTTTGTGTCTAGCTTCAGGACGTTGAGTTGCTATACATAAACTGCTAAAATCATAACCTTTTCTTTATCAGCTTGGCCGTGAATCAGTTAAAATAAAGCAGCTTCAAATCCCTCGTTTGCAACAAATATTTTTGTAGCTACAATCTTGGTTACGGTTAATCCCTAAATACCCAAAAGAGTAATTCAAACCTCCTTAATGGCAAAAAAGTGCTAAGATTAAAAATCGCCGTTGCAGCTTAGATACATCGTCATAAATTGTCGAGTGTCTATCCGGAGTGACGCGGCTTCCGAAACTCCAAGATTCCCAATTTAGTCAACGACTTCTCATTCCGAAACTGCTCAGTCGTTCAGAAAAGTAATCTTGGAACGGAGGATGTCTCTTCGTTTTGTGTATATCGTGTACCATATCAATTTGTCGGGCGTCGTTGGGATATGGCCCGGTTGCTCTCCGGGGACACTGTCCTAGCACTTTTTTTCAGTTTTTTGCAGGGCAGATACATCGCCGATCGGCGATACTGCAAGGGAATATGGGGTGTTTTCGATTTTATTCTTTTTAGTTCGGAATTTCTTGATATTATTTATGAAAAGTGGTTTAAACTATTTAAAAAAAATTGTATTGCTCAATTAAATAGTTATTTACGTGTGAAGCTTGGAAAGTGATACTTTACAGGGCCCTGAAAGCATGCGAGCCCTGTAAATATACTTTCCGAGTGTGGCGCATACAATATTTTTTGTGCAGCCACCAATAATTTGACAATAATATAGGAACATAATATTTATTGCTCAAAATTTATAACAAAACTTAACTCATTCAAAATTCATAGGCTTTTCATGCCTTTCCTTGGATTTTGTTGGTAATAATGCAGTAGTGGCGCTTCTTTAATTTCTAATGGAATGTTTTCTACGTCACTTTCATCGCTACTCATCTTTAAACGGTTTAGAAACTTGTAGTAATACACAAAGTGCATCAAAACGTCAATAACGTCTACTGACAGATGGCTACGGTATTGTCATGGTAAACTGTGATATTTAACATACCCTTCGAAAATTCTCTCTGGCTAGACGCTGGTATTTTGTCTTTGATGAAAATTTTGACATAAGAGCTCGAGAAAGTAGGTACTTTGCCGAGCAGTTATGTCACTTTACCGAGCAGTGATGTCAATTTTCCGATCTAGACCGGCAACGACGCACAAATCCCAAAAAGCCATAAAACAGTTAGTAACAAGATTAGTTAGACTAATGCTATTAAAACGTTTAATTCATTACCTTCAAAATTAAAAATTATACAAAAAATAAATAAAAAACGTAAGCTGAAAAAATGGGTCAGATCGAATTGGTGAATATAAAAAATAATGATAAATTCAAATCAAATTAATATATAAATTAGGTATTTATAAAAGTTAACAGATAAGTGAATAATTGTATAAAAATTAATAATAAGATTAAATTCAATTAATATATAATTGTTTTGAATAAAGTTAGGAGATAAATTTACATTATTATATTTCTGTTATTATCAATCATATATGTAGAAAACTGTTACTTTATTTATTTGTAAATGTAAATAATTGTAAAATTAGATTTTTAATTCATACTTTTAAAACAGTCTTAAGTTAAGGCCAGCCTGAGTGTAGGTAACACGTTTACCTTTGTAGGAATTCTTTGTAATTACTTTTCTGGTCAATAAATAAATAAATATGTCTACCAGCTATTCTAAAATCAGATGTTTTAAAAATTTAGTCGATCGTTTCATATCTACCATAATTTAAAAGTAGCGAGCTTTTTAAAAGAAAAATATTGAATAGACCAGTAAGGAATTTTTAGGAATTAGGAATTTATTAGATTCGACATCCTAAGACCGGTTTCTGTCTTTCGACTTCATCAGTTAGGCTTTTCGAATGCAATAAATAAAATTCCAAACTCGTACAAGTACGCTATAAGATAACATTTTTAGATGTGCTACCATCTATGGTAAGAAGAGAGTATTGACATTAAATTTTGACTGAATCTAGTCAAGATGTCACTCTCTTCTTTTTTATCCCTTTCAGAGATTAATACAAAGTGAGTAAACCAGTAAGGAATTTTAATTTATTAGATTCGACATCCTAAGACCGGTTTCTGTCTTTCGACTTCATCAGTTAGGCTTTTCGAATCCAATAAATAAAATTCCAAACTCGTACAAGTCAATAGCTATATCCGCTATAAGATAACATTTTTAGATGTGCTACCATCTATGGTAAGAAGAGAGTATTGACATTAAATTTTGACTGAATCTAGTCAAGATGTCACTCTCTTCTTTTTTATCCCTTTCAGAGATTAATACAAAGTGAGTAAACCAGTAAGGAATTTTAATTTATTAGATTCGACATCCTAAGACCGGTTTCTGTCTTTCGACTTCATCAGTTAGGCTTTTCGAATCCAATAAATAAAAATTCCAAACTCGTACAAGTCAATAGCTATATCCGCTATAAGATAACATTTTTAGATGTGCTACCATCTATGGTAAGAAGAGAGTATTGACATTAAATTTTGACTGAATCTAGTCAAGATGTCACTCTCTTCTTTTTTATCCCTTTCAGAGATTAATACAAAGTGAGTAAACCAGTAAGGAATTTTAATTTATTAGATTCGACATCCTAAGACCGGTTTCTGTCTTTCGATTTCATCAGTTAGGCTTTTCGAATCCAATAAATAAAATTCCAAACTCGTACAAGTCAATAGCTATATCCGCTATAAGATAACATTTTTAGATGTGCTACCATCTATGGTAAGAAGAGAGTATTGACATTAAATTTTGACTGAATCTAGTCAAGATGTCACTCTCTTCTTTTTTATCCCTTTCAGAGATTAATACAAAGTGAGTAAACCAGTAAGGAATTTTAATTTATTAGATTCGACATCCTAAGACCGGTTTCTGTCTTTCGACTTCATCAGTTAGGCTTTTCGAATCCAATAAATAAAATTCCAAACTCGTACAAGTCAATAGCTTTATCCGCTATAAGATAACATTTTTAGATGTGCTACCATCTATGGTAAGAAGAGAGTATTGACATTAAATTTTGACTGAATCTAGTCAAGATGTCACTCTCTTCTTTTTTATCCCTTTCAGAGATTAATACAAAGTGAGTAAACCAGTAAGGAATTTTAATTTATTAGATTCGACATCCTAAGACCGGTTTCTGTCTTTCGACTTCATCAGTTAGGCTTTTCGAATCCAATAAATAAAAATTCCAAACTCGTACAAGTCAATAGCTATATCCGCTATAAGATAACATTTTTAGATGTGCTACCATCTATGGTAAGAAGAGAGTATTGACATTAAATTTTGACTGAATCTAGTCACGATGTCACTCTCTTCTTTTTTATCCCTTTCAGAGATTAATACAAAGTGAGTAAACCAGTAAGGAATTTTAATTTATTAGATTCGACATCCTAAGACCGGTTTCTGTCTTTCGATTTCATCAGTTAGGCTTTTCGAATCCAATAAATAAAATTCCAAACTCGTACAAGTCAATAGCTATATCCGCTATAAGATAACATTTTTAGATGTGCTACCATCTATGGTAAGAAGAGAGTATTGACATTAAATTTTGACTGAATCTAGTCAAGATGTCACTCTCTTCTTTTTTATCCCTTTCAGAGATTAATACAAAGTGAGTAAACCAGTAGGGAATTTTAATTTATTAGATTCGACATCCTAAGACCGGTTTCTGTCTTTCGACTTCATCAGTTAGGCTTTTCGAATCCAATAAATAAAATTCCAAACTCGTACAAGTCAATAGCTTTATCCGCTATAAGATAACATTTTTAGATGTGCTACCATCTATGGTAAGAAGAGAGTATTGACATTAAATTTTGACTGAATCTAGTCAAGATGTCACTCTCTTCTTTTTTATCCCTTTCAGAGATTAATACAAAGTGAGTAAACCAGTAAGGAATTTTAATTTATTAGATTCGACATCCTAAGACCGGTTTCTGCCTTTCGGCTTCATCAGTTAGGCTTTTCGAATCCAATAAATAAAATTCCAAACTCGTACAAGTCAATAGCTATATCCGCTATAAGATAACATTTTTAGATGTGCTACCATCTATGGTAAGAAGAGAGTATTGACATTAAATTTTGACTGAATCTAGTCAAGATGTCACTCTCTTCTTTTTTATCCCTTTCAGAGATTAATACAAAGTGAGTAAACCAGTAAGGAATTTTAATTTATTAGATTCGACATCCTAAGACCGGTTTCTGCCTTTCGGCTTCATCAGTTAGGCTTTTCGAATCCAATAAATAAAATTCCAAACTCGTACAAGTCAATAGCTATATCCGCTATAAGATAACATTTTTAGATGTGCTACCATCTATGGTAAGAAGAGAGTATTGACATTAAATTTTGACTGAATCTAGTCAAGATGTCACTCTCTTCTTTTTTATCCCTTTCAGAGATTAATACAAAGTGAGTAAACCAGTAAGGAATTTTAATTTATTAGATTCGACATCCTAAGACCGGTTTCTGTCTTTCGACTTCATCAGTTAGGCTTTTCGAATCCAATAAATAAAATTCCAAACTCGTACAAGTCAATAGCTATATCCGCTATAAGATAACATTTTTAGATGTGCTACCATCTATGGTAAGAAGAGAGTATTGACATTAAATTTTGACTGAATCTAGTCAAGATGTCACTCTCTTCTTTTTTATCCCTTTCAGAGATTAATACAAAGTGAGTAAACCAGTAAGGAATTTTAATTTATTAGATTCGACATCCTAAGACCGGTTTCTGTCTTTCGACTTCATCAGTTAGGCTTTTCGAATCCAATAAATAAAATTCCAAACTCGTACAAGTCAATAGCTTTATCCGCTATAAGATAACATTTTTAGATGTGCTACCATCTATGGTAAGAAGAGAGTATTGACATTAAATTTTGACTGAATCTAGTCAAGATGTCACTCTCTTCTTTTTTATCCCTTTCAGAGATTAATACAAAGTGAGTAAACCAGTAAGGAATTTTAATTTATTAGATTCGACATCCTAAGACCGGTTTCTGTCATTCGACTTCATCAGTTAGGCTTTTCGAATCCAATAAATAAAAATTCCAAACTCGTACAAGTCAATAGCTATATCCGCTATAAGATAACATTTTTAGATGTGCTACCATCTATGGTAAGAAGAGAGTATTGACATTAAATTTTGACTGAATCTAGTCAAGATGTCACTCTCTTCTTTTTTATCCCTTTCAGAGATTAATACAAAGTGAGTAAACCAGTAAGGAATTTTAATTTATTAGATTCGACATCCTAAGACCGGTTTCTGTCTTTCGATTTCATCAGTTAGGCTTTTCGAATCCAATAAATAAAATTCCAAACTCGTACAAGTCAATAGCTATATCCGCTATAAGATAACATTTTTAGATGTGCTACCATCTATGGTAAGAAGAGAGTATTGACATTAAATTTTGACTGAATCTAGTCAAGATGTCACTCTCTTCTTTTTTATCCCTTTCAGAGATTAATACAAAGTGAGTAAACCAGTAAGGAATTTTAATTTATTAGATTCGACATCCTAAGACCGGTTTCTGCCTTTCGGCTTCATCAGTTAGGCTTTTCGAATCCAATAAATAAAATTCCAAACTCGTACAAGTCAATAGCTATATCCGCTATAAGATAACATTTTTAGATGTGCTACCATCTATGGTAAGAAGAGAGTATTGACATTAAATTTTGACTGAATCTAGTCAAGATGTCACTCTCTTCTTTTTTATCCCTTTCAGAGATTAATACAAAGTGAGTAAACCAGTAAGGAATTTTAATTTATTAGATTCGACATCCTAAGACCGGTTTCTGTCTTTCGACTTCATCAGTTAGGCTTTTCGAATCCAATAAATAAAATTCCAAACTCGTACAAGTCAATAGCTATATCCGCTATAAGATAACATTTTTAGATGTGCTACCATCTATGGTAAGAAGAGAGTATTGACATTAAATTTTGACTGAATCTAGTCAAGATGTCACTCTCTTCTTTTTTATCCCTTTCAGAGATTAATACAAAGTGAGTAAACCAGTAAGGAATTTTAATTTATTAGATTCGACATCCTAAGACCGGTTTCTGTCTTTCGACTTCATCAGTTAGGCTTTTCGAATCCAATAAATAAAAATTCCAAACTCGTACAAGTCAATAGCTATATCCGCTATAAGATAACATTTTTAGATGTGCTACCATCTATGGTAAGAAGAGAGTATTGACATTAAATTTTGACTGAATCTAGTCAAGATGTCACTCTCTTCTTTTTTATCCCTTTCAGAGATTAATACAAAGTGAGTAAACCAGTAAGGAATTTTAATTTATTAGATTCGACATCCTAAGACCGGTTTCTGTCTTTCGATTTCATCAGTTAGGCTTTTCGAATCCAATAAATAAAATTCCAAACTCGTACAAGTCAATAGCTATATCCGCTATAAGATAACATTTTTAGATGTGCTACCATCTATGGTAAGAAGAGAGTATTGACATTAAATTTTGACTGAATCTAGTCAAGATGTCACTCTCTTCTTTTTTATCCCTTTCAGAGATTAATACAAAGTGAGTAAACCAGTAAGGAATTTTAATTTATTAGATTCGACATCCTAAGACCGGTTTCTGTCTTTCGACTTCATCAGTTAGGCTTTTCGAATCCAATAAATAAAATTCCAAACTCGTACAAGTCAATAGCTTTATCCGCTATAAGATAACATTTTTAGATGTGCTACCATCTATGGTAAGAAGAGAGTATTGACATTAAATTTTGACTGAATCTAGTCAAGATGTCACTCTCTTCTTTTTTATCCCTTTCAGAGATTAATACAAAGTGAGTAAACCAGTAAGGAATTTTAATTTATTAGATTCGACATCCTAAGACCGGTTTCTGTCTTTCGACTTCATCAGTTAGGCTTTTCGAATCCAATAAATAAAAATTCCAAACTCGTACAAGTCAATAGCTATATCCGCTATAAGATAACATTTTTAGATGTGCTACCATCTATGGTAAGAAGAGAGTATTGACATTAAATTTTGACTGAATCTAGTCACGATGTCACTCTCTTCTTTTTTATCCCTTTCAGAGATTAATACAAAGTGAGTAAACCAGTAAGGAATTTTAATTTATTAGATTCGACATCCTAAGACCGGTTTCTGTCTTTCGATTTCATCAGTTAGGCTTTTCGAATCCAATAAATAAAATTCCAAACTCGTACAAGTCAATAGCTATATCCGCTATAAGATAACATTTTTAGATGTGCTACCATCTATGGTAAGAAGAGAGTATTGACATTAAATTTTGACTGAATCTAGTCAAGATGTCACTCTCTTCTTTTTTATCCCTTTCAGAGATTAATACAAAGTGAGTAAACCAGTAGGGAATTTTAATTTATTAGATTCGACATCCTAAGACCGGTTTCTGTCTTTCGACTTCATCAGTTAGGCTTTTCGAATCCAATAAATAAAATTCCAAACTCGTACAAGTCAATAGCTTTATCCGCTATAAGCTAACATTTTTAGATGTGCTACCATCTATGGTAAGAAGAGAGTATTGACATTAAATTTTGACTGAATCTAGTCAAGATGTCACTCTCTTCTTTTTTATCCCTTTCAGAGATTAATACAAAGTGAGTAAACCAGTAAGGAATTTTAATTTATTAGATTCGACATCCTAAGACCGGTTTCTGCCTTTCGGCTTCATCAGTTAGGCTTTTCGAATCCAATAAATAAAATTCCAAACTCGTACAAGTCAATAGCTATATCCGCTATAAGATAACATTTTTAGATGTGCTACCATCTATGGTAAGAAGAGAGTATTGACATTAAATTTTGACTGAATCTAGTCAAGATGTCACTCTCTTCTTTTTTATCCCTTTCAGAGATTAATACAAAGTGAGTAAACCAGTAAGGAATTTTAATTTATTAGATTCGACATCCTAAGACCGGTTTCTGCCTTTCGGCTTCATCAGTTAGGCTTTTCGAATCCAATAAATAAAATTCCAAACTCGTACAAGTCAATAGCTATATCCGCTATAAGATAACATTTTTAGATGTGCTACCATCTATGGTAAGAAGAGAGTATTGACATTAAATTTTGACTGAATCTAGTCAAGATGTCACTCTCTTCTTTTTTACCCCTTTCAGAGATTAATACAAAGTGAGTAAACCAGTAAGGAATTTTAATTTATTAGATTCGACATCCTAAGACCGGTTTCTGCCTTTCGGCTTCATCAGTTAGGCTTTTCGAATCCAATAAATAAAATTCCAAACTCGTACAAGTCAATAGCTATATCCGCTATAAGATAACATTTTTAGATGTGCTACCATCTATGGTAAGAAGAGAGTATTGACATTAAATTTTGACTGAATCTAGTCAAGATGTCACTCTCTTCTTTTTTATCCCTTTCAGAGATTAATACAAAGTGAGTAAACCAGTAAGGAATTTTAATTTATTAGATTCGACATCCTAAGACCGGTTTCTGTCTTTCGATTTCATCAGTTAGGCTTTTCGAATCCAATAAATAAAATTCCAAACTCGTACAAGTCAATAGCTATATCCGCTATAAGATAACATTTTTAGATGTGCTACCATCTATGGTAAGAAGAGAGTATTGACATTAAATTTTGACTGAATCTAGTCAAGATGTCACTCTCTTCTTTTTTATCCCTTTCAGAGATTAATACAAAGTGAGTAAACCAGTAAGGAATTTTAATTTATTAGATTCGACATCCTAAGACCGGTTTCTGCCTTTCGGCTTCATCAGTTAGGCTTTTCGAATCCAATAAATAAAATTCCAAACTCGTACAAGTCAATAGCTATATCCGCTATAAGATAACATTTTTAGATGTGCTACCATCTATGGTAAGAAGAGAGTATTGACATTAAATTTTGACTGAATCTAGTCAAGATGTCACTCTCTTCTTTTTTATCCCTTTCAGAGATTAATACAAAGTGAGTAAACCAGTAAGGAATTTTAATTTATTAGATTCGACATCCTAAGACCGGTTTCTGTCTTTCGACTTCATCAGTTAGGCTTTTCGAATCCAATAAATAAAATTCCAAACTCGTACAAGTCAATAGCTATATCCGCTATAAGATAACATTTTTAGATGTGCTACCATCTATGGTAAGAAGAGAGTATTGACATTAAATTTTGACTGAATCTAGTCAAGATGTCACTCTCTTCTTTTTTATCCCTTTCAGAGATTAATACAAAGTGAGTAAACCAGTAAGGAATTTTAATTTATTAGATTCGACATCCTAAGACCGGTTTCTGTCTTTCGACTTCATCAGTTAGGCTTTTCGAATCCAATAAATAAAAATTCCAAACTCGTACAAGTCAATAGCTATATCCGCTATAAGATAACATTTTTAGATGTGCTACCATCTATGGTAAGAAGAGAGTATTGACATTAAATTTTGACTGAATCTAGTCAAGATGTCACTCTCTTCTTTTTTATCCCTTTCAGAGATTAATACAAAGTGAGTAAACCAGTAAGGAATTTTAATTTATTAGATTCGACATCCTAAGACCGGTTTCTGTCTTTCGATTTCATCAGTTAGGCTTTTCGAATCCAATAAATAAAATTCCAAACTCGTACAAGTCAATAGCTATATCCGCTATAAGATAACATTTTTAGATGTGCTACCATCTATGGTAAGAAGAGAGTATTGACATTAAATTTTGACTGAATCTAGTCAAGATGTCACTCTCTTCTTTTTTATCCCTTTCAGAGATTAATACAAAGTGAGTAAACCAGTAAGGAATTTTAATTTATTAGATTCGACATCCTAAGACCGGTTTCTGTCTTTCGACTTCATCAGTTAGGCTTTTCGAATCCAATAAATAAAATTCCAAACTCGTACAAGTCAATAGCTTTATCCGCTATAAGATAACATTTTTAGATGTGCTACCATCTATGGTAAGAAGAGAGTATTGACATTAAATTTTGACTGAATCTAGTCAAGATGTCACTCTCTTCTTTTTTATCCCTTTCAGAGATTAATACAAAGTGAGTAAACCAGTAAGGAATTTTAATTTATTAGATTCGACATCCTAAGACCGGTTTCTGTCTTTCGACTTCATCAGTTAGGCTTTTCGAATCCAATAAATAAAAATTCCAAACTCGTACAAGTCAATAGCTATATCCGCTATAAGATAACATTTTTAGATGTGCTACCATCTATGGTAAGAAGAGAGTATTGACATTAAATTTTGACTGAATCTAGTCACGATGTCACTCTCTTCTTTTTTATCCCTTTCAGAGATTAATACAAAGTGAGTAAACCAGTAAGGAATTTTAATTTATTAGATTCGACATCCTAAGACCGGTTTCTGTCTTTCGATTTCATCAGTTAGGCTTTTCGAATCCAATAAATAAAATTCCAAACTCGTACAAGTCAATAGCTATATCCGCTATAAGATAACATTTTTAGATGTGCTACCATCTATGGTAAGAAGAGAGTATTGACATTAAATTTTGACTGAATCTAGTCAAGATGTCACTCTCTTCTTTTTTATCCCTTTCAGAGATTAATACAAAGTGAGTAAACCAGTAGGGAATTTTAATTTATTAGATTCGACATCCTAAGACCGGTTTCTGTCTTTCGACTTCATCAGTTAGGCTTTTCGAATCCAATAAATAAAATTCCAAACTCGTACAAGTCAATAGCTTTATCCGCTATAAGCTAACATTTTTAGATGTGCTACCATCTATGGTAAGAAGAGAGTATTGACATTAAATTTTGACTGAATCTAGTCAAGATGTCACTCTCTTCTTTTTTATCCCTTTCAGAGATTAATACAAAGTGAGTAAACCAGTAAGGAATTTTAATTTATTAGATTCGACATCCTAAGACCGGTTTCTGCCTTTCGGCTTCATCAGTTAGGCTTTTCGAATCCAATAAATAAAATTCCAAACTCGTACAAGTCAATAGCTATATCCGCTATAAGATAACATTTTTAGATGTGCTACCATCTATGGTAAGAAGAGAGTATTGACATTAAATTTTGACTGAATCTAGTCAAGATGTCACTCTCTTCTTTTTTATCCCTTTCAGAGATTAATACAAAGTGAGTAAACCAGTAAGGAATTTTAATTTATTAGATTCGACATCCTAAGACCGGTTTCTGCCTTTCGGCTTCATCAGTTAGGCTTTTCGAATCCAATAAATAAAATTCCAAACTCGTACAAGTCAATAGCTATATCCGCTATAAGATAACATTTTTAGATGTGCTACCATCTATGGTAAGAAGAGAGTATTGACATTAAATTTTGACTGAATCTAGTCAAGATGTCACTCTCTTCTTTTTTACCCCTTTCAGAGATTAATACAAAGTGAGTAAACCAGTAAGGAATTTTAATTTATTAGATTCGACATCCTAAGACCGGTTTCTGCCTTTCGGCTTCATCAGTTAGGCTTTTCGAATCCAATAAATAAAATTCCAAACTCGTACAAGTCAATAGCTATATCCGCTATAAGATAACATTTTTAGATGTGCTACCATCTATGGTAAGAAGAGAGTATTGACATTAAATTTTGACTGAATCTAGTCAAGATGTCACTCTCTTCTTTTTTATCCCTTTCAGAGATTAATACAAAGTGAGTAAACCAGTAAGGAATTTTAATTTATTAGATTCGACATCCTAAGACCGGTTTCTGTCTTTCGACTTCATCAGTTAGGCTTTTCGAATCCAATAAATAAAATTCCAAACTCGTACAAGTCAATAGCTATATCCGCTATAAGATAACATTTTTAGATGTGCTACCATCTATGGTAAGAAGAGAGTATTGACATTAAATTTTGACTGAATCTAGTCAAGATGTCACTCTCTTCTTTTTTATCCCTTTCAGAGATTAATACAAAGTGAGTAAACCAGTAAGGAATTTTAATTTATTAGATTCGACATCCTAAGACCGGTTTCTGTCTTTCGACTTCATCAGTTAGGCTTTTCGAATCCAATAAATAAAATTCCAAACTCGTACAAGTCAATAGCTTTATCCGCTATAAGATAACATTTTTAGATGTGCTACCATCTATGGTAAGAAGAGAGTATTGACATTAAATTTTGACTGAATCTAGTCAAGATGTCACTCTCTTCTTTTTTATCCCTTTCAGAGATTAATACAAAGTGAGTAAACCAGTAAGGAATTTTAATTTATTAGATTCGACATCCTAAGACCGGTTTCTGTCTTTCGACTTCATCAGTTAGGCTTTTCGAATCCAATAAATAAAAATTCCAAACTCGTACAAGTCAATAGCTATATCCGCTATAAGATAACATTTTTAGATGTGCTACCATCTATGGTAAGAAGAGAGTATTGACATTAAATTTTGACTGAATCTAGTCAAGATGTCACTCTCTTCTTTTTTATCCCTTTCAGAGATTAATACAAAGTGAGTAAACCAGTAAGGAATTTTAATTTATTAGATTCGACATCCTAAGACCGGTTTCTGTCTTTCGATTTCATCAGTTAGGCTTTTCGAATCCAATAAATAAAATTCCAAACTCGTACAAGTCAATAGCTATATCCGCTATAAGATAACATTTTTAGATGTGCTACCATCTATGGTAAGAAGAGAGTATTGACATTAAATTTTGACTGAATCTAGTCAAGATGTCACTCTCTTCTTTTTTATCCCTTTCAGAGATTAATACAAAGTGAGTAAACCAGTAAGGAATTTTAATTTATTAGATTCGACATCCTAAGACCGGTTTCTGCCTTTCGGCTTCATCAGTTAGGCTTTTCGAATCCAATAAATAAAATTCCAAACTCGTACAAGTCAATAGCTATATCCGCTATAAGATAACATTTTTAGATGTGCTACCATCTATGGTAAGAAGAGAGTATTGACATTAAATTTTGACTGAATCTAGTCAAGATGTCACTCTCTTCTTTTTTATCCCTTTCAGAGATTAATACAAAGTGAGTAAACCAGTAAGGAATTTTAATTTATTAGATTCGACATCCTAAGACCGGTTTCTGTCTTTCGACTTCATCAGTTAGGCTTTTCGAATCCAATAAATAAAATTCCAAACTCGTACAAGTCAATAGCTATATCCGCTATAAGATAACATTTTTAGATGTGCTACCATCTATGGTAAGAAGAGAGTATTGACATTAAATTTTGACTGAATCTAGTCAAGATGTCACTCTCTTCTTTTTTATCCCTTCCAGTAAGGAATTTTAATTTACTAGATTCGACATCCTAACGGTTTCT
Organism: Crepidodera aurea; assembly: GCA_949320105.2. Taxonomy (NCBI): domain Eukaryota; kingdom Metazoa; phylum Arthropoda; class Insecta; order Coleoptera; family Chrysomelidae; genus Crepidodera; species Crepidodera aurea. The sequence goes on from OX439474.1 coordinate 3,240,429, forward strand.
GTCTTTCGACTTCATCAGTTAGGCTTTTCGAATCTAATAAATTAAAATTCCTTACTGGTTATAAAAAAGAAGAGAGTGACATCTTGACTAGATTCAGTCAATACTCCCTTCTTACCATAGATGGTAGCACATCTAAAAATGTTATCTTATAGCGGATATAGCTATTGACTTGTACGAGTTTGGAATTTTATTTATTGGATTCGAAAAGCCTAACTGATGAAGTCGAAAGACAGAAACCGGTCTTAGGATGTCCAATCTAATAAATTAATATTCCTTACTGGTTTACTCACTTTGTGTTAATCTCTGAAAGGGATAAAAAAGAAGAGAGTGACATCTTGACTAGATTCAGTCAAAATTTAATGTCAATACTCTCTTCTTACCATAGATGGTATCACATCTAAAAATATTGAAGTTAAATTTGACAGTATTAATTGGGCGGCCAGTTTTAAAGCATATTCGCCCCATTTTTTCCGTTACCGAACTGGCAACATTGGCAGAGTTAAAACGGAATAATAATTTAATTAATTAAACGAAATACCTCTCCGTTCGTATTTTATAATGAAAATTTGCAAATAACACAAATATTTAAAGACCGCTCTCAAATATATTGCATTTATCGTTCGGAATTGTTAAATAAATAACAAAATTCAATTATACCATTAATTTTGTAATTGGGTCATAATATTTCGACTTTTACATTTATATCTGAGTTCTTTGATCAATTTTGCGAAATCGAAACTGTTATTAGGCCAGGTAGACGAGATTTCTAACACAGAAAAACAGATAACCCCGTTTTGATATTCAATCTAGAAAATTATGACTGAAATAAATAGAAAAGCTTGGCAGAACTCGATGAAAAAAGGTTGAAGAAGTAAGATATATTAAATGAAAAGGACAAGAAAAAATAAATATGCTTAAAGACGCCACGCTAACCGAAAACAAATCAAGATATACTGATTGTGCAAAGAAAAAGAGCAAACAAATCCTCCTGCCTAGAAGAAATCTAAAGTTGTTTCATTCTAATAAAAGATAACTATTTTAAATAAGCATCCAATACTCAATCTGAAGATGACAAATATCTTGGAATACCAATCGAACGACTGATTTCTGTCAAAGTTCAACTAAAATTGGTCTCTTTTTTTACACGGCATTTGAAGGATTCCAAACTCAGAGAAAAGAAATCTGAATCATTTGAACTTTATGGAGAAAGAATTTGAGAAAATTAATAATAGGCTAAATTTGTAAGCATCATTCTTTTTATTTATCTAAAATTTTTTATTTTTTAAAAAAAATATTATTTCCTGAATATTTTTACTTTTTAAAATAGCTTTTAAATTATGACTAATGGTCCCCTAACACAGCCGCCTGAGGTATTAGGTTTATATGAATGTATCACTGTATCTAAATCAGACAAAAGTTGTTTTTAGGGTAGATGAAATCTGCTAAAAATTAAAGATTATAACAATATAAGCAAAAATGCTTTCCTCTTTCTTCTCCCGACCGACCTTCATATTAAATATATGACCTCTAGCGTGGTGATAGCTACGGACAATCAAGCCGCCATCTTGGCCCTCAATACTGCTACCATATCATCGAAATTAGCTAGCAAATGCTCAGAGGAGCTTACATTAATTAGTAACCTATACAGCGTGACGTTACTTTGGGTTCCTGGCCATAGGAACATACCGGGGAACGAATGCGCTGATGAGAGATATTTATCTACACTTCCTAGCCTTAGCCGACGCTAGATGGAAAGCCTTAACAACGTGCAAGACGGCCAGGCAAACGTGTAACTCGTACGGCAAAAGCAAAGCGGATAACCTTCTGAAGTTTTCGAGGAAGGACATAGCTAGAGCTAAGGTTGTTTACACGGGACACTGGCCAATTGGTGAGCACGATTCTCGGCTTTGTATTCCGTTTAATCGGTCGTGTTGTAGCTGTGGAGATCCTAGCGCTGGCCAGGGCCACGATTTCCTCTCTCGGGAATAACTTCATTAATGATCTCACCGATCTATCCAGTAAGTGGCCTACGGAAACAGTACACCACGAGATGGATCCAAAGCAACCAAATAAGGTTCGGGTTCACGCGATCGTGGTAGCAAAATGGTGCTAAAGCGCTAATTGGGGCTCAGGATAGTTGTCCACTTGCTCGTCACTTGAACCATCAGCAAAAAATTCAGTACGCTAGCATATTTGGATAAAGAGGGGACAACTCTGACTTAACTGATTGGACACCAATCGAAGCCTTCGATAGCCAATATCTCTATCTATCTCTAAAACACTAATTCGCATTTAATACTTTTCTATATTTTCCTTACAAATGATGAGTGTTGTTTATATGGCAAAGTTTATGTAAGTATTTGGTTAATATATTTAAACAGTTTAATTACTAATAATATCTCCTTTTAGAATAACAAAAAGCAAGGAAAAACAACGTTTAGATACTGCAGTTTTTTAGCGGCACTTCTAGAAGATTTGCTTTACAAAGTAGCTTTTAATTACCAGGAAATTTTGTAAGGGCAAGAAACATTTACATTTTTCATTTAAAAAAAAAGTCACGATGTTCTTCGCCAAAACGATATTTCACCCGAAAATTTATTAAATTTAACAAACCGAGTTTCAATACTAAAGTCTAACATAGACATACGAATATTTAATTCGGAAAAAGATGATTAAAACCAAAACTATTACATATATTTTTAACACATTTTGACAAGTGTCCATTTTAACGTTCCATTAAATATTTACCTAAATCCATGATTTCTGAAATTGAATCGGCAACGTTGTATTTTCACCTTTGAATTTATGAGATGGCTGTCATTTGACAAGCAAATTATTTGTCCGTCAAATGAACATTTTTTCCTTTTTTAATACTTTTCAGACTTATTCTGGTTATAAATTGCTACTTGGGCACTTGTAGAAAATTTATGTACCTATGCGTTTGTATTGGGAAAATATGTTTCAACGCACTGAATTTGTTTATCTTGGGAGTGAGTATCCCGATATATATTTCTTTTTAAAAAAATGTAAAAAATATTTTTCCGCGCAAAAATTTCTATCGCTATATTGAATTTATCATGTTTTAAGCATCCGTGAAAATTTCATGAAAATCCCAGCCGGTCCCATATTCTTAACGTTTACCCAGAGATGTGCGTGTCAGTAGTTGTCAAAATTTGTAGGTTATTATGGCGAAATTAAATAAAGTCAAACCTTGACGTTGATATTTACAAAAATAGGTTATTTTCTTTTGACGATTTTCCCCATCATCATTCCACCAGCGCCACTGCTGGACCAACATTATGTATCGGGACTACGTTACTGAACGTTGCTTTGCACACAAATATGATGTGATTTCCATCGATGATCGATGATTGACAATTAACTACTTTTGACAATGCCGAAAACTGACAAATTAAACTAATATTTATCAGTTTCTCTTCTAATGGAAATAAAACCTCTTAAAGAAAAAGGGGGCTTTAAATGACGTTTTGACATTTGACAATGAAGTCGTTTTCAAAATGACATAACAAAATATAATTTCTGATTTTTCGTCTGGAATAAAACGACTTATTTTCTTGAAAAAAGTTTTAATTTACCAACCAATTGCACAAATCATTGATCCTAATATCAATTTGACAATACCACAAGATTCGTCAGGCAATGAACGTTTAGTTGATCTCTCTGTACTTTCTTCTATGGCTAAAGGTTCTAAAGGTTAGGTTTAGCCGTCGAAGAATTACTGTCAGATCTTTTAAACGTTCATTGCCTGACGAACCGTGAGGTATTGTGATATTGATATTAGGACAATGCTTTGTGCAATTGGTTTGTATTAAAACTAAAACTTTTTTCAAGAAAATAAGTGGTTTTATTCCAGACGTAAAAAGAGAAATTGAACTAGCAAACCACTATGAGCTTCCGAAGTGAATAACAAAATATATAATAAAAAATTTATTATAGAAACAGGTGTTACCTCAAGCAGGACAAGGTATTGGGTTCCAGTAAAACACTAATTAGCAATTAATACTTTTCTATATTTTCCTCACAAATGATGAGTGGTAAAGTTTATGTAAGTATTTGGTTAATATATTTAAACAGTTTAATTACTAATAATATCCCTTTTAGAATAACAAAAAGCAAGGTAAAGTAAAGTTTAGATACTGCAGTTTTTAGCGACACTTCTAGAAGATTTGCTTTACAAAGTAGTTTTTAATTACCGGGAAATTTTGTAAGAGTAAGTGTTGCAAATGATTGATTATATTAACTAAAATATGAATTTAAATTTTAATAAATTTAGGAAGTGATTGAATATGTTAAATAACCTATGACTTTGAGTTTTAATATATTTTTCTTATTTTTAGAGCTTATCTGTTTCTCCCGATGATCCTGCGTAGGTTTCCAATTCCCTTTACCAATTGTCGCACACCCTGGTTGTAAGAATGGTTCTGCGACTGGACACCAAAAACACAGAAACGGGGGTTGTACTTGATATGTAGCGGCACTTCGCCTCACAAAAAGGACAGTTATATCACGTGTACCCAAATAATGTCTAGTTTTATATTTGTTTATAATTTGATGATAATTTCTTGTAATTTTTATAGATAGATAGATAATTTATTCATGTAATATCACAGTAGTAGTACAATCGTCAGTTATTAAATGTAAATATAAAAATTATGAAATACAAAATAAAAAATACAAAACAAGTACAATTACAACAAATTAAAAAGAGATAAATAGTATAATTACAAACAAATTTAAAGAGATAAATAACGAAAGTGAAATAAACCATCATGAGGCACAATTTTCACATTGGCAATTATTCACAAACACAAGTAGGCATGTGTATAAGAAACTCATTTACTGAATAAAAGTTATGTTTTAATAGAAGCATGTGTATTTTCTTCTTGAAAGTGGTGACCGGTAGGTTTTTCTATGTCTGTGGTAATGCATTATATAGATTTATACCCACATAGGTGTATGAATTCCGCCTGCATCGAGGCAAATAGATGCTGGCGTTATTTCTTGTCTCATAGGTATGAATATTATTCAGCTTAATAATATCATTATTTGCAACTTTGTTCTTTCTTAAAAAGAGGTTTACAGTGGCTCTCGAATTTACTAAAAGTCATTATTCGAATCACCTTTTTTTGTGCAACAAACACTTTTTCTATATAACTACTACCACCCCAAACTATTAAGCCATAGGTTAGTATACTATGGAATATTGAGAAATATGTTATCTTTAAGTACTGAATGTCAAGCTGGAATCTTAGTTGTCTGATGGCAAAAGTTGCTTACACAGATCTTGGCAGTGAAAATTAAAATTTAATTTAGGATCTAAATATACCCCTAAAAATTTCAAACAATCATCCCTTGGTATCTTGGTATCATTCAGAGTCATATAATTATTGTAATTTCTGTAATTTGTGTAATTTGGCCTAAAAATAGTTTATTTTATGTAGAATTTTATAAGGAAAATATATTAATTTATTTTTATTTATTTTCAAATTATGTTTCAAACCTACCTGGGGTGGTGTGGGGCCAAATGTAGCTTCAAAAGAAGTATAAAGTAAAGCCGGAAAAATTATTATTTGTTAATTTTTCAATCCTCAAAAGTAGAGACTTGTTTAAAACTTTCGCCTTATTCTTAACCGAATTGCTGAGAAGATTTCAGAACACATCCCCGTCGAACAGGCAGGCTTCAGACAAGGCCGTAGCTGTGTAGACCAGGTTCTCAGCCTTACGACCTACGTCGAGGCAGGATTCCAAAATCGACAGAAAACATCAACGGTCTTCGTGGACCTATCAGCCGCCTACGACACAGTTTGGAGAGAAGGACTTTTGTACAAGTTTTTAAAACTGATTCCTTGCAACACACTGGGCTCACTCTTGAATAATATGCTCTGCAATAGGTCATTCCAGGTGATTATGGGACAAACACAAAGCCACACAAAAATCCTAAATAATGGGCTGCCCCAGGGTTCTGTTCTTGCTCCGACACTTTTTAATCTCTACACTGCGGACATGCCGGATACTACTAGTTTAAAATTCGCCTATGCAGATGATCTGGCCCTTGCCGTAAGCCGCAATACAGTGGAGGATACAGAAAGAATCCTAACAAACGATCTGGCTATATTGGGAGCATATTACAGAAAATGGAGACTGACACCAAATCCAAATGCATATGTTTCCATCTCAACAACAAGGAAGCCGCACGCCAACTGAACATCCAGTTTGATGGACACCCTGTGAAACATAACCCAACCCCGAAGTACCTTGGTATCACTCTTGATAGGTCCTTCACATACAACTCTCACTTGCAAAAAACAGCAGCTAAAGCCCGCACAAGAAACAACATCATCCAGAAGTTATGCGGTACAACGTGGGGATCTACAGCCTCAACCCTGCGAAGTGCAGCTCTTGGACTTGTGTATAGCTCGGCCGAGTATGGCGCTCCCATATGGCTTAATAGTAGTCATACTGGCAAATTAGACGTTCAACTAAACTCTACTATGAGAACAATCACTGGCTGCATAAAGAGTACCCCGACCCATTGGCTCCCCACTCTCAGCCATATCCCACCACCTCAATTAAGAAGACAAGGAGCTCTAATCCGAGAATATAGAAAAATACTGCATAACGAACAACTCCCAATCCATAACTACATCCCGGCAGCCACATCCACTAGGCTTAAATCCAGATGCCCCGTAATAAAAACAGCTAAAAACCTGCTCGACGAGAATTTGTCCATCGAGCAGAGATGGGAATCATCATGGAATCGAGCTGTCCCTCCTGAAGTAAGTCAGCACTTGAACACGCATGATAAGCCAGCCGGTTTCGACCTACCACGACGCATCTGGAAAATCGCTAACCGAATTCGGACAAATCACGGTCTTTGTAGGGACTCACTACATAAATGGGATAAAATTCGGGACCCACTGTGTGACTGCGGAAGGGAAAACCAGACCATTCAGCATATTGTGGAGAACTGCGAGACCACGGCCTACCCTGGTGTAATGTCTGATTTCCTCACACTCCCACATACGGCGATTCAATGGATTGAAAATCTATCGATAGAGATATAAATGTGTTATTTCTTTTATGTTTCTACGTTTATGTTTGTGTATGTGTTTTATATATACACCTTTACATTTTTGTATTTTATAAATTCTGTTTTGTTTACTGTTTTTAAATCATGTGTTGCCATACGCTAAATAAATAAATAAACAAACAAATTAATACTTGAAATAATAATCTTTTCCTTTTATAAATCCCCTAAAATGCGTTAGAATTCTTCGACTGAAGACGTGCTCTTTTTCCAAAAAAAAAGCCTTAAAAGAACCTGTCATCTTTTTGTATTCCCCATTGCCGATTTTATGAGATAGTTCTAGTATAATTCGAAATTTACGGTTGGTCATATGATAAATGAAGGTACCATTAGATATCTAGTCAATGAAGTTCTGTGTTTCTGATAGTACCAGTGGATAATAAGGATAGAATGAAAAAGAAGATTTTAAAATTTGAACTTTAACTGTTTAGATTTTAACCAGATTTTGTAATGTGAAATAAAATGATATCTTCAAAAAAAACCATATTACTTATTGTCGAACCACCCTGTAAATAACCAAATTCTACGGTGATTATTTAAAAAATATTAATGATAAATAATCCATAATTCATGTTTTATACAATATACGATTATATGCCAATAAAACAGGTCTGTTATGAGAAATCTGGTTACAAAAAAGTGTTTAACACTCTGTACTTCGAAAACTAGCCATAGGATTGGTTTGGGCCAATGGACACACAACATACCAACGTTTCAAAAAATTTGACCAGGACGTTTTTTACATTTAAATGGTGCGGTATCCTTTGTAGAGCCTTTGTGGGCGCGTTTTCTAATTCTGCAAATTTTTATTGACAATGTGTGGCAAGTTGTTTTTCATACCCTTTATATCACAATTCGATATCAGATACATAGTTTGAGAAAATCCTCAATATACAATATTTGACCAAACACAAATATTAAAGGGACTTGGCAGAACTTTATAATTGCAAATATTCTGAGTGCCGAATATAGGAAAAAACAAGCTACAAGGTAAAAATTTCGAAAACCGTCAATATTTTTTAAATAAACATACATAAAGTATGTAAACCAGTAAGGAATTTTAATTTATTAGATTCGACATCCTAAGACCGGTTTCTGTCTTTCGACTTCAGTTAGGCTTTTCGAATCCAATAAATAAAATTCCAAACTCATACAAGTCAATAGCTATATCCGCTATAAGATAACATTTTTAGATGTGCTACCATCTATGGTAAGAAGAGAGTATTGACATTAAATTTTGACTGAATCTAGTCAAGATGTCACTCTCTTCTTTTTTATCCCTTTCAGAGATTAATACAAAGTGAGTAAACCAGTAAGGAATTTTAATTGATTAGATTCGACATCCTAAGACCGGTTTCTGTCTTTCGACTTCATCGGTTAGGCTTTTCGAATCCAATAAATAAAATTCCAAACTCGTACAAGTCAATAGCTATATCCGCTATAAGATAACATTTTTAGATGTGCTACCATCTATGGTAAGAAGAGAGTATTGACATTAAATTTTGACTGAATCTAGTCAAGATGTCACTCTCTTCTTTTTTATCCCTTTCAGAGATTAATACAAAGTGAGTAAACCAGTAAGGAATTTTAATTTATTAGATTCGACATCCTAAGACCGGTTTCTGTCTTTCGACTTCATCGGTTAGGCTTTTCGAATCCAATAAATAAAATTCCGAACAAGTCAATAGCTATATCCGCTATAAGATAACATTTTTAGATGTGCTACCATCTATGGTATTAACCTCTGAAAGGGATAAAAAAGAAGAGAGTGACATCTTGACTAGATTCAGTCAAAATTTAATGTCAATACTCTCTTCTTACCATAGATGGTAGCACATCTAAAAATGTTATCTTATAGCGGATATAGCTATTGACTTGTACGAGTTTGGAATTTTATTTATTGGATTCGAAAAGCCTAACTGATGAAGTCGAAAGACAGAAACCGGTCTTAGGATGTCGAATCTAATAAATTAAAATTCCTTACTGGTTTACTCACTTTGTATTAATCTCTGAAAGGGATAAAAAAGAAGAGAGTGACATCTTGACTAGATTCAGTCAAAATTTAATGTCAATACTCTCTTCTTACCATAGATGGTAGCACATCTAAAAATGTTATCTTATAGCGGATATAGCTATTGACTTGTACGAGTTTGGAATTTTATTTATTGGATTCGAAAAGCCTAACTGATGAAGTCGAAAGACAGAAACCGGTCTTAGGATGTCGAATCTAATAAATTAAAATTCCTTACTGGTTTACTCACTTTGTATTAATCTCTGAAAGGGATAAAAAAGAAGAGAGTGACATCTTGACCATATTCAGTCAAAATTTAATGTCAATACTCTCTTCTTACCATAGATGGTAGCACATCTAAAAATACATAAAGTATCTTTTATTTTTCATGTAGAAACCGAAAAAGTGATAAAAAATACAGGTTGCCATTTAAAAAACAAAGTTGGGACCCGCCCAGAAAAAATGTTTTGACCGAATTTTTGTTTATTTTGTCGAGCTCAATCGATAAGGTAACATTATAGAAAACTTTATTCCTATCCGTTTCCTAAATAGAGGTATAGAATACTGCGTCACTGTTGCAAGACCATGTATATACCTAAAGAATTTTTTTATTATCAAAAATGTAATGCCTCCCAGTTCGGGCCTATAGAAAAAAAATTATAATATTAGAATTAAATTTACAATAAACAAATAAATGTAAAATCTATTTTTCCAATATTCACGTGATATTGATATTTGGTAAAAATACGATCCATCTAAATAAACAAATTGTTGCGGTGTTGCCAGATATACAACTTAATAATACGGAAAATATAAACATTTAATATTTACGGAACCGTGCAACTATCTATCAGCAAAAACTGATCCATGAAGCCGAGAAGGGAATTTTGACAGACAACCAACTTTATAAAATAAAGAGTCAGCATAACAGGGTGATTTCTTAAAGTTTGCATGGTTATGCTGCATTAGATATATCTTTTCAGCATTTCTAGTGCTATTGTCACGAGGTCCGTTTTTTTGGCCTTCGTGTTGCTGCTACGTATCCAGGGTGAAACGCCTTTTCGACCTTTACGAAGTTATGGAGATCTCTCCCTGAATACTCAGCAGTTATTACGCTTTAGTACCACCACTCACTCTGAGAAATAAAACAAGAAGTACAAAACAAATACAAATTTATTGGGTCACCCTTCAGATAAATATAAATTAATAAATGACAATGTTAACAACTATATCTTACCTATACTGTATTTGAAAATCAAGAGAGAGTAAATTCCCAGAAATGTTTTGCAGTTATCAGTGTTAAAGGCAGTAAACCATAGACGTGCGTTTTCAAAATTAAATTAATATGGAAATAGAAATATTTAATTTGTTTTAGTTATTTATACCTAGATTACTAATTTTAGTTAGATAAACATAATTCGTAAGTAGTAATTTAATTTGGGTAAAATGAAGAAAAAGTCAATATTATTTTAGGCATTTTGTTTTAGGCATATGTTTATTTACAAAATATGTATATAATATGTACAGATAATTACAATTATTTATAAATTAATATGAGGAGCTAAAAAAACAATTAAGTAGGTATATGAGAAAAAAAAAACCAACCGCAAGGATAAAATTTGACGAGCAACATGCAAAAAATACGACAATATTAAATCTTAAAAAATAAAAATCTAAAAATAAAATTAAAGTACATAAATTAATAATTTTAAAGTTATGGTTCCTCGCACTCTGTGTCAGAAGATTCACCATCTGATTCTAGAGAAATTACAATGGGCTCTATAGTAATATCAATTATGTTATCTAGCTCCCACATTTTTTTTTCTATTTCTGTAACGTGTCTAATACATTTTTACCAATTTTCACTTGTTACTTCAGATATTGCCTTATTGAAGAGATTTTTAACATCTGATAATTTAAAAGTAGTGTTATTTCTGGCAACATAACCTTTAACTTGAGCCCATATTAATTCTATCGGATTCAGCTCACAATGGTAGGGTGCTAAACGAAGGATTTCAATTTCTCGTTTTTTGGCTATCTCCTCAATATTATATTTTTTATAATTTTGCTTATGTTTTTTAGCAATAGTTAACAATTCTGCCCTCAGCATTGTATTGTCAAAGGCTAAATTTTTAGAAGATAACCATTTTGCAATTTCACCCTTTTTCCATTTAGTGGTTGGTAAAGGTTCAAGTAATCTGGAGTGGTAACTTGCATTGTCCATTACAATAACCGATCCTTTTGGTATGAATTGAATCATCTGTTCAAAATATTCCTCAAACACGTCTCCATTCATTTCTTCGTGATAATCAACGGTTTTTTTTGATTCAAATAAGAGTAAACCATTCTCAAAAAAACCGTTTGTACTGCCTATATGACAAATAATTAATCTTTTACCTTTTCCTATAGGTTCCTTAAAACCAGTAGTATATCCTTCTAGAAAAGCTTGATGGGATGATTTTATATTTTTGTCTTTCCAAACTCTTCCTACACAATGTCCTTCATTAACCCATGTTTCATCTAAATAATAAATGTTTTTATTTTGAGCTTTAACTTGTTGTATTTTTCTGATGTACTGTCTTCTCCAACATACAATTTCTTCAGAATCAATTAGCATTGAGTGTCTGCCCATTTTTTCAAATTTAAAGTTTAACTCATGTAACACTTTCCATAGTTTATCCCGGCTTATTGTGGGTAAATCAACATCATTCGTAATGGCTTGCAAAACTTTATCTAAAGTTGGTATTTGCTTGTTTATAAAAAATGAGTGAACAAGCTTACGAATAGCATTTTTAAAAAACTCGTCCACGTTGACTTTTAATAGTTTTGGTCTACCTGGTTTCGGCTTTGGTGAGGTTACTCCACCTGATTTTTCCTCCTTTAGAACTCTATATATTGTAGATTTTCCATATCCCATTGCCTTAGATGTTGTTTCAACTACACTGTCAATAGTGTTTGAGGGATTTTGATGTTTAAAATAGTGGTACACATTCACTACAGCACTCTTTTCATTGAGCGATAAATGGTCTAGTTTTAATTTTATCACTGGCGTATACTCACAAACTGCTTCCATTTTTAGTCACTACTATTTGTCACGTTTATCGAAAATCAAATAACTGCATTTCTAGAAACTATTTAAGTCAAAATATCTGTCATTAGAAGCTGTTGCCATTCGGAGGTCGTTAAATAACAATCATCCCTTTCTATTCTGGTTACGCCTATGACGCACGTTAATCCTCTTAGGCCTACTGTAGTAACAATGAAAGATCATAAAATAATGTGATAGTCCAAGAAATTTAATAAATTTTGTATTGAAATTAACAAAAACAATTTAGAATGCATTACAAATATTGAAGTTTTACCGCACGTACTGTACTATAGTTTTGCATACCGAATTACTTTTTATTCTGGGAATTTACTCTCTCTTGATTTTCAAATACAGTATAAGCATGTCGGGTAAAGGGCTGGTCACGCTTCTCCCAATTTGCACTATTGCGCTGAAGGTTCTCGCTCCCAAATCAGGACCATACTATCAACTTCTTACTTTATTTACTTTATTAATTTAAACGTGAATTTCTTTATTTTCGCCGAATTTTCTTCTGGCGGTCACCTTTTCGGTGGGAGACCCCTTCGTAGCCAAAGACCGACTCACCGACTAACCGATTCCCCCTCTCTTTCCCCTTGGAACGTTTTTAAATCCAAAGATAGCTGAATGTGCAGAATCATTATTTTGGTTATATCGTCCTACATTTTATGTCTAGCTTAGACTCGTGCTTGAGCCCCCCAACCTTGACTTTCGTGATTCTGCACATCAGCGAAATTTAGCGGCGCGACCTGGTTTGGTTAAATGTTTGGGTTTTCGATTGATTATATAAATAAACTTGTATTAAAATAGTTTTGATAAATAAACTGTTCTAAGATTTTGACTTTTCGTAAATATTTTAAATATATTTGGAATGCGTGACACTATAACCATGCACATCGCTGTGCTTTATTAGATCATTCATTTTATTGAAAGTGAAGATAACAACTTGTATAGATACAGGGAAGGAAGGGTCAGAATATTTTTACCTTTAAAAATTTCTCGGCAACTGTCTGTATAGCCTAAATTAAAAATTAACAGAATTATTCTTTTTTGTAATATGAATATACGGTTGCTTGGCCCCAAATGATTATATTTTGATTTAAGATTGAGTATACATGAGCATAGAAAATTGACAGTAGTGATATCATTTTTAAGTGAATTTATTTATTTATTTATTACAAAGTAGGGATACAAATAGACAGAATCAAACGAGTATCCTTATTTTGTGTAATAGAAAACATTTAAACTGATACATTATGAAAATATATTATTTTAATATTAAGGCCTTTATATTTTTAAATTATTTTATTCAAAACAATTCTCAGGGTATTTGGTGAGTTCATAATCTTGACATTTCTAAAATTAAAAAACGTTGACAACCTCTATCCCTAACTACCGTCAAACAAAAAACTATTACACTATAAAAAACTATAACCTAACTTACACACTACATAACCCCCCCCCCCCCCCAACACTTCAAAAAATTTTTAAACAGTAAAAATATTTTCGGTATGATTTATTAAATCGAAAGTACCACTTTACAAAAATCGTACCGAAAATGCTATTTTCGGGACGATCTTTTTCACTTTCGGAACGATTTCTTTACTTTCGGTATGATTTTGGATATTTAGTAGGCGGTTTTGACAATATAATATCATGAACTTGTATTTTATTCTGACAGCGCCTGTCATGTAACATTGGTGTCTGTTTTTTCGCTTTTCAAATAAAAAAAATGGAAATAAGTAGTGAAATAAGTCCACATGAGATTAGTGAATCTGCTAAAGCGGCTACTTATGAATTATTGCATGTATTCATAAGAGTGATTGTTATATGTAATTATCTAGATATATAAAGTTCATACGTTATTATCCATCGATATCCTTTTTAACATACAAAACGGCGGCAGATAAAATATTGTACGTAACACGATCCAAAAGTGATTTTACGGAACTCGCAGGATTCCAGGACTCGCCTACGGCTCGTCCTGGAAATGTCCTACTCATCCCGCAAAATATCACTTTCGGAACTTGTTACGTAAATTACTATTTAAATGTTAATTGAACATTATTATTTGTTTTTTTTTACTTTCTTCCAGTTTCTTTTCTTTTTCTTTACGGTTATTTTATATTTACAACTTTTTTTAATTTCAGGTTTATACACCCCCCAGCGACGACCTAAATTTTGTACTTTTCTTTTTTCAATTACTTTATTTGTTATTTCATGTATCTTTGCTTTATCATATTTCTCTTCTTCTTTTTCTCCTTTCTCTTCTCCTTCATAAATTGTAAATAATTTTGTTTGCTTTACCATTACGTTTCTTTTATAACTCACATATTGTTTCTCTCTCTTTCCACTGGATTAAAACCACTTAGTTGTTAAAAAAGTTTTTTTATTGACGTTTCGGCTTTCCAGATCGAAAGCCGTTATCAAAATGACATAAAATAAATTTTACTAGAAACAGAACACTTGATAATCTTGCAAAAATATGACATCAACATAGTATACATAGAATAAGATTTTGAGATTGAAGATGTCAAAATCTGTTTCAATCATATTTTTGTGACGTTTCTGGGAACGAATTTTTTGAAAGGATAGCGCATTTGCATATTATAAGAGAATTTATACTTCGTCATAAATGAAGTTTTCTTATTAATATTATCATAAGAAAAAACCAGATAAAAACTTATGATACTATCCCGATATAGAGGGTATCCTTTTTGCAATTAACTCTTTTTGTAAAATAGGTATCCAAATTTTTGAAATATCAACCGAACAATTAGAAACACATTCGTTATTATTTAAGCATATCAATGCTGCTTCTTTAACTTTGCGGTTATAATTATTCGGTTCTTTTAATAATCTAGTTGAAGAATTCCATTGTATTTTATGACCAAAATCCCATGCATGTTCACATATTTTGGATTTTTCGAATTGTTTATTTTTAATGTACGATTGGTGTTCATTAAGTCTAATATGAAAAGGTCTAGATGTTTCTCCTATATAAAATTTATTACATTCGCATGGGATTTTTGTAAATACAATTTTTTGTGTTTTGAATTTCATTAAAAGGTTTTGTATTTACTATTAAAGATTTTAATGTATTATTAGTTTGAAAAACTGTTTTTAAATTAAATTTATTGCCAATCCTTCTAATTTTTTCGGATAATTTTGGAATATAAGGGATTTTTACTATATTTGAAAGAATTATTGGGGGGTTTAAATTTTGATCTTTAGTTTTGATGTCTCGGTAAAGTTCACGATTTATAAATTTACTTGGGTAGTTGTTCTTAATCAAGACAGATTTAACAAGTGATAATTCATTATTTAAGATATTGTCATTTGAACAAATTGTTTTTGCTCTATCGGAAAGAGATTTGACAATACCTCGTTTAACACAAATTGAGTGGTTTGAATTAAAATTTAGATATCTATTTGTATGTGTTTCTTTTCTAAAAACTGATGTATCAAAACAATTGTTGTTATTGTGTATTAGTACATCAAGAAACGGTAATTTTTTATTATTTTCAATTTCAATTGTAAATTTAATAGTAAGTTCCGAATTATTAATAGTATATAAAAATGTATCAATATTTTCCCTATCGTGTTGCCAAATTGCAAAGATATCATCTACATATCTAAACCAGACAGAAGGTCTTACATTTTGTTTGTTTACAATTTCCATTTCAAAATTCTCCATGAAAATATCACACAATTTTGGTGATAAAGGAGAACCCATTGCCATGCCAAAATTTTGCTGATAAAAATCACTATTTAATTGAAAATATGTAGTTTTAATACATAGTTCCAATAATTCTAGAATTGCTGAGACGCTTAATTTAATTCTATTTATTAATGTATTATCACTTGTCAACTTTTTTCTCACAAGATTAAGAGTTTTATCGACAGGAACATTTGGAAATAAACTGACTACATCAAAACTAACCATTATATCTGAATTTGTAATTTTGATTTTTGATAATTTTTCAAAAAAATGTTTTGAATTTTTGATAAAGGAATTAGTATTTCCTGATAACGGATCTATTATTTTAAGTAGAAATCTTGCTAAATTTTGACAAGGTGAATTTATAGAACTTATTATTGGTCTTAATGGTATTTGTTGTTTATTTCCAAATGTTCCTGTCGATAAAACTCTTAATCTTGTGAGAAAAAAGTTGACAAGTGATAATACATTAATAAATAGAACTAAATTAAGCGTCTCAGCAATTCTAGAATTATTGGAACTATGTATTAAAACTACATATTTTCAATTAAATAGTGATTTTTATCAGCAAAATTTTGGCATGGCAATGGGTTCTCCTTTATCACCAAAATTGTGTGATATTTTCATGGAAAATTTTGAAATGGAAATTGTAAACAAACAAAATTTAAGACCTTCTGTCTGGTTTAGATATGTAGATGATATCTTTGCAATTTGGCAACACGATAGGGAAAATATTGATACATTTTTATATACTATTAATAATTCGGAACCTACTATTAAATTTACAATTGAAATTGAAAATAATAAAAAATTACCGTTTCTTGATGTACTAATACACAATAACAACAATTGTTTTGATACATCAGTTTTTAGAAAAGAAACACATACAAATAGATATCTAAATTTTAATTCAAACCACTCAATTTGTGTTAAACGAGGTATTGTCAAATCTCTTTCCGATAGAGCAAAAACAATTTGTTCAAATGACAATATCTTAAATAATGAATTATCACTTGTTAAATCTGTCTTGATTAAGAACAACTACCCAAGTAAATTTATAAATCGTGAACTTTACCGAGACATCAAAACTAAAGATCAAAATTTAAACCCCCCAATAATTCTTTCAAATATAGTAAAAATCCCTTATATTCCAAAATTATCCGAAAAAATTAGAAGGATTGGCAATAAATTTAATTTAAAAACAGTTTTTCAAACTAATAATACATTAAAATCTTTAATAGTAAATACAAAACCTTTTAATGAAATTCAAAACACAAAAAATTGTATTTACAAAAATCCCATGCGAATGTAATAAATTTTATATAGGAGAAACATCTAGACCTTTTCATATTAGACTTAATGAACACCAATCGTACATTAAAAATAAACAATTCGAAAAATCCAAAATATGTGAACATGCATGGGATTTTGGTCATAAAATACAATGGAATTCTTCAACTAGATTATTAAAAGAACCGAATAATTATAACCGCAAAGTTAAAGAAGCAGCATTGATATGCTTAAATAATAACGAATGTGTTTCTAATTGTTCGGTTGATATTTCAAAAATTTGGATACCTATTTTACAAAAAGAGTTAATTGCAAAAAGGATACCCTCTATATCGGGATAGTATCATAAGTTTTTATCTGGTTTTTTCTTATGATAATATTAATAAGAAAACTTCATTTATGACGAAGTATAAATTCTCTTATAATATGCAAATGCGCTATCCTTTCAAAAAATTCGTTCCCAGAAACGTCACAAAAATATGATTGAAACAGATTTTGACATCTTCAATCTCAAAATCTTATTCTATGTATATTATGTTGATGTCATATTTTTGCAAGATTATCAAGTGTTCTGTTTCTAGTAAATTTATTTATTTTATGTCATTTTGATAACGGCTTTCGATCTGGAAAGCCGAAACGTCAATAAAAAAACTTTTTTAACAACTAAGTGGTTTTAATCCAGTGGAAAGAGAGAGAAATTAAAATACAAACCACTATGAGCTTCCGAAATGATTCACATATTGTTCTGTTTTCGGATTTCTAGCATTTTTCTTTAAATTATCTTCTAATTGCTTTAAAACTACTTTACACTCTTCTTTGTTTTCTTGTATGTCCTTATTTTCCTGAATATCTTTTTTTAATTCTTCCTGATTTTTATCTACTCTATTAGCCACTGCATTAATAGCAAATTCTACTTCTTCTATAATTTCTTCTATTTTTTTATCTGTTTCCTTTTCTTTTTTCTCTAATCTCACTTCAACTCTTTCAATTTCTCTTCTTATTAAAATTATCATCTCCTCATTATTTCTTTTGAATTGATTTTCCATCTCCATTCTATTCTTTTGTAGATTTCTTTCTATGTAATTCTCCATCTTTTTTGATTTCTTTCTATGTAATTCTCCATCTTTTTTGATTTTCATTCATAGTAATTAACATTTGCATAATTCGATCTGATCTTCTTCCATCCATCTTTGTTTCCACTTCTTAAGTATATTTTATTTACACGTTTTTATTATTTTCTTTTATATAAAGGCCCCACGTTGGTTGGCGACATATATTTTAATATTAAAGCCTTTATATTTTTAAATTATTTTATTCAAAACAAATCTCAGGGTATTTGGTGAGTTCATAATCTTCTGACATTTCTAAAATTAAAAAACGTTGACAACCTCTATCCCTAACTACCGTCAAACAAAAAACTCCCTATTACACTATAAAAAACTATAACCTAACTTACACACTACAATATGAACAATATATGAACGATGAAATTATAGTAAACGCAGGTGAATCATTTTTCTGTTAACGAAAGCAGAACAAGGATTTCACGTGATTCTTGAATCTTAGAAATGGAAGCCTGAAGAGTGCAATTTCATTATTAAAAGTTTTGACCATTCTGCAGATGGGAGAGTTTATTCCTGAGTTTGTTTTTCTGAAAGGTGTATTAAAAGTTTAATGGCTTCTTAAATATCTGCCAGGTATACTTAAGGATATTGTGGACGACAGTCCGGAACAATCAATGCGGTTATTGAATATTTTATAAATCATTAGAAGATCTGACATTCTTCTTCTCGGTGAGGGACAACATGGAATACTTTTTGAGAATTGGACTGTAATTGCTGTTTAATATTGGGATATCTGATTTACGAGCACAAATTTGTTCTGAATGCTTTCGATTCTCTGCTGATAAGTGACATATTGGAAATTCCAAACGATTGATGCAAAATTCAATCTACTATATATGAATGCGTAATATAGGTTCAAGAGAGTATTGGCATTCCTGAAGTGTCTAGTGTTCCTCAATATGAATCCCAATAAGCGATTACAGTTATTGACCATTTTCTCTATATGAGTCTTGAAAGTCATTTTAGAATCCATGCTGACTCCAAGATCACGAATTTCGTTCACTGTTTTCATTATATGACCTACTATTCTGTACTTATGGTTAACTATATTCCTATTTCTCGTAAAGGTTATTGTGAGACATTTGTAGTAGTTCAAAAACAGACAGGAATTTTTGCATATTTCAACAAATGAATCGAGATCATCTTGTAGTTTGTTACAGTCTTCGGAATCTTTTATTGTACGATAAACTTTCAGATCGTCGGCGTACAATAGAAAGTGAGAGTTTTTGAAGCTTTCACCAATATGGTAAATATAAATAATAAAAAGTAAGGGTCCCAAATGACTCCCTTGTGGCACTCCTTAGGTTACCACAAAGGGGTCTGATTTATAACCATTAACCTCCATGATCTGAGATCTTTCTGTAATATAGGACCATAACCACTTTCGAAGATACGAACCTACGCCGATTTCAGCAAGTCTTTCGATGAGCATTGTATGGCTGATTTTATCGAAAGCCTTGCTGAAATCGGTGTATACTACGTCCACTTGCGTTTGGTCATTTGTTCTATGATGTGATCTGTCAATTCGATTAAATTTGTGTCTATAGATCTTCCGGGGAAAAAGACATGTTGTTGAGGGATAATCTTATTTAGGATTCATACAATAAGTTTTGTTAAGTTTTTTGCAGATATAATCTATATGATCTCTAAAATTTAAGTTAGAATCAATTAGTGTACCAAGAAATTTAGTTTGTGTTGCCGAGTCTATTAGATTATTCTATAAACTAAGGTGAAATTTTTTGACCATTAAAAATTCCAAAAAAGGTTGTTGGGAGTAAATAAACTGCACAAAAGAGGTGTGAAAATAAAATAAAATAAATTAAGATCACACAATCTCCCAAATCGACTGGCATCCTCAAATCTCAGTACATGTACATACAAGTGAAGATGGCGTTGCACTCACCTCCTCTTTCTCGACTTAACCGTCTGTACCAAGAGTTGGTGGGTTCAAAGCGATCTTCAGAATTTCTTTAGAGATAGAAATTCGAGCTAGTCTATTTCCTACTGACGAGGCAAAATAATGCCGAAACCGGTATAGGAATGACGGGCTCCTTTAATAACAAAATCAGAGGTTTTGGATATGTCTCGATTATTCGGGTTCAAAAACGGCGTCTGCATTCACGTAATTCAATACCTGTTGGGGCATATTGTCCAAGGAGTAGTCGGTTGCAGGTACTGACATTTGAGGATGCCAGTCGATTTGGGAGATTGTGTGATCTTAATTTATTTTATTTTATTTTCGCACCTCTTTTTTGCTATTAGATTATTATTTTTATCAAAGATATAGGAGTAAACCAATGCGTATAGTTAGTTTTTAGTCTTTATCTGGACAACTATAATGTTACAATTAATCAGCCATTCCTGCATTACCGGTTTTTTTATGATGCAGTTCTAGTACCTATTTTAGCAATATCCCAGCATCCTTAATAGTTTCGTTATTTCCTACAACGAGTTTGTGATTATGCTTTAGTCATTACTGTCAACATATTTTTTTTAAAAACCTATGTGCTTATTCTCCTAGTAATTTTCTCGCTGAAAATCAGAAAAATTAATGGAGATTTTTGTCAAGAACTGCGAAATTCTTGTTCCCATTAACCGCGAATATACTGTGCCGCACTAACGAATGTATACTTTTCTTGTAAACCAAGAACTTGCGGGATTTTTATTTTTGCTAACAGCCTGATATTTTAGCACGCCCGAGCTCAGCAGAGCATGAAAAACTGTTAATCACTCTTTTCTAATGGTGGATATTTCTGACGAGCTCTCTGGCTCTCTTGTAAGCCCGAAATAAAGCACGAGTGGGATCGAAACGTGTCATAGACAGCGTGGGTAATTTTGATGGAAGATTTAGGAAAGATTCCTTGATGAACGTGAAGTCTTAAAATTCGCAATTAATCGTTAGAAAAAAAAGTGTAGATAAACCAACTGTAACATTTTTTCTTTATGTAGTTTTTTATGAGTTAATCTGCTCAAAACGTGAGAATTATTGGATATTCTTTGTCTTATATTGCCCAATTTCTCAGGTTAGCAAAGTGGTGTAACTTTAGGTCGATAATAATATACTAATAAAAAATCACTTCATGGATGATTGAGCGACGAGTTTTATAATATTCCTGTTAAAAGGACAAGGAGGATGAGATAAAACGACCAATTTCGGAACATTTGAATACCACCAAAGACTACATTACGGATTTATAAGTTGAACTTCATGCTGTTCTTTCATAGAAACCAGTAGCTTCCATACTTAAGAAAGCTTCTGGATAGAGGAATCTTTCATTATTAAAAATCATGACTTGTTCATTGGGAAATTCTTCTCTTATATTCTGGAACTGGCGTCAGTGACCATTCCTTGTTCAAAGTCTAGAGCTACATAGGTTTTATTTAAGATTCTTATGAGATAATCAGTCAAGCCTTTATCAGCCAAATGTCTGCTTTGCAACTACCGACTGAAAACAGTCCTGATTTACAATCTTCGGGAGATAAAAAAAATTGAAGATGAGACGGTACAGGAACCTCTTAGGTGGTTTGGTTTTCTCGTTCCACAAAATTTAAATTTTGCACAGAAGATGTTTAGGCAAGCTTTACAGTGGATTGTTCAGTAATTCATTTTGGAAGCTCATAGTGGTTTGTATTTCAATTTCTCTCTCTCTCTCTCTCTTCACTGGATTAAAACCACTTATTGGTTAAAATAGAAAGCCGAAACGTCAAATAAGTGGTTTTAATCCAGTGAAGAGAGAGAGAGAGAGAGAGAGAGAGAGAGAGAGAGAGAGAGAGAGAGAAAGAGAGAGAGAAAATGGAGTGTTCAGGCTGTAAATGTTCAGAATAAATTGTGTGGTACTTTGCAAAGTAGGTATTTCAAATTTAAAAGAACTCAAAGCTAAAGTTTCATTGATCTAGATTGTTAATAAGTTATAAAATGTAATAATTAATAGTTTTATTAAATCCTTAATGTAAAACCTGGAAGGCTACTTACGTTGCTGGAGTATTCAGGTAACAAACATGATTTGTGTCACCTTTCCCCTGTTGTTAACAAAAAAGACATCTCTAAAAACCAGAAAAATAGACGATTGAATCAGGATATGCCATTATATTATTATTTTTAATATTTGGAGATATTTAAAGTACCTTTGTCGATTATTGATGAATATAAATCTATTGCTTGATAACCGTTAAATAAAGAAAACTCAGTCATTGAAGAACGCTTGCGAAAGCTCCGCTACTGCGTAAGAGGAAAATAAAGGCACCGAAAGAGTCGGATACGTTTTGTGGTTCTTGAATCCCAGGTTTTGTCTTGTTAAGTCATTGTCACGTCGCCACTGCAATTCGGAATAAAATGTGGACAAGTAACGTTTTAGCTAATGATGAAGCGTTTTGAAAGTAAAGACAAAAAGACTTTTGTTCTTTGCTTTCGGTTTTATTTACTTCTTTCTCGCAACTTTTACATGATTCTTCATTATCATAATTTCCTTTGTGTCTTATAAATTTTAATAAGCGGGTAGTAATTCCTTCTGTACCAATTTCAGAGCAAAAATATTAATGTTTGTTGAAAAATTGGTACAGCTAGAGAAAAAAAAAATTTAATAAAATATTTACTTATCCGTTGTATTTTGTATTTATTGGCAAATGAAATAAATATTTTTTACACTTTTTGTCTACGTTGTTTCTAGATTCATTTAATGTTTAATGAATGCACAGACGTGCTTCATTGGTCAAATAGGTGATGAGTCATTGAAAAAAAAATGTAATAAAACGTCATTGCTATTATTCACTCATAGTAGAAATGTTTTTCCTGAAAACAGATTTTTAGTATGTTGATAAATTTCCAATTGGCGGGCAATCAAACACGAAATTTGGGGCTTCTAGACTTTTTTACTTGGATACACTTATAATTTAATTTTTTTTATATTAGCTTTGTTCTCGTTTTCCCAACAACTAGTTGGAAACGACTGAGTAAAAGTTACGGAAGGGAGGTGGGGGTAGATAAATATACGTTTTGAGGATTGGAAATTGTTTTTTTACGATTTGTGGCTGAAATATGTATAATAACGATTATTTCATTCACACATGGCTGCGCCAATGAAAAGTCATGAATTTAGTCACATGATATGCAATATGATCGACTATGATGGTGTGGTTTTTCTGGGTTTTCCCACAACTGTAAAGCAAATGCTCCATCAAGCAATCAGTAAGTCGCCCCAGAGCGCCACGGCAAATAACAATAATAGCCGTCCCTCCCCCGCACAAGCTGCAGAGCTTCTGGGGTTCACTCGTAAGGGAGTGAATTGCAGGGCCTATATTATTATTATTATTATTATTTAGGTAAATAAAGAAATATGAGCAGCTATTTTAGTCGATTGTATAAGTGTGCTATTAAGTGTCAAAACTTGACGTAATATTCACTTAAAATTGAAAATGTCTCGTCTTGGTCCATGTTCCACTACGGAAATCAGTGAAAATATAAGCAAATCTACCCCAGAAAATATCAAAAAGAGAAAGGAGTCTATTTGGAGACAATCTTAGCGAATGATTTGATGGGGTTCATGAAATAATCTTCCTGAATATCACTCGACTATGACAAATAGAGACTATTATTTTCTTTAATTCATCTCGAGCAACTTGCATTTCAAGACAATTCAATTCGACCATATGAACTTTAATAATCAAGGAATAACAAAATATTCAGATTATTAATGTTCATATGGTCTCATCAAATTGTCTCTAAATACAAGGTACTCTCGATAGAATTAGGCAGAAAATAATAGTCGGCTATTTGCCATAGTCTTGGGATATTACCTTCGACTATTTCCCTCGTCTTAATTTCCACCAATAACAAACGCGCAATTTTGAATTACAAATGGTTTCTAGATGAAAAAACTGTATGATAGCTCCTGTCAGCAGATTTTTCGAGTTTACCCGCGGCAAAACTTGACAGCTGGTGTCACCAAAAATTAAAATGCCTTTGATATCAAGTAATTATGGTCTCGTAGGACAGCAGAAAACGACGCTAACCAAGTTTTCTCATTTTATTGTCAATAAATTTTGTAATATCGATATTGTCTTCAAGTCTAGTAGGGAAGCTCGTAATGCGAAACGAAGGAATTTGCAGATGTGCGCCAATAAAAGGAAATCGAGCTCTGCTTCATTACGAATATTCTGATATAATGCGTACCCTTGATATCAATTCCTTATCTAAAAGAAGAATGGACCATGCTCTGATTTTTATATATAAACTCATCAATGGTCTACAAATCTGCCCAGATCTGCTTGAAGAAATAAACTTCAGTGTCCCCAATAGAGCCCTGCGTAGTCAATGCTTATTTCATATTTCGTACCACACAACGAACTATGGGAAACACTCACCGATAGAGAGAACACTCAAGGTTATAAATGACAACAGACTAGAAATATGTGGATGTTCATACATTCAGAAAATATATAAAAAATGTTAATTAATATATAAACAAATATTCTTACCAAAGAGATATGTACCTATTAAAATTTCTTATCCCTGTTATTTAGCTAGTACATATTACTTTATAACTGTTTGTGTTAAGTGAAATTATCTATTTATCAATATTCGCGACTTGTTCGTTTTTATTTTTATACATAATACATATATTTTTTTTCATGTATTGGAGTTGATTCCGTAGAAATAAATAAATGAAATAAAATTGGAAGAATACTACGCAATGGTTTTATTATGGGACGGAGACATTCCTGGGGGACTCCAGCGAAAATTTTACCATATCGCTTCAGTAGAACTTGCCTGGAGAGGTGGAGAAGCAGTCAATTGCACGTTTATTATTTTAAAGAGGAAGTGGATAATTCTGGGATTAAAACAGGTAGATAACATAGATACATATTTTTTAAAATAACTGATTTTCAAAAATCCTACTTTTTAGGAAGAGTAGTATATAATCCTCTTTACAATAAAACGGCCCAGGGTAGAGAAAAAAAATGGCCGATAGTAAATGGCTGGTCCCCAACACGAAGAACCCTGCCTTTTGTCCAGTGCATCTTTTTAAAATTCTAATAGTTAAACGTCCATCTAGAATAACAACTGATAGATTACCCGTAACAATAAACCCATCATATAATAAAGAACAATCAACTGGATGGTACAAAAACACTCCAGTGGGAAAAAACGAACTTTCTAAATTGACTAAAGAAGCAGTAGAGAAGGCAGGATTAAATACAAAAGAAATAAAAATAACAAACCACTCTATGCGGTCAACAGCAGTCAGTAACCTGGCTAAAGGAGGGGTGGTTGATCAACAATTAATTAAAATTACTGGCCAGAGTTCAGCCAACTCAACTAAGCCTTATCTGCAAATGGATAATGAGCACTATTCCAACATCATAAACACCCTTAGAAGTTACGCCTCAGAACCTCCAGCTAAAAAACTGAAAACAGAAGATCCTGCTGCCACTCCTCGAGCTTCTCACTCTACAGCTGGACCCATCAACAACATTAATGATTTACCTACACCTAACGTTATCAATGACTTAACTAATATATTTTTTAAAAGCTATTTTTTAATACATTTAAGGTCCATTTGTAACCATTTTTCTTAAAGAATAGTGCTTTCTTTATTATAGCAAAACCCATTCTTTAAAGTTCATCCATGTACCGTTGTGTGCGATGTCTTTTGAATAAGAAAAGCAATTTGAATTCAATTGGCCATTGAATATAATTTTCAATCAAAAATTGAACATAAATCGTAATTTGCATAACGATTATTAGCATTGCATAAATCCGGCAACGCCGTGGAAACATGCCACCTCGCACAGGCCGAAATAACAATAAAAAAACAGTCTAGACACTCAACCTTGAGTTCGACCGTTAGAACGTTAGAATATTAGCCAAGCGAAAAACATTTTTTTTTATCCAGTTTTGTCTGGACGTGTGGGATGGGCACCATGATTGTGATTGTAAATTTAATAAGAAGTTAACTAAATACCTTATTTTAATTTTATTTAATGGGGCGGAATAGCTGACGGTACTGTGAAACGAATAATGATTTTTAATTGACCATTTTTTTTGATGATATTTCAGCCACAAATCGTAAAAAACCAATATCCAAACCTCAAACCATATATTTAAAAAATAAATATGTATTTAAATTTTCTGACCACTCACAAACTGCTAAGAATTATTAAAAAATTTGGGTGTATTTAAAACCGGTTTGGCCCTGGTCTAAGAACAGTCATGTTTTCTTTATTCAGCATTTTCCAATTTTCTCATTCGACAACATCTAATTTAAGTTTCAATACCAATAAAAACAAAAAACAAAACAACCTCTCTTGGAAGGGTGAAAGATCATTAGGATCGAAGCCAAACTTCTGCGTCTAAGTTCTTTGATTGGAAGCAAAACCGAGTATAATTTTAAAATTGCGTTTCCAATCTTTTTGCGGAAATTGACTCTCTGCTCAACGAATCTCTTTTATTCTGTGGTCGGTGTCACCGAGGGGCCTCTGCAGATACCGGAAGACTCACCAAAGTTTCGCTATTTTATATTTTTATTGATAATTATTTTAAAAAACTTGGGATAAAATAAATATAAAAAATTCTGGATGGAGAAAAAAAAATATGAGGCTCAAGGAGAGGATAATTAACTAAAAACAGAAGAAAAAGAAAAAAATGTTGAATCAATATTATTCAAAAAAGTTAAATGTGATTCTACCAGAAATAAGGGAAAAAATTAATATAGTGTTATGGTGTAAAAAATGAGACAAAATTATGGAAAGTGTATTTTAAACGAATTAAAAAAAAAATATGTAAATGGGACTTTAAAAAAAAGGCGACGGTTGTTATGACATGTTTTGTTTGGGAGAGTAGATGATTTTTGAAATGTCAGATATTCGTTGAAATAAAGAATATTAAAAAGTACAAAATCTTAGAATTTACAATAATCATTTCAATAGATAAAGATTATCTATCAGACAAGTTATCTTTCTGATAAATTTGGCTTGGACCACCCTGTTTATGGGAAACGCTGCTCTAAAATATTAAAACAGTCAGTCTGCTCTGTTTGGACCTTTCATACCGAAATGAATTCAGGTAATTAGAAACACGGAACCGAAAAGAGGGTTATTGTTAATTTAGGTTGTCAAAAATTACGCTTCTTTGTTCATTCCCATTTAATTTTATGGTTTCTGTTGGGTTTCAAGGAAGATAACGCCTGAAATTTTGATTAGCTCGCTCGGCTGTTTTACTAATTGCTTGTGATCGTTAAGCAAATTCGCTAAGGTGTAGCTAAATTACAACTTTTTCTTTTATGACTGTTTGATAAAATGTACGGCTTCCGGCTGACATAACATCACAGCTCTTCTTGAGGATACAGTTTGTGTTTGTGTTTTTCTTGTTTGTTCTCAGTAGTTATAGTAGGACAGTTTTAGCTCACTGGTCATTTTTACATCTAAATTTTAAACTACAACGCTTAATAACATCTGAAAAAATAATTTAATACACAAAAAAACCTAGTAGCCCGTTTATTTTCAAATTTCTCCAGTTGTTATTCTTTTAGTAATGAAATATGTGAGCATTAATTTAATTTTAGTACAGCTAGCGCCATCTCACAAGAATTAGTTTCACACTTCATTCTCCCTTTCTGTTTAATTTGTATCTATTTCTCTAAACATTTATTAATAGTTATTTATAACAATATTAATTTATTTATATTTTTTTTAATTTTCAAGGTTGTTAGCAGATTGTTTGTCTGAACTGCGATCTGAAATTATAATTTAAGTTTTGAATATACAATACTTATTGTTCATTAATTATAATTATTAAAAATAAATAATTAACATTAAACAAATTATTGATAACATTATTTGTGATACATCACTGATATTTGTTTACGTATTTTTATTTCAACACTACCGTCTGACCTTTAGGCGTTCTCCCTGCCAGACAGTCGTTATGAATATTGAAAGTTTTCATGGGCTTGTTTTAATTAAAATTTAAAATTTTATAATCAATTATACAGTTCTGTTATTTGTAGTTTGAAACGTCAATTGAACTTCCCTCCGGCAGATGGCTGGAGTCATTTTCAAGTTAGTACACGAATGTTATCACTTATCAGACTTTTTTATCAGCCCCTTAAACCATTTTTATTATCCAAACAAATATTTTCTGGTGCTAAAACACCACAAACCAAAAAAACATATTTAATTCTAGATATAGTAGAGTTTTTGCGTTCTCGTATATGAAAGGTCTGACTGGTAATTGATGGGAATACTTGAGTTGTAATTGGAGAGGGTTTACCGCTAAAATACGGCCCATTTCGAACGAAATTCGGCTCACCGCTAATTTCTGATTTAGCATTGAGTGATTTTGCCGTTTCGCACAAATGCCAGATGGGCTGATGCTGTTTTGCATCTATACCAATGTTAATTCATGAACTTTATTCTGTGTTATAGTGCTATTAAGCCTGTAATTTATTGGGCTAATTATTTGGCTTCAATAAACAAATCTCAAGTGGAGTAATTTTATTTATTTATTTATTTATTTATTTATTTATTTATTTATTTATTTATTTATTTATTTATTTATTTATTTATTTATTTATTTATTTATTTATTTATTTATTTATTTATTTATTTATTTATTTATTTATTTATTTATTTATTTATTTATTTATTTATTTATTTATTTATTTATTTATTTATTTATTTATTTATTTATTTATTTATTTATTTATTTATTTATTTATTTATTTATTTATTTATTTATTTATTTATTTATTTATTTATTTATTTATTTATTTATTTATTCAATAAATACAATGAATGATAAGCGATAAGTGCTACTGCACTTGTTTCGCATTAAAGGCATCATAAAACATCATTATCAACATTATAAATAGAATTATACCCAAAGACCAGACATCTGTATGAACCTTGACCGATCTCCTTTTCAATTAAGTATTCTCTTTTTCCCAGAGCATTTACTTCAGAATTTCGAGGACTCAAAAGGGTCGCCATGTGTTAATTAAGTAGGTTTTTTCTTTACCTTTGATTTTCCAAAAATATCCATTCCGGCAAGTCCGCATATACACCTACTTGAATTTTGGCTCCAGTCTTTTGGTATTGCTCAACATAGATTTAAATTACAAAAAAATTGGGGAAAATGACATACTTTTATTAGTTTGACAGGTACTTTTTAAGAAAAAGAGAATATAAAGAGCTCTATTTGGAAGAAAAAGCAGGGAATATAAATGAAAAACACCTGTAAAATCGCTAAGGTTCACTCTGGTAATTTTTTACCACCCTCAAGGTCACGTTATATTTTTAAGGAATTCAGAGAATAATTACATCATGCCTGACATCAATAATTTGCTATATTTTGTTATGACATCGCGTAAATAAAAATAATTTTAAATATATTTATATTATTAATTATTGGTGGTGACCCAGAGATTTTAAAACATTTTTTTAACCTCCTTGTTGACTTTTTGTGGCCATCAATATATTTTGTTGCAATCGTTCAAATAATATCGGTAAGTTGACGACACTAAAAGGATCTATCGTTTCAAACATATTGCCATTCCTGTTGAAAACTGAAGATAAATATCGGGAGTGGAGTCATTGAAGTAGAAAATATTTTTATGGAGGGTTTTTAAACTCTAAAAATGATTTATTAATAGAATATTTAATTATGTTTGATAGGATTCTCTGTTTTAGTTGGTTTGTTGATTGTTCGTAATTTTTAGCCAAAGCTAACACATTTATTCCTTTATTATTATTATATAGGTAGTTTTAATATTAAAAATTAAAAATTTGATTATATTCTAGTAAACTCTATAAAATGCTAGTATATTTTAGTAAATTCTAGTACTTTCTAATAAATTAAAATAAATTCTACTAAATTCTGCTAAATTCTATTGCGTTCCACTAAATTTTACTAAATTCTTCTAAATTCTACTGCATTCTGCTAAATTCTCCTAAATTCTTCTAAATTCCACTACATTCTGCTAAATTTTATTAAATTCCACTAAATTTTAATAAATTATACAAAATTCTACTACATTCTACTAAAATCTGCTAAATTCTATTAAATTGCACTAAATTCTACTACATTCTACTAAATTTAATTAAATTCCACTAAATTCTAGTACTTTATAATAAATTAAAATAAATTCTACTAAATTCTGCTAAATTTTTTTGCATTCCACTAAATTTTACTAAATTTTTCTAAATTCTACTACATTCTGCTAAATTCTGATAAATTCTATTAAATTTAACTAAATTCTTCTAAATTCTACCTCATTCTGCTAAATTTTATTATATTCCACTAAATTTTAATAAATTATACTAAATTCTACTAAAATCTGCTAAATTCTATTAAATTGCACTAAATTCTACTACATTCTACTAAATTCTACTACATTCTACTAAATTCTACTAAATTCAATTAAATTCTACTAAATTCTATTACTTTCTAATAAATTAAAATAAATTCTACTAAATTCTACTAAATTTTATTGCATTCCACTAAATTTTACTAAATTTTTCTAAATTCCACTACATTCTGCTAAATTCTGATAAATTCTATTAAATTTTACTAAATTCTTGTAAATTCTACCTCATTCTGCTAAATTTTATTATATTCCACTAAATTTTAATAAATTATACTAAATTCTACTACATTCTACTAAAATCTGCTAAATTCTATTAAATTGCACTAAATTCTACTATATTCTACTAAATTCTACTACATTCTACTAAATTCTACTAAATTCAATTAAATTCTACTAAATTCAATTAAATTCTACTAAATTCTATTACTTTCTAATAAATTAAAATAAATTCTACTAAATTTTATTGCATTCCACTAAATTTTACTAAATTTTTCTAAATTCCACTACATTCTGCTAAATTCTGATAAATTCTATTAAATTTTACTAAATTCTTCTAAATTCTACCTCATTCTGCTAAATTTTATTATATTCCACTAAATTTTAATAAATTATACTAAATTCTACTACATTCTACTAAAATCTGCTAAATTCTATTAAATTGCACTAAATTCTACTACATTCTACTAAATTCTACTAAATTCAATTAAATTCTACTAAATTCTATTACTTTCTAATAAATTAAAATAAATTCTACTAAATTCTGCTAAATTTTATTGCATTCCACTTAATTTTACTAAATTTTTCTAAATTCCACTACATTCTGCTAAATTCTGATAAATTATATTAAATTCCACTAAATTTTAATAAACTATACTATACTACATTCTACTAAACTCTGCTAAATTCAATTAAATTCAATTAAATTCCACTAAATTCTACTAAATTCTACTAAATTCTACTAAATTCTACTAAATTCTACTAAATTCTACTAAATTCTACTAAATTCTACTAAATTCTACTAAATTCTACTAAATTCTAGAAATTACTAGTAAATTTTAGTAAAAGTCTGGTAGAGTTTAATAAATTTTTGTGAATTTCAGTAAATTTTAAGTTTCAGCTAATTTTATGTATTTTTCGTGATATAACATTCTTAAATTTAATTTCATATTTCTTAGTCAAAATTCCCACAAAAATGCATTCGCCTACGTCATTGTTTGAAATGTATTTGGCGCCATTCGTTGTCTCTGCTCCAGAAACAGAAGAAGAACAAACAAACATTATTTCTGGTTAAAATGGTTTCCAAGAATAATATCGCCATAAGAGTTTCGACATAGCATACAACTTTAAGGAGTTCGAATTTGCAGGATGGGATGCGAGAAAGTTTGCGCGAGCATATATCAAAAATTCCGAATTATGTCCTTACTAATGCGGAAACTTTTCGCATTTTCCTATTCGGCTCTTGTTTAAACAATACTTTGGGGAAGTTTATTAGAAGAATTCTGTCTCCGTGGAGTGCTAGAATATTAAGAAACTTTATTAAAATTATGTACTCGTTTCTAACTTAATTATATTGCTTAAAATGGTAACAGCGACGATATTTACTTCGATAAAGATTACAGCACTTGTTTTTTGTATTTCCTTATCAATACTAGTATAGATATCAAGTTAAATGGGTCATGTGAATACAAACAAATAAATGTGATTCAAACTATAATCATTTGTACTGAGAAGAAATTGCCCAATTTATATAAATAATTAATAAAATTAAAACAGTTTCAAGTGACTACCCTGTAGAAGCTCTGTATATTATAATCATGTACATTATAATCAGCAAAGATGTTCATTCACACAACACAAGAACTATTAATAACATCTATTGAAACAAAATGTCAAAAATATTAGAAATTTAATTTTAAAAATTCTGAATGGTAACACAAAAGTACGTAATTATAATGTTGATGAAAATTGAATAATTTAATTATTTAGGAAAAACATTCATGCGATCTCATTATCTCCTTATTTTATAATATCTAATTAATAGAGAACAACAAAATGAATTAATATTAATCACTATGACAAGTTTTTTCTTCCTACCCCTTTAGAAAGTACGCACTTTCCGCCCTCACATCAGGGAGGAAACTCATACTTCGCACCCTAGGGAGGAAATTACTTTTCCTCCCCCTCAGTTTGAGTATGTTGTAAATGATGAAAATTGTGAATCTATTATATTCAAATTGTTTCCGTAATTTCTAAAACATCTTGTTTATCCTGTATGCTGGAAAAACTAAACATGTTACTTTAACGTTAGGTTTTTAAATAAAAATTTCAACTTAAGGATTCTTAGATATGTTTTTTGGGTTACGAATAAGAAAATCATAGTATGCTGTGGCTCACTGAGAGTAAACACGGCGATTTTAAATTCAGGATTATTAGATACGTTTTTTGACTTAAGAATAAAACAATCATAGTATGCTGTGGCTCACTGACAGTAGGTAAACAGTACGATTGACTTTAGTGCGTTAAGTTTATTGAATATAATTGAATATTAGTAACCTACATCCTGCTGGAGGAAAAGTTGCACTTTCCTCCCTAGTAATATAAATAGCTATTTTTTTAAAATACCTTTCAACTCTATATGAAGGGCACTTAAAGGTCAATTCCTTCCAACTTTATCTCCTTCAGATCAACTAGTCTTTTCCAATTTTAAATGTCCTTATCCACAATTCCGCATATTATTAGCATCTCTCCAATATTGTGACATCTGTGACATGTGCCATGTACTGATGTCGTAGGGAAGTAAAAACTCTTTGTAAACAACAACAATTATAATTTGGGGATTAACCCCTAATAATGGATACAAGACTTATCATAGGTATGAATCAATCTTAGGTTATATCTAATCTATATCTACAGTATATCTAATTATATGCATTGACCTCTAGTCAAGAGCATCTACCGGTCGTTCACATACGATCAAGGATCGACCTTGTCGCACAAGTCGATGTCTTGATAACAAATACAATAGCAATAACCTAACATTAACATAACAATAATAATTATACACTATACGGGGTGCTCGATATACCTGTGGTATATCACAATATACAAAATTCGGCTACAGATCCATATCAATTTATCAATCACAACATCCTATCGAAAAGAGTTTAGAGTAAAAATTGTAACCTTTGAAATAGTAGGCCCTAGTACAGTACCTTGTGGAACTCCGAAAAAAACTGTCATTCCGCTACTAAAGCACAACTATCTCAGCTGATTTTTAAAGTTTTAAATTTTAATGGCAATGTTTATTTCAATGTTATGACTTTCTGTATCGAAAGCTTTTTCCAAGTGGATAAAAGTATCTTCTCAAATTCTGAACTTGTATTTTTTAAATAATTTTATTTTGATCCATATACAGTCAGATAAACGTTTTTAAGGTGTAACCGCATATCTCTAAAAATAAAAATTTCTACTTTGACTCGTGACTTGGAGTCAATCGAATATACTTGATGAAAGCTACAGGTTCATTATTTTTCGCTATGCGACAAGCACGGTCGGGTTTTCCGCAGCGTTTTCCCACCGTTTCAGAGAAGAAAAACTTTTAATTTTAAACCTTTTCCTACCCAAAAGATAATTTAATCATCTCACACACACATTTTTCCCAGGAATAAGGAATTTTCATATTTAACGTCTAAAAGCGGTTCACGCAGGTGCATGCAAAATTGCAGGGAGTTTTATTAAAATTTTTGAATTGCAGTTTAAATTTCCTCCCGGAATATATTACTCGGATGTGAAATGCATTTCAAGTACAAATTCGTGGCGATATGAGAATGAATTTAAATATTATTTCCTTCATTCCGGGTAAATTTACTGCGGATAACCCGGATCAGGTCAGTACTTGGGAAATATCTCAACACCGGATTATTATCGTTAGAAGCAGAATCGAAGGGTTGCAAATTTCCTGAGGCTGTAAATTTATTTTCATTACGTGCAGATAACCTAAAAGACCAAAAATCACATTTTTATAAGATTTTCTCAAATTGGTTTTCACAAAAAGGGGTAATTTTGATTTAAAAAGTATGTGTTTACGAAAAAAAAATAATTAGCGGAAAAAGAAAAGAAAAAAATTGGTAAAATAGTGTAAAACAGTTCACCGAAAACAATTTACCGAAAACAGTTTACCGAAAAACAATTTACCGAAAGAACAATTCACCTAAAATCCCTTATATTATTTTATATTTATATTATTAATGTTTCTCTAAGCTTATTTATCCTTTTGCAAGAAAAAGGCTCTGGAGCTTCAATAGAAGTTTGTTTTTGGGAAAAAAACGTGAATTCCTAAAAGCCAGTTATTAAAAGGAATGAATAAAAATATAAGTTCAAACGAAATTGTGAAGCTTATTTTAAAAGAATTAAAGCCTTTATCAAGGCTTAGGACTTGCAGCATATATAAAGTTTTTTGTTTTTATGTAGTTTCTTTAATCAATATTAAATTTGCAATATTGTACTCTCATTAACTTGAACGATTAGTTTTTAACGACCTTATAATTATATATTATATTATTGGTATAAAAATAATATTAGATTTTAGGTGAATTGTTCTTTGGGTGAATTGATCTTTCGGTAAATTGTTTTTCGGTGAACTGTTTTCCATCCCAAAATAGTTCATAGGAACAAAATGCACAGGGAGTTGTGAAATTAAAAAATATAGATCGCCTAAAAAGAGGATGTTCGTAGAATTTTTTCAATTTTGACTAAATAAAATTGAAAATTTTACAATAAAAATCATACTAAATTAAAAATCCAACTAATTGTAAATTTAATTGTAAATTTTTATTAAAAAACAAACGCGTGGTATTTTAAAACTTTATCACAAATACTTTTAAGAAGGCGAAGAGTAAAAAAGTGGATAAAAATACATTGGAAATTGTTAATGTTGCCACCACCAGAATGGATCTAAATTGAGCCCACTAATAAAAAAAATAAACTACGTCGCAACCAAAAATTTGCTTACCTTCGTTCGGGTCAAGACTGTTTGTGACTATTAGTAAATGAAAGAAAAGTAATTAATTACTCAATAACTGTTTAATAATTGCACTTACACAAAACTGTACAGGTAAAAAAAAAAAAAATAAAAAGAAAAAGGAATCGAAGGGATCCCACTAAAATTTCGCTAGATAAAAAAAATGATTAAATTATTTAATTAATTAATTAAATGACGAACAATAGGGGTGTTACACCGTCCGCGAGAGCTCTCAAGGTCGTTGGAATTGGGCGTAAAAAAAAATACCACTCGCCCCTATAAGTCGCTTACAAAATACCAAAAAAATTTAATTAGAGAAAAATATATGAAAATACTAATTTAGAGACCTGTAAAAATTACTAATTAACAAATAATGTCTATGAACAAATATAAAAAAAAGGAAAAACTTGCGGTTGTTCCTAAATTAAATTTCGGCAACTTGCAGCCACTAACTCATCAGGTCAGGTCAGCTCAATACAATAATCTGGTTACACTCCGCCCAACACGAGAATCTGGATGACAATCAGCCCAACACGAGAAGGTGGTCAACAACTGCCCAACGCGAGAAGGTGGTTAACACTCCGCCCAGTACGAGAACCCTAAAATAATATACATTAAACCCCTAATCGAGTACCCCTCGGCCCATAAAGAAATTTACAAACTCTAACAGTTTATACAATAAAAACATTTAAATATCTCAACATACCCTTTTATACAGTGAAGGGGAATTTTCGGCAAATCAGGAACTTCCCTGACAGATGCTTCCGTATAAGGTTAATCCTCGGAGAATCAAATCGTCTAACGTATAATATTAACAGGCCTTACACACTTGCCAAATAACATAAAACTCGACTTTCATGAAAAACGCCTTACCTGACAAAAATGGCGTCGTTACGAACGTGGCTTGGTTCGGTACAAAATATCAATTCCTCTTCAAGAGATTCAGACCAGGGTAAAAACACCAAATCAAATAGGCACCCTGCAAGTCTAACAGTACGGGAATCGCTCGTCTATCCCAATCAATGGTACGAAATAATCTTCATAAACACCGGGCGACTCCTCAAAATTTTGTCTAAACCACGTTACACTTATCACCCAACAAGAAAGAAAAGACCCAGCCGGTTCGAAATTTCCTTCGAAATCATTCTAGAACGAATTTCACCACGCAAGTCCAGAAAGAGATTCACCTATTAATCGCCACGGGTCACTAAATACGACTGCGACCTGACCAATCAAATAACAGGTGACTGGCTAATACAGCCGTACAGCACCTCAAAGTTAACAGAAGAAATGACCGAAACGACAGATGAAAACATGACAACGATAAAATTAGACGTAAACAATCTATTTGTGCAATCTATTTTAATGTTCGAAATACTTTATATGAAACTAACTAGCTCGTTCAAATGGATATAAACTGAGTCAAAAATTTGTGATATATGGTTCCTAAATAATATAATTCGATCCCTACAGTGGCTCACCTCTACCCAAGAAAACAAGGTAAGGGAAACTAATTAATGTAGTAAGGTCTTAATACCGAATTTAAACGTTACAATGTAGGTGATTTTACGTTTAAAAAACTAATGATATCGAGGTTTACAAGGTACTTGTTAGTATTAAATCAAATGCAAAAGGACTTGATGGTAATATCCATATGTTACTACTTAACATTAACACTTCCATTCGTTTAAAGACATGTTATTCTTGACGCGCCTTTCTTTAAAGATTCAATCTAATTTATTATACAATCTTAAATCTAATTTATTATTTTCTGTAGTGCAAATTCTTGAGAATTAAGTAACAATATCTGCCCCTCTCGTATTGTATCCATGTAAGTCGTAATGTCGAGTAAAATTAGGTAGATTTCTATGTATTTCCAATAAAGATTTAAATAAGTGTTTAATTTTCAGATAATTAAACATGTAAACTCATATTCGTTCAACCGGCAACGCCGCACCAAAATACATTTGCGAACGGCGTTCAAACCAGGAAGCGGTATCATCAAAAGATAATTTTTTTACTCTATTTCACAATAAAATATCACGCCATAATCTACAAACGCAATTCTAACCGTTTCGTCTAGACAATATAAAAAACCCACGCTAACGAACTTTCTAGAACAATTGCGCAATCCGGAAGGGATAAATCTGAAACCGACAAAACTTCGTAGAGTTTAAACAGTGCGTCTCTAACTGCGAATCAGGTTAGACCCTCCGTTGACACCAGCTCAACGTAAAAATATTTTGTTTATCACAGTGGTACTTAGCTGCAATCAGGCGGTACACTTTATTGTTCACTTTATATTTTCAAAATCAAAACTCAGTGCTTCGAGAATTTAAACAATGTGTCTCTAGCTGCGAATCAGGCTAGGACCCTCCAGTGTCTATTAATCACTCACGCAGAACACACGCAAAAATAATATTTTCTGAATGATGCGATCATTTCTTTTTAATTCGTTTCCATTAATATGTGTTAGTGCTTGTTAAACACATATTAATTATAATACTTGTTCATTGATTACTAGTTTAATGTAATCCTTTGTTACATTGTTGTTTTATTCATTTATTTATTTAACAGTTTAATAAATGGTTAAATAAAAGTGTTCATTGTTTTTGTTGAATGGAGTTGAGAAGACAAACCTACTACAGTACACACATACTCAATCTAAAAAATACAGTCCATTAGAACTACGATGCAGTTTAAAAAGGCGGTAACACATTGTTGGCCGTCCTGGGAAACTGGCACAACATAGGGTTTATTCCAGAACCCTCAACAATAAGTAAATGCAAGGCAGCGGCATAATCTTGCACCTTTTGAATAGTTCTTTGCAGTGAGCACGATACTCTGCTCCATCAACAACGCGTACGGCAAGCTTTTGACTTGCTGGAGCTGCCCCATAGTATCACACCGTATGACAAATGGCTGTGCACTAAGGCATAGTAGTTTCTCAAGAAACCATCGCCTACACTCACGGCAGACCTACTAAGCAAGGACAGAAGCTCCGTAAAAGCAATAGTAGGTATGCTTACAGGACACTGTAAACTCAATAAGCATATGAAAAACATAGGTCTGGCAGAAGAAACCACATGCAGGTCTTGCCAGACAGAGGAAGAAACATCAATCCATATTATATGCGAATGCGATGGAATAGCAAGGACAAGGTTTTCACAGAAGGGAACGGAATACCCAGAGGCAGAGAGCTACGTTGAAGAGCCACTGTCAGGGCTCCTAACCATAATTAAAAGGACGAAGCTCGCGCAAGTCATCTAATTATCAGGGGAAACACAATAGATCTGGAAATAGGCCGTAGGGCCACCCCTTTTTACATCTATCTATCTATCTAAGGCATAGTATGATGTGACCATAACTTTATTGGATGTGATACCACTGCGCAACTGTCTCATAACAAAAAGTTGAGAGGAGAGTTTAGAACAGAGAGTGTCGATATGACTAGACCAATTTAATCTTGTATCAAGCATTAGCAGTTTTACTGGTTCTGATTTTCTTGCAAATTTATTGGAACTAAAAAAATATGCTGAGTTTTATTTTCATTAAGCTGAAGCTTATTAGCTGCAAACCAAGTTTTGCCTCATCTAGTAGTTTGTTCTTTTAAACGTTCTTCTTTCTGAATCCAGAAAAAATAACATTTATCACAAAAAATAACAAAATTATAAGAAGTTAGAAAAATTATAATAAATAATTTTAAAAATTTGGTGGATACACCAACGCGCGGCCGCCAAATTTTAACTTTTTGGTGAATATCAATACATCCAGTTTTACTATTACAACGCCATTTTTGAACTAGCGTTTAAGACGTGGGTCAGTACATACCAAGTGGTCCAAAAAAAAATCGGTTGCTTGACGATCTTAGAAAAAATTAATACAACAAAAACATACGTTATTTTCGCATCATATACAATACGTATAGTAATTTTATGATTATCCAACAAAAACGTTCCCTAATGACTGGAAGAAGGCCAAAGTAATTCCGATACGTATTTAACTAGTAACCCGGAAAACCAATCATACCTCAGACCAGTAAGTATATAATAATAATAATAATAATTTATTCGTGTGTAATAAAAAAAATAAATACAATGTAATACATGTAAATAA
The DNA here is from genome assembly GCA_949320105.2 of Crepidodera aurea. Taxonomy (NCBI): domain Eukaryota; kingdom Metazoa; phylum Arthropoda; class Insecta; order Coleoptera; family Chrysomelidae; genus Crepidodera; species Crepidodera aurea. The sequence continues at coordinate 3,280,266 of OX439474.1, forward strand.
CAAAAAAAAAGTAACCACGAAAAAGGCTGAAAACAGCTTTGATCTACGTGGTAGATCAGCTGATCTTAGTCTCATCCTTAAAGAAAAACTATACATACCTATATAAAACTAAAAAGAAAATAAATGCGTCATTATAAATCACTTGCGTAACTATAAGTAATATGAAAAATTATTTGGTTATATGGTCAAAGGTATTTGAAAAAATAATGTTCGAGGAAATGAGAGATTTTGTTAATTCTTATAATTTAATTCCTGAAAACCAGTAAGGTTTTAGGGCGTACTACAGCGTTACTAAAAGTAACTGATGATATTCATGATAATGTACTAGTACTAGTTCTTTTCGACTATGATCGAATTAAACATGCATTACTTATCACAATAGTTCACTACTACGGCTTTAACGTAAGTGCTGTTGAACTTACAAGCAATTATCTGTCGAATATAGTGCAAAGTATATCTTGTAATGGCGACAGTAGAAAATGGGGTTCCACAAGGCTCTATTCTTGGTCCCTTATTGTTTACTCTATATACAGCCGAACTCAAGAAACATCTCAAATGGTGTCAGTATCACTTATATGCAGATGATACTCAACTGTATTATGTATTTAAACAGGACGAAGTGAATGGAAGCCTGCTTGTATATAAATGAGGACATTTACAACTTACTGTAAGCCCCCAATAAATTTTGTCTAACGGTTAATGCGTCTAAAACAAAATTAATGCTTTTTGGTATATGATGCGAAAATAACGTATGTATTTGTTGTATTAATTTTTTCTAAGATCGTCAAGCAACCAATTTTTTTTTGTACCACTTGGTATAAAGCAAAGAAAAATATTTCAAACCGAATTGTGATCAAAGTCAACCAGCACAAAATTGAACTAGTCGATAAAGCAAGGAACTTGGGATTAATATTAGATGCCAATTTAAATTATCAGGATCATAACGAAATCTTTTGTCGGTCATTTTTCAATTTAAAATTATTATATGGCCATAGGTTTTATTTGACATCTAGAGTTAGACAAATGCTTTGCGAGTCACTTATTCTCTCTCATGGGAATTATGGGGATGTAGTATATGGGCCTTGTATCTCTCAGCTTAATAGTAATATAAAAGTACACAGTAAGTACAACCAAATTTATTGTTTGTACTAAAGATGTTCTTTTTTTATTATTTTTTTGGTTTTTTTCTTATTATTCATGTAAACTGTTTGTCCCACAAGAAGTACTATTTAGTTTCTGGTTGAGTGGAAGAGCCTAAGTCTTCCAAAGACTAACAGCTTGAACTCTGCCTTTTGGTAACTACTTTATATGTAAAAGGTATTAAATAGAATTATGTTATACAATATTAATTTTGTGTAGTAGATTACCAATAAAAGTATTTATTATTATCATTAATATTATTTGAAAAATATACATGTTCAAAAGACTAAATAGTGGATTTTTCCAGAATTTTTAATTTTTTTTCATGAAAGATTATAATCCTAGAGTAAAAGTAAATCGTTATTAATTTTTTAGCCTAAAAGGCTTTAAGTAATAATACTCACTTTGTGTGGGGGGGAGAATGGCCTCGGAACTAGTCCATTAGCCACAGAATTTTAATATTTACTTATACTGTATATTATAACTGTAATTTTATTATTTGTATATGTTTGATTAATAAATCGAATATATCCTTGTTATCGGTGGCTAGTAGGGTTGTTAAGTTTACTGGCAGAGGGATACTATTTCTTAAAATAGAATTATACAGATTTGAGATCTTTTCTGTGTACTTGGGACATTCCAATATAATATGATTAAGATCTGCAACGGCAGAATCATTACATACACAAAATGGGGAGTTTTGGATTCCTATTTTATGAAGGTGAGCAGGAAAACGGCCATGATTAAGTTTTAGTCGTGTTAATATTGACGCTTTTTTTCTGTTATAATCAAAAGTGGTGATATGGACAATTTTATCTGGTAGATGAGGATGCAGACGAAAATATTGGTTTCCAAATGCAATAGCCATTTCTTTGTAATGAATTCTCCATCTGTCTCTTACATATGTTTTATGTATATTTATTAAATCAGAAAAAAAATACTCACTTTATCCCGTTTACATCTTTAAAATATTGCAACCCCAGTTTCGGTTTATCTGTACACGATAAAATTCGCCTTTTTGATTTATCAAAACCACATACAAGAATATAGAAGATGTCCTAAAAACTATGAAACACCATTGGCATGGATCCATAATAGAAACGGAAAATAAAAAAAGTATCGGAAAATCGTGTCGCAAACGTCCAAAGTTTTATTTCTCTACACTGTGAAAAATGCATAAGCATAGAGTAAATCGTCGAGCGGGATGAGCAGGATGAACGGAGCGGAAGTGGTGCATGTTCCGGAATTACGATGTACGGGTTTCTTAAAAGAAATTGAGTCCGAAATATCGAGAAGCCTGCTGCATCGAATTTTCAGTTATGCTGAATAATAGATAAGGTGCTTCGACAGATTTTCAATACCAGTGGTGTGGACGCGAACATTAAGAAATCAACACAACATATACATTTAAAAATAGTAATTTATGTATCAAGGGAATTCCCGAGATACATAGATTATTTTATTTCTGATCGATTTTAAATATAATGAAACACTGACAGCAATATTCAACAAACGTCAAAATATTCATCAATAAATATATTTCTCTTCTGACATAACAAAATAAATAAATTTACTATAGAAACAGAATACTTGATAATCTTGCAAAAAATATGACATCAACATAGAACACTTAGAATAAGATTTTGAGATTGAAGATGTCAAAATCTGTTTCAATCATATTTTTGTGATAAATGAAGTTTTCTTATTAATATTATCATAAGAAAAAACCAGATAAAAACTTGTTCACATATTTTGGATTTTTCGAATTGTTTATTTTTAATGTATGATTGGTGTTCATTAAGTCTAATATGAAAAGGTCTAGATGTTTCTCCTACAGGGTGACCCAGGGGTACGTGCATGCTCCATAACTTTTTTTCTATTCAAGCTATCGGTTTGATTTTTTTTTAAACGATAAGACCGACAAAGGGGCACATTCTAAAAATATTTCTATTTATATACAGGATGTCCCAAATAAGATACACAACTAAGTTCTGGTTTTTTAAATAGCAACCCCACATTTTTGTTACATTTTTAGATTCGCCATTAAATTGTCAATATAACGCACCCGGGTTTCTTAGACTTACCTGCAATAGTTTTTGACTTATGTCAATTTATGCGTCAAAATAGCGTCGTGCAGAGATTCACAAAAAAATTCAGAACTTCAGAACTGTTCAAGATAACTTAATCAACTTTTTTTCAGTCGATTCCTTAAGCTTCAGCGCATCTTCTGAGTTGTAGGCGAATTCGTAGTCGACGTTCTACCGCCTACTACGATTTTTTGAAAATTACAAATTACAAATAGCAATAACTTGACTTTTTCAAATGCATCACCCTATATTTTATTACATCATTGCATGGCATTTTTTAAGAGCTTTTTGCTGATATAGGGTTTGTTGGGTCTATTTTGTAAAATTTGCGAGACTTATTGCAAAATAAGAAATGTTGACGGTTTATTCGAGAAAAAACAGGAATCGAGTAGGCCGCTGTCTTAAAATTTGACACACCCATATACTTTCAATAATTGTACGCATCTAATTATTAATCATGAGTTTTACTCGCGAGGAATTAGTGAATATGGTCTACTGTATTGGCGAAGCTGACAGAAATCCTTTATTAGCAAAAATATCCAGAAGCAAGGACTCCACGGGTGTCTTCATTCCTAAAGTTGAGAGATCGGTTTGAACTCACTGGTAGTGTATCTTCTACCAAAAAGGAAATTGTTTTTTGACAATGTGCTGCATGGTGAAAGGTATTTACAGTTTCTCCGCGAACATCTTCCCAATATTTAAGAAGAAGTGGATTTGAATACCAGAGGGACAATGTGGTTTCAACACGATGGTGCTTCAGTGCATAACCATAGGATGGTGCGAGAATTTTTAGATAATTCCTACCCTAATCGTTGGATAGGGAGAGGTACTATTCCTTGGCTTGCGCGATCTCCAGACCTTACTCCTATAGATTTTTTTCTTTGGGAGTACGTGAAGGAAACTGTTTTCAGAGATCGTCCAACAACTGCAGATGATATGAAAAACAGGATCACGGAAGCCTTCCGTTCAGTTGATGGAGCAATTCTTGCTAGAGTTCGGGACTCGTTTACTAGAAGACTAGCAGTTTGCGTGGAACATGATGTTGACCTATTCGAGCATTTGTTATAAATCAAAAATATTTATATTGTATCCTATTAATCATTCTTTCATGTTCTTGTAAATATTATAAAAATTGTTTACTTTGTAATGTATTTCTGTTTCTATTAATTCTTTTCAAAATTATATGAATGTGTCAAACAGTGACCTACTCGATTCTTTTTTTCTTTTAATTAGACGCATACAATTATTGAAAGTATATGGATGTTTCAAATTTTAAGACAGCGGCCTACACGATTCCTTTTTTTTCTTTAATTAGACGCGTACAATTATTGAAAGTATATGGATGTGTAAAATTTTAAGACAGCGGCCTACTCGATTCCTTTTTTTTTTCTCGAATAAACCGTCAACATTTCTTATTTTGCAATAAATCTCGCAAATTTTACAAAATAGATCCAACAAACCCATATCAGCAAAAAGCTCTTAAAAAATGCCATGCAATGATGTAATAAAATATAGGGTGATGCATTTGAAAAAGTCGAATTATTGCTATTTGTAATTTGTAATTTTCAAAAAATCGTAGTAAGCGGTAGAACGTCGACTCCGAATTCGCCTACAACTCAGAAGATGCGCTGAAGCTTAAGGAATCGACTGGAAAAAAGTTGATTAAGTTATCTTGAACAGTTCTGAAATTCTGAATTTTTTTGTGGATCTCTGCACGACGCTATTTTGACGCATAAATTGACATAAGTCAAAAACTATTGCAGGTAAGTCTAAGAAACCTGGGTGCGTTATATCGACAATTTAATGGCGAATCTAAAAATGTAACAAAAATACGGGGTTGCCATTTAAAAAACCCGAACTTAGTTGTGTATCTTATTTGGGACATCCTGTATATAAATAGAAATATTTTTAGAATGTGCCCCATTGTTGGTCTTATCGTTTAAAAAAAATCAAACCGATAGCTTGGATAGAAAAAAAGTTATGGAGCATGCACGTACCCCTGGGTCACCCTGTATATAAAATTTATTACATTCGCATGGAATTTTGTAATTACAATTTTTTGTGTTTTGAATTTCATTAAAAGGTTTTGTTATTAAAGATTTTAATGTATTATTAGTTTGAAAAACTGTTTTTAAATTAAATTTATTGCCAATCCTTCTAATTTTTTCCGATAATTTTGGAATATAAGGGATTTTTAGTATATTTGAATGAATTATTGGGGGATTTAAATTTTGATCTTTAGTTTTGATGTCTCGGTAAAATTCACGATTTATAAATTTACTTGGGTAGTTGTTCTTAATCCAGACAGATTTAACAAGTGATAATTCATTATTTAAGATATTGTCATTTGAACAAATTGTTTTTGCTCTATCGGAAAGAGATTTGACAATACCTCATTGAAAACAAATTGAGTGGTTTGAATTAAAATTTAGATATCTATTTGTATGTGTTTCTTTTCTAAAAACTGATGTTTCAAAACAATTGTTATTATTGTGTATTAGTACATCAAGAAACGGTAATTTTTTATTATTTTCAATTTCAAATCATCAATAAAAAATATATTAATGGATAATATTGTTTTGTCCTTGTTGCAAACGCTTTTAGGCATTCCCAAATTGATGCGATAGTTTGTTTCTCTTTGAATTAACACTTGACTATTGGTTCTTATCAAGAATTAAATATTCTTTTCGACAGATTAAAATTGAAAGCGCCAACTTCCTGGTAGTTTAGCCAATCACAGGCATGCCGTGATAGTCACGCGACAAAAAAATGTCTTTCCTATTGGTTACTAATAAATGGCGGTTTTTGCAAATAAATGAGGCTCTACTTGGCGATATTTTGATAGTAAACTGATTTTTAGATTGGGAATATTAATTGAAATGACCAATTTTGAAAAATAATGTTTTAGCAGAGTATAAATTTTAGCATTCTTTATAAAATAGCAGTGCTATCTCATTTTTTGTTATTTTTACACTTGGCAGGGTTTGCATTTATACGGCTCATATAGAGTATTGGACTATACAAAATATCGTTTAGTGTAATGTCGCTCTGCAACATTTGATAACTTGTTAATCTCAAAAATATATATCTAACATAATGAATTAATTTGTGGGTAAGATTATCCTGCTATCTCTGTAACAGTACACCGATTTTAATCCATCAAACAAACATAAACCGATCTGAATTAATTCATTACAATTAGCCAAATTAGAAGCGCCAAATAACGGTTTAGGTAAAGGCATTTACGCAGAACTATGTCCGCAAGGAATTTCATTTGGTGCTCCCATCATCATCGTAACTATGTGTCTTACCATGGCAACCGCATATATGTCGAAACGCCGGTTTACAGTTATTAGACGCGATTGATGGCGATGAGTTTCTGTATCGAAATGGCTTTTCCTAGAAAATGGAAAACGCAAACTGCACTTGGTTAATGGAAAATCGATAACGAAATTAGTCCTTTATCAACGTGTATATAGGCGGTGATTTAAAATTCACACGTCACACCAAAAGTATTTACAGTAACCGTAATGGAAATAAATTGGTACATTTACGTTTCAGAAACCAATTGCTTATAGTCAAGGTTTTTTCTTAAGAACAAAAAAATTATTAAAAGGGTTATACAGGACGACTGATCCTCCACAGTATACCCATCCCAGAAATGTTATCAAGAACTGGGGTCTCAGTACCTGGTCGATGGCTTCTTCATTCCTACAAGTCTATAATTTACTAAAACATTCAAAATTGTTGAAGGTTTAGGGGGTAATTATACTTTTCAACTGAAGTACGTTTTCTCTGCCATTGATGTTTATTTTATAAAATCTATCATAACGTTCCAATAAATAGAGGTTGGAGTGGTTTTTGAACGAACCTGAGGGCACTTCTAAAAGTCTGGATGAAGAAAACACATACGTACCTTTTTCTGACCTAAGGAAATCAAAATATTTAACTTTTAATACTCTAAAAAGGACGTTTAGATGGATTGAAGTCTTGTAATCATGAGAAAACTATTCACCCTGAAAAGGAGGAAAACTCCTATAGCAGGGAATTAGGAAAATGGAATGTCCTAGAAAAATGTATTATAAGAAGAAGAAAAAGATAATAAATAATAAACTAAAAAAAAAAAAAAAAGAAAACTATACTGGGATGTTACATATTAGTCTAGTCAAATGGTGTTCAAAAGTGCCTGTTTCGAAACATGAGAGCGGTAGAAAATTTTTCAACGGAATTATATGTTTTTCGGGGTGCTGAAACGAATATGAAGTTTGCTGCCTCGTAGCAGGTCCGCAACAGACCCAAAAACGCAAAAAAACCTCGAGTTTTTCCGGTTTTCCGCTCATTTCTTGCAAACGACGCATTGTACGGAAAATGTTGCGGTATTCAAAGTTGAAGAGCATAAAATGTTGCGGACGTCCCTAACACCCCATCCTCAAAATTTATAAGGTCGCCATCTTCATTCGATAAAAGCCAATTTTTGCCAAATTTTTTGAAACTGAAATATACAGCTACTTTATGTGAAAAACTGGTAAAATAAAAGTTGTAAAGCATCAAATTTTGAGTTCATTAAGCAACGAAATTTTAAATTTGGATCAATATATACGCATACCTCCTTCCCAACTCCCCTTCCCAACCCTAAGTTACTTCCCGTCCTTTTTTGTAAGCCTGACTTGAGAACGTATTATGTAGATGTAATAAGAAGTAATTAATAATAATAATAATAATAATAATAATAATAAACGTCTTTATTTCCCAGATGAAAGAATACAAAATATAATTTAAACAAATAAAAAACAAAAGTGGGAGTGGCGAAGTTTAGCCTAGGGCTACTCATACTTAACCACATTAACAAACAAAAGATATATATAAAAAAGTAATAATACAATATCAAAAAAAAAAATTTTTAAAAATGTAAAAAATAAAACAAAAAATATTTTACTATATAGTCAAATATTAATTTTTCAATTTTTCTAAGGAAGGGAACATTGAACAGAGCTCCGAATTGCAAAAATGTCATATGCCATATTAATCATTGTTTTGCTCATTTAAAAAGAATTTTTTTGCTTTAGACCTAAATGTAGAGTGTTTAAAAATTTTAAATTCATTTGGTATCGCGTTATATAATGACACTGCGTTATATATAAAACTGCGATTAAACATTTCTGAACTATGGATTGGCATAGTGAGACGATTGGGGTCTCGAAGATTTACATTTGTAATGTGTTTACGAGCAACAAATTTTTCTTTCATAATCTCAGGTGTAGAAGTGAATAATATTTTATGAACATACGTAGTCAAATGATATTTCGCACGGTTTTCCATTATAAGCCAATCTAATTCTTTTATTTTATGAGTGATATGATCATATTTTCTTAAACCAAAGATAATCCGACAACATGAGTTTTGAATATATTATACCTTTGTCCTATCAGCTTCATCTAAGCAAAAATAGTAAATGTAGTCACAATAAGTGAAGTGTGAAAGAACCAATGACTCACACAAAAGCTTTCGCATATTGTGACTAAGAAGTGCTTTATTGGCATAAATAAATTTAAGAGACATGTAACATTTTTGCATTAGATTACGTACATGTGTATGAAATATCAATTCATTGTCAAAAATAACACCAAGATTACGGGTTTCATCCACTATAGGTAAAGGTACCCCATCTATACTAATATTAATATTTTCGGAAAGAAAGACTTTGTTATTTCGGGATGAAAATATCATTACTTCTGATTTTGATGAATTTAATTTTAAATTATGTTGTTTGGATAAATCAGAAATATCTTGAAGATCTTGGTTAACGAGTCGGCAAGTTTCTTCACAATTTTTAGTAGAAAAACGGTAGTAATATTGCGTATCATCTGCATAAGCCTGTACCTTACCACGTCTTGCCGAAGTTAAGATATCAGCCGTGTAAAAAATAAACAATAACGGCCCAAGGATAGATCCTTGAGGAACACCACTTAAAATACTAATAGCTTCTGATCTGACACCATCAACCTCGACTACTTGTGACCTATCAGTTAGATATGAAAAAATAAGAGAGACTGCATCTTGTGACGCACCATAATAGCGAAGTTTGGCACAAAGCAGTTTATGGTTAATGGTGTCAAATGCTTTTGAAAAATCTAATAAAATAAGAAGACTATTATCTTTTTTATCAAGTGCATTAATAATGTCATCCATTACAACAGCTAAAGCTGTGGCCGTACTATAACCTTTTCTAAAACCTGCTTGGGTATCAGGTATTAATTGGTTTTCTATAAAAAAGTTGCATAGCTGATTAAATAATATTTTTTCTAATATTTTCGAAAAAACGGGCAAAATGCTAATAATTCTCAGGTCAAAGTATTCTTTGGGATTAGAAATTTTTGGTAACGGCTTACCAACTGAAGTTTTCCAAGCCTTAGGGACGTAACTTTTTTCTATGTAGGAATTGATGAGGTGTATTAAATAAGTATCAATAAATGGTCTACAAAAAGTTAACACTAAAAGTGATACGTTATCATTTCCAACAGAAACTTCATCAAGTGTTGCCATACGAAAAGAAAAAATATTTTGACCTAAATTACCAACATTATTTGTGTAGAAATCTATTTTTCCTTTGCACTTATCATCAGAATTATCACGCAGAAAATCAGAAAAGTAATTATTAATATCATTGGGATCTGCTAAGTTATCTGGAATATCAAATTTGACATTTTTGCATAAGTTTAAATATTTAAACGTTTTCCATAATTTCTTTTTACGATTTTGTCTTACTAATTTTACAGTTTCATTTCTAATTTTTTTGTAAACCTGAAGGTCACTATCCAATTTGGTTTGTTTAAACTTTTGCAGAGCTAAGTTTCTTTCTCTCATTTTAATTTTTAAAGGTTGATCAAGCCATGGTGCTGGCTTCTTGGTAACCCGAACTAATCTCAAGGGCGCATGTATATCAAAAACAGCTGTTAAATACGTGTTAAATATAAATTTTCTAGGTCATTTTGAAGTGCGTTTAAATTAATTCCCTTAAACTGCCTTTGCTTAATGAACTTAATTTTAGTTGAAAATATAGACATATCTAAGTAGCAAAAGCCCATCTTATGATCAGATATATTATTGCAGTTAATTGTACCAGAATTGGTGATCATGTCAACATTAGATGTAAAAATAGGGTCCAAAAGTTTTGTACCCCTTGTGGGTTCGTTTAAAATTTGCACTAGGTCATAAGTTGAAAAGCATTCATTTATACAATTTTCTACGTCCAAAAAATCTTCATTTAGATCACCCAGTATTATAGTTTCATCTAATTAGTACCCATTTACAAAAAAATATTATTTATTACATTTAGATTTACAAGTAATTTTTCAATATATATTGGAGGAATAATCATGGAAAGACCAGGCAGCTGAAAATAAAGAACAAGTAAGTTCTGGTATAGTGTGAAGATGCGATGTATGGAAAATACCTGATAGCAATATCCGTTTTATTTTACTCTCCTTCGTTTGGCTGGGACTATGGAAGGTCCGAACGTAGGGTTGAAAAATTACTTCTTTTATGTTATAAATTTGAACGTAATAAATGAGTAAATATTTTTTTTGTAAATGGGTACAAATTACTTCTTATTACATCTATACAGGGTGTCCCATGACGTACTGTATTAAAAAATGCCTTGTTGCAGTTTTGACGGATATACAGGGTGATATTTGAAAATTTGTGAATTATTCTACGTTAAGTATATCTAAAAGTAAAAATCTCAGACCAATCAAATTTGGCACACTGAGTGTGCTCTCTGAGCTCAATAACATAGGTTTTAAAAAAAATTTCATTTCAGGTCCGGACTTAGTTTTTTTTTTATTTTTATTGGTTTTTTGAAAACACCTCCCTGTAAGCCAGATCAGACAATTTTTATTTTTCTCACTTTAAAGGTTAAGGGTGATGCTAAGCAACAGTTAAAAAAAATTGAACGCGCAACTTTTTGTTTTCTGAAAATATGAAATATTCAAAAGACTGGATATTCGCCGGGTACTTACGTTCTCATTTTGATTTACCATTTCCAAAATACCCTCTTTTTGGTCTTCTGTCAGTCGTTCACAACGTTCTTTCACAAACTGTCAAAATTGACGTCAAATCGAATTCAAAGCCTACTTGCATTTGCACAATAATCAAAAGTAATAGTTTTTTCTTTGACGTTACAGAAAGAAAATTTGTACAGGGTGTTGTTTTTACAGAATCCATAAAATAAATACGGCCCTGGAATTTCAACGGTTGATTGAATAATACTTTATATCAAGTAAAATAAACTTTCCTTATGATATTTGTTGAAAAATCAGTCATCAGTCATAAGGAGAATGTGAATCCATTAAAATTATACTATTTTTCAAAGTTTTATTTTTTTCCGCTTTCTGGCTTATAGGGTGTTGTTTTCAAAAAACCAATGAAAATCTAAAAAAAACTAAGTCCGGACCTGAAATTAAAATTTTTTTAAAACCTATTTTAACGAGCTCAGGGAGCACACTCAGTGTTCCAAATTTGGTTGGTCTGAGATTTTTACTTTTAGATTTACTTAACGTAGAATAATTCACATATTTTCAAATGTCACCCTGTATATCCATCAAAAACGCAACAAGGCATTTTTTAATACCAGTTATGAAATGGCCTAGGTCCATATGGTTGGACTGTGTACGGTACGTCGTGGGACACCCTGTATAGATGTAATAAGAAGTAATTTGTACCCATTTACAAAAAAAATATTTACTCATTTATAAATAATACTTATAAACCGTTAGGGAGGTGATTCGACGCAGAATTCTATATTCTTCAACTTTGAATACCGCGACATTTTCCGTACGATGCGTGGTTTGCAAGAAATTATGGAAAAACCGCAAAAAATTTCGAGGTTTTTTGCGATTTTGGGCCTGTTCCGGTCCTGCTACGAGGCAGCAAACTTCAGATTCGTTTCAGCACCCCGAAAAACATAATTCCGTTGAAAAATTTTCTACCGCTCTCATGTTTTGGAATAACTACCATTTGACTGGACTATATGATCATATTTATTTTTTATGGTTACCAAGATACCAACGGTTCCGTCGTTATTTCAATTTTGTAAAGTTGCTCTCGAATTATCTTATTTTTGTAGGATAACAACAACTTTTCAGTGCAGGTTAGCTGAATGATCGTACACGCTTAGTACCACAAAAGATCAGTGTAATTTACTATAACTAAACACCATTACAAAAATACATTTTTGTTTGATCTTTAAAAAAACTTCGATCCAAAACTACATCGAAACTTTTCCTAGTCGAAAATCTTTTACCGTTTAGTCATCCATTAACTACACAAAGCAAACAAAAGACGCTTCACAAGTGTCGTCAGTAGTGTTTCAAAAAAGACACACATTGCGTGTCGTAAAAAGGATAATTCATGTAATTTTTCTGTCGTACAAAATAGAATATTCAACTTTTCAGGGTATTATCCACTTCAGCCATGTTGGCACAAGGTGAAGTAGGTAATTTCATTTTGTCACAAATGTCAATAGGGTAATGGATGTTTATAGCCTCGTGGGATAGTGAGTGGAAATTTACATAAGGATTATTTTCGTTAATAACAGAGAAATAATCATTTTTTCGATTTTTATTTGAATGAAAGTAGATGGGGATAAAGAATATAATTTAGGATTGGGCGATACAGCCAGGAATTTGTTTCTAAATGATAATCCAAGAATAATAATAAAATTTTATTCTGGTGTAAGTAAAGTAAATAAAAATTAATCTTGTAATGTAACAAGAAAATGTATTAAATAGGAACAAAAGCAGAAAATAAATTACAGAAATCTAGAGTTTAGAAATAAAGAAAGTATAATAAAATACCCAAACAAATTTCACGCCTCTACTTTTCAACCAATAAGAACTAAATAATTTGAATAATTTCGGGATTAAATGAAAATTTATTTAAAATTAAATTAAACGTTCGATTTTTATTTGGCTCACCGGGTATATTTAAATTTTCAAAGTCACAAAACGCCGTTCGAAGGTAGTATTGCGCGCGCCGTAAATTAAGTCGCTTTGGAAGGGATTTTGCGTGGTAGGAGCTCACGAAGGTGGGATTTTAACATTTTGAAATTGAAGAATTCATTCACTGACAGAAATCCGAAATTTCCAGTCGAACGATAACTAGCCGTTTTGATTAATTAACTGAAATCCGAAAATAGCAGTTGAACAAAAGTCGAGTAGCCGTTTGTTTTCCGAATTTAAAAGACCAGCCGAGCTACAACTTTAATTTTCCGTGATTTTCGTATTTAATTATTTAATTGCCGTGTTATTAGAACCGTCGTATTTTGTTCAGAAAACGCGTTTAATTTTGTAACGTTTTAAGACAGCGAAACGAACTATTTATTTACGTTTGATTTTTCTGATATTTTTTATCCGGTTTATCAATTAGGAATTTGAGGACAGTCTATTCAATTTTGGGGATTCGTAATTGTTTTATTTTAGAAGAGTTAATTGAACGCGATTCATTAAATTTTGATTCTTTTCGTGGCCGAACTTTGGGGGAACCATTTAGAATTATTATTCCAATTTTGTTTTTATTTTATTAATTTGTTTTTCCGAAAAATTAATTGAACGCGATTCATTTAATTTTTATTCTTTTCGTGGCCGAATTTTAGGAGAGTTATTTAAGTTCTCAGTTTAGAATTTTACTTACGATTTAATTTCTAATTTTGTTAATTATCTTTTCCGCTAGATTAACCGAAATTGATTCATTTATTGATGGTTTTCTTGAGTTAGTTTGTTTTTAATTAAATCTCAGTTAGCTTTGGTTACCTTTTCACGTCCGAAATTTAATACTGGTTACCGCATTAATTGTTCCGACTGTCGCGTAAGTAAATATCTTCGTGGTGGCTTCGGCAAAAACCCCCAGACAATATCTCCCCAATTGCAGAGTTAGTTCGCCGTGAAGTAGTAGCTTTGGGATCAGATCTTATCTTCTTGGTATCTTCGGCAAAAACCCCCAGACAATATCTCCCCAATTGCAGAGTTAGTTCGACGTGTAGTTTCCGAAATCTTGGGACCAGATCTTATCTTCGTGGTGGCTTCGGCAAAAACCCCCAGACAATATCTACCTGAGTTTCGGCCGGTCTGTATTAGTTTCACAGCTTCGGGACTGATCTTATCTTCGTGGTGGCTTCGGCAATATCAGATTCTGAATGCTTAGGTCCGTAAATGCAACCCCCGCGATTACCCTGTTTATCCCGTAAAATAAGAATAAGGTTAGATAACTCTCCTGTTTTAATTTAAAGTAATAAAAGTAATTAAGAATAAATTTATTAACTTTCTTGTTAATTCTAGAACATAATAAATTTTGACAAACCCTGCCGATGTATTTCATAAATTAATTAGGCTAAATAACTCTTTCATAGTAATTTAGATATTTAATAGAAGTTATTTTGTTTTTCCGTTTGCTTCCGTAATTTGATAAATTTAATTAAAATCTGATTGAGTCACTACGTCACTACAGTCACTATAAGGCCGAATCGAACGTTTCTTTTAAACGTAATATTTTTTTGTTCAGGGTTAAATAGGGTTGGGCTTTGAAGTAGAACGAATTTTATTTTGTTACACTAGCTAAAAACAATATATGTGTCACGTTTATTTCCTGGTTTATATTCACCAACCTTACCTCTTTTCAGGAATATTAAAGGTATCTAATAAAGTAAAAATAATCTGAAGTCAACTAGACCCCTGGAGAATACCTTATCTCTATCTGAAGTTACATGTGCCCCTAAGAGGCCGTTTCTAAGGGTTGTGGAGCATACCACATAAAAAAACTGGCGCTCGAGCAATCTCCGTACTAAAGCGTCATCTTGTAAGGCAATATTTTTCTTAGTGGCAAGAAAAAGCCTTACACTAGTTACCATGGTAATTAAAAAAATTTCCGGAAATTTTTTCTAGGCGCCACGATATTTAAGTAGAAATTTTTTGACAGTTGAAAAGGTAAACATATGATCTACAACCATTAAATAATGTAACAAAAAATACATTTCTGCCACCTTTAGTGACCTAAAATTATGAAAGGACGATAGACTGAACTAATACCCACCTGAGTTTTAGCATTTGGTGTAACTAAAGTTGGTTTTTTTATTTAACGAAATATGGTGGATATACCTACATACGAATTTGACAAGCAGTGAAATTAATTTAAAATGTCAGGTTGGATTAATAATTTTTTTCCAAAGTATGGTGTGAAATTTTCTTACCGAATACCACGCAAGCTTAAATTATTCCTAGAAATAATTTAAGCTCTTGCGATATTATAAGTAAAAATAGTTCGTAGAGTTTTCTCGTGGATAAATGTTCATGGTAAATATCTGATATCTGATAACAATTGAAACAAAATTTTCGCAATGAGTGTACCTTCTATATCGTAACCAATACGGTGGTTTGTCTGTCTCTTTTTGAACTTTGCTGTTTTCACCAAGACATTTGTTAAAGAGTAGGTATATAATCCTCTTAAGGGGTCAACTTTTTTACGGAAACTTCAATTTGCGATGTGGCTATTTTTTGACTGCCGAATTTTGACGACGAAAGCATCTAGCATTATCTGTGTTTGTAAAACACTTCTCTACCGTTTGTCTCGATGGAGCAGAGTCTGAATAACATTTAAAAAGGAGAGCCTTTGTTCACAGAATCCCTATATATAAAGTAGAATATATTAAATGGACAATAAATAAATGACTTGCAGCAGGAACGATTATATTGACTAAAAATCAAGATTTTCGCCTTAGCGTGGACCTTATTGTACCTGTTCTCAGTGTATTATTCAAAACGTACACAAGAAACACTGAAAAACATGTTTCTTTCAACCACTTCAGGATAAATTGATAAATTTCAGAGTCTAAATAGTTTTTTGATAACTCCCTTGACTATCTCTACAATTGTGGTCGAAAATATCTGTCATAATGTGTGCCCTAGTTAAAGAAAACAATTACAAAGATAAAGTAACTCTATTTTCTTTAGCAATAAATTAAATAGAAAAATGATGTGGTGTAATTCAATTCCGGATTATATGTACGAGTAGGAGACAATGGCAATTCCATCTGAAAATTAGACAAAACGACGAGAACCGGTCGGAAAACTCAATTAAAAAGAAAAATAGCTTTTCTAATTTCATTTTGCGGATATAACTCGACGCTTGTTTGCTTTTATTGTTTTGAAAACTTTCCAGCAACCGGTCAAGTTAATGACCTTTTCACTTCGGTTTTAGTATTTCTTAAGGATTCCGAGCGGTGGCAACACAAAACTTTATTAATCTACTTACTAATTTAAGAACGATTTTTATTTTCGAGTTTGTTTCTTGCTAAATTATTTCGGTTAGAGGTCGAGAGCACAGACATTTTGATGCAATTACAAATCAATGAAGCGGTTTTAATTACAAAAATTTACTTGTAGTTGTAACAGGTTTATTTTGGATAGTTAACTTATAAACAATTTATTATAAAACTTATACTATTTAATAGTTATCTTTTTTACATTTCATTTATAAACATTAAATATTTACATTTTCGTATGTCCACTGTAATGATCTTCTTCTTTCTTCCATATAACCTCAATAAATCGGGAATTATTTGTTTTAAAAATTGTCAATACTCTCTTCTAATCATAGATGGTAGCACATCTAAAAAGTCACTGGGTAGTAACCTACCTGTCAATATTTTTGTTTTGTTTTTTAAGCTTCCTCCCTTTTGCCTTTTTTTATTTACAGTGTTTCTGAATTTTCGCCTTGCGGGAACTATTTTCTGGTTCTTATTTTCATTAATTATATTTTACAACGTTCTCCATCGTTTTTCCATTTTTGTCATTTTATCCCCTATTTTTGTACCTAATAAAATGTCCCAAATACCAGAATAACCAAAAGTTAAAATTTACTTGTTGATTATTGTTGTTTAAAAATTACCTGCGAAATCGAAGTTGATATGTGAATGTTTATATTGTAATAATATTGAAAATAAGAGGTTTTTACTTTTAATTAATATTCTTTATTTTTTACATTTCAAAACTATCTATCTAAACAAACGTCTTCTAATAACCATCACATTTTTTTTAAGTCCTTTTCACATAATTTTTTTTAATTCCATAATTTTGTCTCATTTTTTTTTAAACCATAACAATTTCCCCCAAATTTGTATTCATTTAATTATTTGTTTAAATAATTAATGAATACCAAATTTATTATTACTTTATAATTATTTTATTTAATATTATGTCATTTTTATAGTTGCTATTATTTTTATTAACATTACTATTACTAGAATTATTCCCAAAATTATTTTGATTCTTTAATTTTGTTTTCTATTTGTGGTAATTTATTTTAATTTTATGTTATGATTTTTGTAAATATCTTTGGGTGAAACTTGTTGATATCTTTTTTTTTTAAAGTAGGGTTAGCCATATGTGAGTAATAATTATTGAAGATATGGAAGAAAAAGTCCTTTTTATCTCACAAGTTATTTATAACTTGTGAGATAAAAAGGACTTTTTCTTTCATACCTTCAATTGTTGATATCTCCTTCAAATTTCATTGATGGTTCACTATTACATATTCTACCTGCTCTTGATTCCTCACTTCTGCTTGCTAATTCCTGCCTGATTTTTGTTTACATTACTTATTCTATTATTCTTACTCTTATTAAATTGTTTTCTATGTTGGTCACTTCTTTTTGTAGCCTGAATCCGTCCTTTATTTGGTCTTCCAATATCTTAAAATTATTTTCATTTCTTTTATGAATATCTTCTTCAACTTTCTTTAATTCTCTTCTTCACCTATTTTCATATTTTCTTTTAGTTTGTCTTCCATGTTTTTCTCCAATATTATTATATTATTATTATTTCTATTCTTTTAATTTCCTTTTCTGTGTGTTCTCACTTTTTTTGTTGTACTATTATCTTCTGTTCTATTATCTCATGTCTTCTATTTATTTCGTCAAATTTGTTTTCTATTTTCTTAGCAATTTCTAGCGTATCTTCCATTTTCTTAGCCATATTTTCTTGAATATTTTCTTCCAAATATTCTTTCATTTTTCCTTCCAAATATTCTTTCATTTTTCCCAAATCTTCTTTGTGTTGTTGTCTTCCTTCCCATAGTCTTCTTAATTCCATTAAAACCATCATTATTCCATCATTCTCTTCTTCTTTGTTTTTGGTTAACTCAATTTTAGCCCCACGTTGGGCGCCATTTGTAATAAAATTGAAAATAAGAGGTTTTACTTTTAATTAATATTCCTTATTTTTTACATTTCATATCTGACATTTCAATACTAAAAACTATCTAATCAATATAAACAAACATCTCCTAACAACCATCACATTTTTTTTTAAGTCCTTTTCACATAATTTTTTTTAATTCCATAATTTTGTCTCATTTTTTTTTAAACCATAACAATTTCCCCCAAATTTGTATCATTTAATTATTTGTTTAAATAATTAATGAATACCAAATTTATTATTACTTTATAATTATTTTATTTAATATTATGTCATTTTTATAGTTGCTATTATTTTTATTAACATTACTATTACTAGAATTATTCCGAAAATTATTTTGATTCTTTAATTTTGTTTTCTATTTGTGGTAATTTATTTTAATTTTATGTTACGATTTTTGTAAATATCTTTGGGTGAAACTTGTTGATATCTTTTTTTTTTAAAGTAGGGTTAGCCATATGTGAGTAATAATTATTGAAGATATGGAAGAAAAAGTCCTTTTTATCTCACAAGTTATTTATAACTTGTGAGATAAAAAGGACTTTTTCTTCCATACCTTCAATTGTTGATATCTCCTTCAAATTTCATTGATGGTTCACTATTACATATTCTACCTGCTCTTGATTCCTCACTTCTGCTTGCTAATTCCTGCCTGATTTTTTTTTACATTACTTATTCTATTATTCTTACTCTTATTAAATTGTTTTCTATGTTGGTCACTTCTTTTTGTAGCCTGAATCCGTCCTTTATTTGGTCTTCCAATATCTTAAAATTATTTTCATTTCTTTTATGAATATCTTCTTCAACTTTCTTTAATTCTCTTCTTCACCTATTTCCATATTTTCTTTTAGTTTGTCTTTCATGTTTTTCTCCAATATTATTATATTATTATTATTTCTATTCTTTTAATTTCCTTTTCTGTGTGTTCTCACTTTTTTTGTTGTACTATTATCTTTTGTTCTATTATCTCATGTCTTCTATTTATTTCGTCAAATTTGTTTTCTATTTTCTTAGCAATTTCTAGCGTATCTTCCATTTTCTTAGCCATATTTTCTTGAATATTTTCTTCCAAATATTCTTTCATTTTTCCTTCCAAATATTCTTTCATTTTTCCCAAATCTTCTTTGTGTTGTTGTCTTCCTTCCCATAGTCTTCTTAATTCCATTAAAACCATCATTATTCCATCATTCTCTTCTTCTTTGTTTTTGGTTAACTCAATTTTAGCCCCACGTTGGGCGCCATTTGTAATAAAATTGAAAATAAGAGGTTTTACTTTTAATTAATATTCCTTATTTTTTACATTTCATATCTGACATTTCAATACTAAAAACTATCTAATCAATATAAACAAACATCTCCTAACAACCATCTCCTAACAACCATCACATTTTTTTTAAGTCCTTTTCACATAATTTTTTTTAATTCCATAATTTTGTCTCATTTTTTTTTAAACCATAACAATTTCCCCCAAATTTGTATCATTTAATTATTTGTTTAAATAATTAATGAATACCAAATTTATTATTACTTTATAATTATTTTATTTAATATTATGTCATTTTTATAGTTGCTATTATTTTTATTAACATTACTATTACTAGAATTATTCCGAAAATTATTTTGATTCTTTAATTTTGTTTTCTATTTGTGGTAATTTATTTTAATTTTATGTTACGATTTTTGTAAATATCTTTGGGTGAAACTTGTTGATATCTTTTTTTTTTAAAGTAGGGTTAGCCATATGTGAGTAATAATTATTGAAGATATGGAAGAAAAAGTCCTTTTTATCTCACAAGTTATTTATAACTTGTGAGATAAAAAGGACTTTTTCTTCCATACCTTCAATTGTTGATATCTCCTTCAAATTTCATTGATGGTTCACTATTACATATTCTACCTGCTCTTGATTCCTCACTTCTGCTTGCTAATTCCTGCCTGATTTTTTTTTACATTACTTATTCTATTATTCTTACTCTTATTAAATTGTTTTCTATGTTGGTCACTTCTTTTTGTAGCCTGAATCCGTCCTTTATTTGGTCTTCCAATATCTTAAAATTATTTTCATTTCTTTTATGAATATCTTCTTCAACTTTCTTTAATTCTCTTCTTCACCTATTTCCATATTTTCTTTTAGTTTGTCTTTCATGTTTTTCTCCAATATTATTATATTATTATTATTTCTATTCTTTTAATTTCCTTTTCTGTGTGTTCTCACTTTTTTTGTTGTACTATTATCTTTTGTTCTATTATCTCATGTCTTCTATTTATTTCGTCAAATTTGTTTTCTATTTTCTTAGCAATTTCTAGCGTATCTTCCATTTTCTTAGCCATATTTTCTTGAATATTTTCTTCCAAATATTCTTTCATTTTTCCTTCCAAATATTCTTTCATTTTTCCCAAATCTTCTTTGTGTTGTTGTCTTCCTTCCCATAGTCTTCTTAATTCCATTAAAACCATCATTATTCCATCATTCTCTTCTTCTTTGTTTTTGGTTAACTCAATTTTAGCCCCACGTTGGGCGCCATTTGTAATAAAATTGAAAATAAGAGGTTTTACTTTTAATTAATATTCCTTATTTTTTACATTTCATATCTGACATTTCAATACTAAAAACTATCTAATCAATATAAACAAACATCTCCTAACAACCATCTCCTAACAACCATCACATTTTTTTTAAGTCCTTTTCACATAATTTTTTTTAATTCCATAATTTTGTCTCATTTTTTTTTAAACCATAACAATTTCCCCCAAATTTGTATTCATTTAATTATTTGTTTAAATAATTAATGAATACCAAATTTATTATTACTTTATAATTATTTTATTTAATATTATGTCATTTTTATAGTTGCTATTATTTTTATTAACATTACTATTACTAGAATTATTCCGAAAATTATTTTGATTCTTTAATTTTGTGTTCTATTTGTGGTAATTTATTTTAATTTTATGTTATGATTTTTGTAAATATCTTTGGGTGAAACTTGTTGATATCTTTTTTTTTTAAAGTAGGGTTAGCCATATGTGAGTAATAATTATTGAAGATATGGAAGAAAAAGTCATTTTTATCTCACAAGTTATTTATAACTTGTGAGATAAAAAGGACTTTTTCTTCCACACGGCTGTCAGGAAGGGCGGGGAACTTTCAAAAAAATGTCGCAGCAAACTGACTATGGGAGGTTGTTTCTGGACCCGTGGGCAATCAATTGCCACCACCCGTGAACTCGAAACTGTTCCTTTTTTCAAAATGTGGCCAAAAAACTGTTTTTATTCACTCCTACCAGCAGATCTCGTGTTTCAAGTGATTTTCATACTCTTTTATGCCCAGATTTGCATAAAATATTAGCATAAAATATATTACAAGTATCCATTGTCCTTCGGCACTCACCCAGTCACCAAATGAAATGAACCCGACAAGGGATCAAGCGGGTGTGAGGGACCTTACGCCCTCGTTGCGTAATGTAGTATTCGTTGCTTTCTATGAAATTGTCGGGAAATAAATTTTATCAGGTGGAGTGAATTCCAAGTTGGATAATTAATTCAGAAACATTTTCATTGAGTAGATCACCTTTTGTTCTTATAGTACACAAAATACGAAAAAAATTTTTAATGTGCAAATGAGAAAAGAACTCATGTCACCAGTTTGCGAAACAGTTTTTGATATCTTGATATCTCTGAAACACTGAAACTCCACGTGCTTACTGCTCATTTAGAACAAGGCCTAGAATTCGTGGATAATGATGGTCTTGGATTGTGGTCCGAACAAGCGGGTGAATCAATTCATCGGGAGTTCCTAAAATTCTGGGATCGACATAAAATCAACTGTTTGGAAGATTCTAGATATATAACGCGGTTATGCAAAGCAGTTGTCGAGTTTTCATCAACACATATATAGAAAATTGACTGCTTCTATACAAAGGATTGAAGTAAAATCTAGTTTTTGTACTGAAGATTTTTGTGTATTTTTTCAATCGAATTTTGGGTTAAAAAGTCATTATTAATTTTCTCATGCTCACTTCCCCTTCCGGCATTTCTTGTAGTATGAAAATTTGTCATTTAACCAATAAATATTTCTTTTCAAATTAATCATCAGTCTTCGAATTTATTAAACCCTAATAGAATTTACTTCCTGGCACCTCATAGAAAGCAATGCATCCTACATTACGCAACGAGGGCGTAAAGTAGTAAAGTACCTCACAACCGCTTGATCCCTTGTCGGGTTCATTTCATTTGGTGACTGGGTGAGTGCCGAAGGACAATGGATACTTGTAATATATTTTATGCTAATATTTTATGCAAATCTGGGCATAAAAGAGTATGAAAATCACTTGAAACACGAGATCTGCTGGTAGGAGTGAATAAAAACAGTTTTTTGGCCACATTTTGAAAAAAGGAACAGTTTCGATTTCACGGGTGGCGGCAATTGATTGCCCACGGGTCCAGAAACAACCTACCATAGTCAGTTTGCTGCGACATTTTTTTGAAAGTTCCCCGCCCTTCCTGACAGCCGTGTCCATATCTTCAATTGTTGATATCTCCTTCAAATTTCATTGATGGTTCACTATTACATATTCTACCTGCTCTTGATTCCTCACTTCTGCTTGCTAATTCCTGCCTGATTTTTTTTTACATTACTTATTCTATTATTCTTACTCTTATTAAATTGTTTTCTATGTTGGTCACTTCTTTTTGTAGCCTGAATCCGTCCTTTATTTGGTCTTCCAATATCTTAAAATTATTTTCATTTCTTTTATGAATATATTCTTCAACTTTCTTTAATTCTCTTCTTCACCTATTTCCATATTTTCTTTTAGTTTGTCTTCCATGTTTTTCTCCAATATTATTATATTATTATTATTTCTATTCTTTTAATTTCCTTTTCTGTGTGTTCTCACTTTTTTTGTTGTACTATTATCTTCTGTTCTATTATCTCATGTCTTCTATTTATTTCGTCAAATTTGTTTTCTATTTTCTTAGCAATTTCTAGCGTATCTTCCATTTTCTTAGCCATATTTTCTTGAATATTTTCTTCCAAATATTCTTTCATTTTTCCCAAATCTTCTTTGTGTTGTTGTCTTCCTTCCCATAGTCTTCTTAATTCCATTAAAACCATCATTATTCCATCATTCTCTTCTTCTTTGTTTTTGGTTAACTCAATTTTAGCCCCACGTTGGGCGCCATTTGTAATAAAATTGAAAATAAGAGGTTTTACTTTTAATTAATATTCCTTATTTTTTACATTTCATATCTGACATTTCAATACTAAAAACTATCTAATCAATATAAACAAACATCTCCTAACAACCATCACATTTTTTTTAAAGTCCTTTTCACATAATTTTTTTAAATTCATTTAAATTCATACGCTTTCCAAAATTTCGTATTTTTTATAACAATATATTTGGCGTATCTTGATAAATTAAAACGATCTGCGTAGAAAATATATAAAATATTATCCCAGAGACAAAATTTTAACATCTTAAATGGTTTTTAATTAAGGAGGTATTTGTAGAAATTTGACTTCTCATATCGTCTCTCATAATGGGCTGGAATTACAATTTTAATTTCAATCCGCGTCGACTAACAAACGCGACCTCAACGCCATAACAGCATAAATGAAAACATCTCCTAACAAAACTCACCAAAGATCCCTTTATAAGCAGCTTAGAAATCATCTAATCTTCCCTAGTGATCACCCTTTTCACCCCAAAACATATTCTCCATAAATCAGATCCTTCCAGTGGTTGAACAACGCTATCTCGTTTCCTTCACTTCTCGGAAAGGGTATTCTTTATTCGCCTGGAAAATAATTAGGAGTGTTTTGATTACAGAGGTATATAATTACATCCTTATTTTGTGGATATTTTTTTGACGCTTTATAAGTACTTTTTTCTTGTCAGCAAAATTGGAAACACTACTTCCTTTGAATGTAAGCAAAAAGGAAACACTTTGGTTCCAAAAAAGTTGACTCTGTTACTTATGACACAAAAGAAGCTGAAGGTCATACTCATCAGTTGCCGATTCTGATTTGTTCGGTAGATTCTGCATTCAGCTGAAAATGTTCATTTTCTTCGAGGGATGCATACCTACTGGATTCCTATAGATGCCTGTTAAATAAGTTTAAAAAATTCCTGTCAATTGTTTCAAATTTATTATTTTATAAATAAAATGAACGGTATCGATCTCACGTTAAATAACGCGTCATAATGTGCATGTCCTACAAAACAAAATATTTCAACGATTTTTATGACTACCACTGCTAGAACAGGGGAATAGGCATTCCTAAAATTCCAGCGTTGCCATTTGTTACTGATATATTCATAAATTGAATGAGGTCGTAACCGCTCGTAGTGTCAACCTTGGGTTGTGGATGAAGACAGAGGTGTTACATGAATATTTTTCCAATGGGTAAAGTTAGAAGATTTAATTTTAAAATGTAAAAATATAGGCGCCGTCCATATGGGCGAGGTCGTTAAATTTTATTAAACCAACTTTACATAAAACGAAAAAATTAACTGATAAAAAAAATAACTACCAATATTTGCCAGTGATGAAAAAATACTCCAAATTTTACTACGTCTTTGAAGCAGAATCAAATTAAAGAAAATGCATTTATAGCTGTTTAAATGGTACTGGATTCTGACCATAACTTTGGTGTTTCTGGGTCTCAGATTTCGAGATGTAGCACCCAGAAGGCCAAAATGAAACCATGAAACAACCGAAAGTGGAATCTTTCGATTGTAAATACTACGTGCTACACCCCAAACGTCGCCAACGCATTGTGGGTTTTCCGAACCCGCTACGTGTAAAAAATGTTCAATATGTCCACCATTAACTGGTATACACTTCCTTAGACTGTCTCACTTTAAACAACTGATTTGCTTGATTTTGTCGAATTGTAGCAGCAGCATTCTGAATTTTGTTCCAAAGTTCCTGATGGGTATTTATTGCTTCACCATAAACAAGACTTTTGATGTAGCCCCAATAATAAAAATCTAAAGGATTAAATTCAGGACTGCGCGGTGGCCAAGCAAATTCGCTTCCACGTCCAATCCAGCGATGTGGAAAACGTAAATTTAGGTAATTCCGAACAGAAGTTATGACGTAAATTTAAAGGAATATCATCTAACATGTCCTCCATATGGTTTTGAAGTAAATTGAGGTATTCTATCCAATTTAATTTGTGTGGAAGCTCATACGGACCAATGATGTAATTTCCAATAATACCCACCCAAACATTTATAGAAAATTCTGTTTGGAAATGGTTCTCCCTTGAAAATGTTTAACTGACAGTGACAGAACTTCATTATAAATAAAAGCCTACTGTCAAAATTTTCAATTATAAATTAATAAATATTCTCACAATCGCAACGTGCCTATTAGGAACTTAACATAACAAATGAGAACAAAAAAATAAAAAAAAAATAGAATAAAGCTCATTAAATCTCATTAATTGTAAAAATGAATATTATTAATAATAATACAAATTCATTTCGGAAGCTCATAGTGGTTTGTATTTTAATTTCTCTCTCTTTCCACTGGATTAAAACCACTTAGTTGTTAAAAAAGTTTTTTTATTGAAATTAAAATACAAACCACTATGAGCTTCCGAAATGAATTACAAATACGGTATGGACCGGAAATATGTAAATTTTTTAGAATTTTAGAAAATGTATATAAAAAATTTGCTAAATGTAAAAATTCTTTATGTTTCATGATGAAATGCCGAGAAAACAAGATCATTCCAAAAGGCCTAAGACTTAAAACTCCAATAAAGAACAACAAGATATGGAGAATTTTAAAAAGAGCAGAGCACGCCATAGTAAGAGAGAGGATTCAGTTCCATAGGTTTAATAAATTTAATTTAGAAAAAGATATCGAGGATATTAAATCATATTTGTATAATCAGGTATCCAGATTTGATTTCCATAAAATAATCCATTGTGTTTTAAATAGTTATGAGAAAGAATTCAATTGTACCAAAAATAGACAATTAAGAAAATTTAATAATCTAATTGAAGAAAAAAGTTTTTACAACCTTAGAAATTCAGAACAAAATTTAAATACGGTAATAAATATTTCAAGTAGAGATCTTAATCACACAGAAAATTTATTATTGGCCAAAGGTTTAAATTATTCGGTAACTCCAAAATCTGTACCAAAATTTGATATTATTAGTTCTATAGAAAACGCTTCTCAAAATTTACCAACTGACTTAAGCAACGAATACAAGGTACATTGCAAAATTGAATTAGAAAAATCTTACAAAATTAATCAAAATTTAACCTCCGCAGAATTTAAATCAATTAAAAATTTAAAAAATGACAATACAATTAAGATTTTACCGGCAGATAAAGGTAACGCGACGGTTGTCATGAACAAAACAGATTATGATAACAAAATTAACGAAATTATTGAAAACGGTAGCTATTCAAAATTAAATAAAGATCCAACTACTAGTATTGAAAACAAAATTTACAAAACTTTATATAAAAATAAAAAATTCCTAAGTGATAAAGAACGATGATCTCTTACTTCTCATTATAGTAAACCTCCACATTTTTATGGTTTACCCAAAATTCATAAACAACAAATACCATTAAGACCAATAATAAGTTCTATAAATTCACCTTGTCAAAATTTAGCAAGATTTCTACTTAAAATAATAGATCCGTTATCAGTAAATACTAATTCCTTTATCAAAAATTCAAAACATTTTTTAGAAAAATTATCAAAAATCAAAATTACAAATTCAGATATAATGGTTAGTTTTTATGTAGTCAGTTTATTTCCAAATGTTCCTGTCGATAAAACTCTTAATCTTGTGAGAAAAAAGTTGACAAGTGATAATACATTAATAAATAGAACTAAATTAAGCGTCTCAGCAATTCTAGAATTATTGGAACTATGTATTAAAACTACATATTTTCAATTAAATAGTGATTTTTATCAGCAAAATTTTGGCATGGCAATGGGTTCTCCTTTATCACCAAAATTGTGTGATATTTTCATGGAGAATTTTGAAATGGAAATTGTAAACAAACAAAATTTAAGACCTTCTGTCTGGTTTAGATATGTAGATGATATCTTTGCAATTTGGCAACACGATAGGGAAAATATTGATACATTTTTATATACTATTAATAATTCGGAACCTACTATTAAATTTACAATTGAAATTGAAAATAATAAAAAATTACCGTTTCTTGATGTACTAATACACAATAACAACAATTGTTTTGATACATCAGTTTTTAGAAAAGAAACACATACAAATAGATATCTAAATTTTAATTCAAACCACTCAATTTGTGTTAAACGAGTTATTGTCAAATCTCTTTCCGATAGAGCAAAAACAATTTGTTCAAATGACAATATCTTAAATAATGAATTATCACTTGTTAAATCTGTCTTGATTAAGAACAACTACCCAAGTAAATTTATAAATCGTGAACTTTACCGAGACATCAAAACTAAAGATCAAAATTTAAACCCCCCAATAATTCTTTCAAATATAGTAAAAATCCCTTATATTCCAAAATTATCCGAAAAAATTAGAAGGATTGGCAATAAATTTAATTTAAAAACAGTTTTTCAAACTAATAATACATTAAAATCTTTAATAGTAAATACAAAACCTTTTAATGAAATTCAAAACACAAAAAATTGTATTTACAAAATTCCATGCGAATGTAATAAATTTTATATAGGAGAAACATCTAGACCTTTTCATATTAGACTTAATGAACACCAATCGTACATTAAAAATAAACAATTCGAAAAATCCAAAATATGTGAACACGCATGGGATTCTGGTCATAAAATACAATGGAATTTTTCAACTAGATTATTAAAAGAACCGAATAATTATAACCGCAAAGTTAAAGAAGCAGCATTGATATGCTTAAATAATAACGAATGTGTTTCTAATTGTTCGGTTGATATTTCAAAAATTTGGATACCTATTTTACAAAAAGAGTTAATTGCAAAAAGGATACCCTCTATATCGGGATAGTATCATAAGTTTTTTATCTGGTTTTTTCTTATGATAATATTAATAAGAAAACTTCATTTATGACGAAGTATAAATTCTCTTATAATATGCAAATGCGCTATCCTTTCAAAATTCGTTCCCAGAAACGTCACAAAAATATGATTGAAACAGATTTTGACATCTTCAATCTCAAAATCTTATTCTATGTATACTATGTTGATGTCATATTTTTGCAAGATTATCAAGTGTTCTGTTTCTAGTAAATTTATTTATTTTATGTCATTTTGATAACGGCTTTCGATCTGGAAAGCCGAAACGTCAATAAAAAAACTTTTTTAACAACTAAGTGGTTTTAATCCAGTGGAAAGAGAGAGAAATTAATAATACAAATAAAAAGTACATGTCTATCTATCTTTAACTGCGAATATCTCGAAAAACAATGACTTTATAACAAACTAACAAGTGTACATTATTGACTTAGAAAATATCAAAAAAATTATAATTATAGTCAAAATTAAAATTTAGACAGCGGCGTAACATTTAGAAGGGGTACAAACATTACTTACTCCTGCCGTACGCCACTGGTAGAGCGTACTGAACTGTTTTTTTACTGTTAGGTGCATTTTATGATATTTAACAAGTGTGCCGATTTGAGTAAAATTATACGGTGTATTAAAAAAATTATGGCCATTAATAATTTTTCAGCTTTCAACTTCAACACCCCGTATTTCGGAGACGAGTAACATTTTATCTAAGCATATTTCGCTTAATCGTTTTATTTTGAATTGGAGAATCTGCGGTTGTTCTATGTCCCATTCTTAATGGGACACCCTGTATTTAATTTTTGTGTTTTTTAAAAATTTGAATAATGTTTGTGTTTCATGTTTATAACTTTTAATTTTTATAATTTTATAAAGTATTTACTTAAGTATTTGATTTTTTGTTTTTTTAAAAATTTGCAATATTTTTGTTTTAAAAATTTATAGTTTTTCTTTTAAACCTTTTACAATGTTTGTTTGTTATTGTTGTTTGTTGTTTGCTTCTTGTGCAATAAAAAATTTAATAATACTTTTTTGTGCATACTTTTGCCTCCTAATAAATACAAACGAGTCCTAACAAGTCTAAAGAGTTTGTCATGCATTTCAACTTTGAACTATGAATGAATGGGCGGTGACATTTTTTTTTCTTAGCTTTCATATTGTTATTTTATTTATTATTTATTTTAACTCGAGCGCACACGTTAAAGGATTAATGACTGTTTCAATATCCTTAGCGATTTTTTCAGTTTTATTGAAATTTGAATATAAATTTTTTCGGCGGACGCCCATGGATTTGAAGGGTGGCAAATTCGAAGGAAGTGCAGACGACAGATTTGCAGTTTTGAGTCTAATATGTTTCGTTTCGTTTCAAAACTACATATTTCCTTTCACCCCAGGCCTGACAATCACCCTACAATTTCCTCTTACGATTGAATTGAAACTTTATTTTAGCGCAAAATATACAGAGCGTTTCTCTTCTAATAGAAATAAAACCACTTATTTTAAAGATATTTATTTATTTATTTTACATATTTTTGTAAGATTATTAACGAAAAAGCTATTTTCAATTTGTGGACAACCGGTAGAGTGTAAAAATGGATGTTGATGGGTGATTTTTAATATACTCGTCGAGCACTATAAGATGGAATAAACGAAAATGGCGAATTCTTAAAATTTTGTGTTTTTGGAGTTTTTTTTTTGAAAATTTTAAATGCGTATTTGCATCATCAAATACTATTAAACGAGCAAGGTTTGTATGTGTGTGTGTGTGTATGTGTGTCCAGAGGATCTCGAAATCCACTCGTCAGAATTCAATGAAACTTTCAGGGTAGACTAATTCCTATCTAAATCGGCGAAAAATGTAGGTCCCATGTCTGTGAAAATTCGATCTTCCGAGATATTTACAAGAAAAGTTAAGCTTTTAGTTTTATTTCCTAGCAACGGCACATAATAATTACTTGTTTCTATAGTAATATATACTATAAAGGATAGATGAGTACAGTAAAAGTGGGGATCTAACGTCACATTCCATAGGCGTACTTTGCAAAAAAAAGTTTCTATAATATAAATAAGGTCACAGCATATAAAATATATATACGCACTTCGTAGATTAAATTTTGAAGTTATATTATTTACAAAAAATAAAAATAAACTTTATGCATCCGACACTTTAACATTGAACGAATTAAATTTAACCAATAAATAACAAGGAGGATTATATGTTGGGATTAAACTTTTTTTAATCTCTTGGCATTAAAAGTAACGCTTCTGTACTTACCTAAACTCAAAGATTAAAAAAAAAGTTAGTTTAAGAACTATCTTTAAAAGTCACTGTCTTCACTAAAACTACTGGTATCACTATAATTGTCTTTTCTGAGGTTTATTATTATCGGTTCTATTAAATTATCCATTGATATATCCACTTTCCTAAATGAATTTTCCACATTTTTAACATGACCAATGCATTTTCCCCAATGTTCTCTATTTATATCTGAAACTGCCTTCAAAAACAAATTTCGCAGATCAGGAAATTTAAATGTTTTATTGTTTTAAGAAACATAACCTTTTAATAATTGAGACCAGATCAGTTCAATGGAATTTAACTCTGCGTGGTTCGGAGGCAATCTGAGAATTTTAATTCCTTTTTCTCTGGCCATCTCATCCATAATGTACTTTTTGAATTTGTTTTTATGTTGCCTTGCTATTACTAATAATTCTGCCTTCAAGGATTTAGGAGGACTGATAATATTTTTATAATGATGCCATTTTGAAATATATATTAATACAAAATTCTGAATCAATTAAAATACATACGATACGGCTATGAATAAATAAAGTCTGACTTATCTGTCAAAAGAACAAATTTATTACAGTAAAAACCATGGAAACAAGAATCTAGACAAAAACTATATTAGGTCGATCAGATGTATTCAAATTTAAATTTTAACTACAAATAAGCATTGAAGGATGAGGTAAAAATAAAATTTCTACCTCTTGAACCTGTACTACGTTCTGCAAATTAAATACTGCACTCCTTTCTTCTGTATAGTATAGTAGTAAAAAGGTTTGACTTTATTTAATTTCTGGCGTTTTAATCTGAAAGAATTCAATTTTAAATTTGTCGCTTTATATAAAAAAGGAAAGGTTCATTTGACGGACATAAATAATTTGCTTGTCAAATGACAGCCATCTCATAAATTCAAAGTTGAAAATACAACGTTGCCAATTCAATTTCAGAAATCATGGGTTTAGGTAAATATTTATAGGAACGTTGAGTAACACAGTTAAAATGGACACTTGTCAAAATGTGACACCTGTAAAAACGTGACAACTGTTAAAATGTGATACGTGTCAGAATGTAACAACTGTCAAAAGAGAGAGAGAGAGAGAGAGAGAGAGAGAGAGAGAGAGAAAAAAAGAATGAATGCCTGTACACGTGTACTATTAACATAGATTTCAATTTTTTATTTTACAAGAAACTTTAAAGAGACATTTAAAATTCTCTATTTTCATAGTACATTTTAAGGTTGATTGTGACTTTGTATTTTCCAAGAACAAATTGTAATCTAATGTACGAATGAACTATTTTTGTAACTGAAAATTTTTGAAAAAATATGATATCAATATCTGCCACACGTCGAGAGTCTGGTCACAGGTTTTTATGGAGGTTTTTACCCAAGTATGAATATCAGACCTATAATTTTCCTTCACTGCAGATCAATAAATAGTAAAATCAATTGAACATAAAGTTTTTCTTATATAGTGATAAATAGAGTGAGCTGAGCGATCTTCTGTTGACGGGACGTGTGCCCTACACGCTGCTGTTGCCCGTCCCGGAAACGGGGCCTGTCCACCGTGACCATTCGCGAAGATCAAGCGTCAGTAGATGTTGCCCTAAAAGGGTGAAATCCCCAGAAACTAGGCAACTTTAATGCATTTAACTAACCTCTGTGACAAGCAGTTGATAAACGTCAACAACAGCTGCAGCCAATTAAAAATTAACACTGACAGCTTTTTTAATTTTCCCGCCTACTTTCAAGCCAATCGCCAATCAACCTTTTATTTATCTCCCTATCAGTAGTTCAAGTAGATGTCGCCCACTCCGTGATTTTCGCGAATTAATTAATAATTTGTCATGTTATAAATATATTTAAATTATATACTCATGGGGCTGCTTAAAAATGTAGATTTGAATATTAAGAGCGAAGCTCGGTGACCAGATATTAAATTATTAAATGCAATATCTCAGCTTCCTGATCTGATTGTCAACTATGAATTATGATTTTTAATCTACTCGTCGAGCACTATAAGATGGACTATACTAAAATGGCGAATTCTTAAGATTTTACGTTTTGGGAGTGTTTTTTGAAAATTTTAAATGCGTTTTTAAGGTACTTCCGATCGAGCTACGCTTCAAGGACTATAAGATGGCATAACTTTGAAAGCCTTTTTAGGCACTTACGTTAGAGCCAGACCAAAAAACATTTTTGAAATCTACGGACCAAAATCTATAACATAACATCAAAAACAGAGATTGAGGACGATTTGGGTCATTTTTCGAACGCCTATTTCTCGAATATCCGAAGAGATAGCTCAAAAATTATATTTTCTTTAAAATTATTGGTTTTATTTCCATTAGAAGAGAAATTGAATTAAATGGAAACCACTGTGAACTACAGTAATGAAATACAGAGCGTTCTCGCAAGTTCTATTTCAAATCATTATTTTCGTAAAAGTGAAAATACGTACTTGATCCATTTAACTATTTTTTAAGAGATTTTATGTGTTTCATTACTAATTGGAAATATTTTAACTGTAGAATCCTGAGCTTAAAATATGAAGATTTCTCCCAAATCACTTAAATTAAGTGTGTCTCCTGTCTGAGTTACAGGGTGTTTTATTTAAAGATTTGAAAATGATTTTCGACCATTACTTTAAAACTATTTAACGCATTATTGTCATACTTGGCGGTAAGTCTAGGTACTATACACCCTGCTAAATTATGTTAAATAAACGTTTCTGGCTACTACCAAAGGCGTACGACAGGGGCAAGCGACTGATTGATCCTTCCCAAATTCTACGTCACTGGGGGAATTGCAATTTTATCACGATTTTTGGTTTCTTCAATACTTTCTACGTAAATATCGTACTCTTTCTTCATAACGATAAAGTCATTATTTTTCGAGATATCTTAAGGTAAACATGAAGCTGCACAATTATTTTGATTTTAATATGTATTAATTATGTCGGTGTTTTGGGTCATTGGATTGCATTTATTACACAAATGAACCTTTAATCCGTATTAACAAAAAGAAAACAATCTTATTTGTCGATATTTCTTGAAACGAATAAACACATTAAATTATTAAAAACAAATTGTGGTTCTGAAAATGTTATAATCTAAATAAAAGAACAATGTTAATAACCAGAAAATATCAAAATGCATATGAACAAAACTTAAAAAGCTTTTATAACAAATGTTCAATATGACCCCCGTTGACCTCAATAAGTTTATCCATTCTTTCGCTGAACGATCTTCTAACTTTAAAAAATATGTTTGGCTGATTGGCAATAAAATTAGCGGAATTTACAATTTGCTGCCAAAGTTCCTCACGAGTATTTATTGCTTGGGAGTATACTAGTGATTTCATATGTCCCCAGAAATAGAAATCTAAGGGATTACCGTCGGGAGTTCTAGGCGGCCACGGAAATTCACTACCTCTGCCAATCCAACAACGATGAGGAAATAGATGATCGAGATAGTTCCGCACTATTAGACGATAATGAGGTGGTGCTCCATCCTGCATGAACCACATATCTCTCCTTCGATTAAGTGGCAGTTCCTCTAGATAATCGAACAGTGTAGTTTGTAAAATTTGTAAATACGAGTTACCATTCAAATTTGCTGGTAATTCATAAGGACCCAACAAATTATCTCGAAATATATCGCACCATACATTAATCTTAAATTCGTGTTGAAAATGTGTTGAATAGTGACTGTAAATTGTCCAGTTTCTCCTAATCAACTAAAAACATTACTGAAAGTCTGGCGATTGGGTTGAACTCTGTTTGGATACATTTCTTGATATCTTCGAGCAGCAGCGAGGCAGGAATAATTTTCGTTTACATAAACACAGAGCATGTCTCGCATTTCAAGATTAGAAAAATTATTGTGCCGCGGCATTTCCACTTAATCGACTTTTTAAATTTTACAATAATCACAATCTTAAAGCGACAGTAACAATAATTAACAGCAATGACAGCAACCTACTAGATCGAAACAATTGAGTCAGACCAGAGCCAACTATACAAAATCTAAGCTTATTTTCAATATGTTGTACGCACTTTAATACCACGACAGCATGTAATGTCAATGATATGGAAAAAATGATTAAAGTAATGGTCGAAAATCATTTTCAAATCTTTAAATAAAACACCCTGTAACTCAGACAGGAGACACATTTTATTTAAGTGATTTGGGAGAAATCTTCATATTTTAAGCTCAGGATTCTACAGTTAAAATATGTCCAATTAGTAATGAAACACCCTGTAGAAATGAATAATTTGATTCGGTTATGTCTGTTTATATTAATAGATCCTTATATACAAAGCTGCAATTTTCTGTAATTATTTTCTTTAACTCCAACGGCTAAATAATTTTTTCTCTACCTCAAACAATCAGAGGTCTGTTTTAAAAAACAACAATTAAGTTTTACCTTAAATACCTAAATAATGTTTAATTTTATTATATTCCTAATGTTTTAGACATACCCTCATATAGGAGTGGCTCCGAATTCATAATTTCATAACAAAAAATTAAATAACAATGAAACCTTTCTCATAATACCCCACCTAGGGTACCTAAAGGTATTAAATTTTTTCACGGCAGTAATATATTTATCTTATAAAAGTTTTACAACCCTCTTACATTTAGCACCCGAAGGACCTCATCAGCATAAGAAAATATACCCGCATTATGCTGAGGAGTTTTTTATGTCCATTTTATTTTCGAAAACGTATACTAATTTGATCAGATGAATTTTTTATGGAAATCGTGCCGGTTCTGCCGCCGCTCGTGTTTCGACGAAAGAAATCGTTTCATTAGGAAAAGTGGGTATCAGTGTTTTTCGGTAGTCAATTAGACAATTTTCCAATAGATTTTTCCTGAAGAATGGGAGTCACAGGATCGTATTTGGAAAATCACCTCAAACAAGATTTATTTTCTTGTCCTCTTCATAATTTCCTTTTTTACTTTTTTATCCTTCTTCCCAATAATTTTGTTTTTGTAAATTTCTGTAATAAATAATAATAAAGATCACAAAAAATAAATAAAATCCTGTCTTTAAGTTTTCTTTTGGTTTGACCAATATAATCGTAACTTTTTGTTATGATTTTTCGAAATCGTAACTTTCAATTAAATAATGTTTTACTATTTCTCTCTCTCTTTCCACTGTATTAAAACCACTTAGTTGTTAAAAAAGTTTTTTAATTTTTTTTTAACAACTAATTGGTTTTTATCCAGTGGAAAGAGAGAGAGAAATTAAAATACAAACCACTATGAGCTTCCGAAATGAAATGATGTTTTACTAATAAATTTATTTGGTTATTGCTCTAATTTAGAATTTTAAATAATATTGTTATGATACTTCAAAAAAATGTAAAATTTTAATAATTTTAATAATAATTTTTTTTTATACCACCACGACTATGCTCAATTTTATATCTCTCAATCTTCCAATCTCAGCGATTCTTTAATTGTGAGTTCAAGTTCTTCTAACTACTGATAGTTTCTGTATTTGCAAAAAATAAAGTGTTGTTTCAAATTTAGAATGATTTTATTTATTATAGATTCAAAGAAAAATTTATTTACACAAAACAGACTATTTACTATTATGAATTACATTCATGCCACACACACGCTCAATGATATCTTATATCTAGAAATTCAAATTTTACGCAATAAATTTTAACTTGGTTAAGGTTGGCACACCCGAAATACAGTGCTGAAAATGTCAGTCTTAACCTCACAAATGCACAACCACACTGTTTGTTTCTGGTCTGCAGTATGTTGTAATTAATTATAATGAATTTATACCTTGTGAATGTTCCTATTCCTTCTTCTTTCTCGTACAACAGTGAGGAGTTATAACCAGATTTATAGTTATGTGTTGTTTCCACTTTCTGTTGTTTTTTAACGAAATTGATGTCCCGATGATTTCCGCAACAAAACAAACAACCTCCAGGTAAGTTGTCTACGTGTTATTTAATACAATCACTTACTAAATATAAAGAATTCGCCGAAATAATTTTCCTCCAGAATATAAACGTACTTTTCCAAATTTTATAATTTTTCTTAATAAGTTTTTTTTTCAAAATTAATTTTCTCAAATTCTCCTACCAAACTCCTTCTACCATTTCTTCCGATAAACTAATTTTTTTATAAACTTTTTAAATTCAAAAATCTTCTTAATTTTTTCTATCAAGAAAAAAAAACTCTCTTCCTAATTTTCTTTTTTAACTATCCCCCAACTAACTAACTTTCTTTTTTTCTGTTGCTATGTTACCCTTTTACGTCATGCAGAAATTTTCAAATTATTTCAAACTTTTGATTATGTTATACATACTTTATTTTCGATTTTATGTATTTTAAATTTCATAATTTCTATTATAACAAATAAAATACTTTCCATCTATATTCTGGTGTTGAATTCTCTACATTTTATCAATTTATAATTTAGTTACTAAAGTTGGTATGCTGTTATTTCATTTTAAATAGTTGTCACAACCCTTATTTCATTTTGCTATACAGATTGTCCTATGATTATCTTGTCCTCTTCATAATTTCCTTTTTTACTTTTTTATCCTTCTTCCCAATAATTTTGTTTTTGTAAATTTCTGTAATAAATAATAATAAAGACCACAAAAAATAAATAAAATCCTGTCTTTAAGTTTTCTTTTGGTTTGACCAATATATTTAATGTCACACCGAACATGGAATGCAATCTACTAAGTTGGATTGTTGTAAATAATAATATTGTTATGATTTTTCAAAATCGTAACTTTTTGTTATGATTTTTCGAAATCGTAACTTTTAATTAAATAATGTTTTACTATTTCTCTCTCTCTTTCCACTGTATTAAAACCACTTAGTTGTTAAAAAAGTTTTTTAATTTTTTTTTAACAACTAATTGGTTTTTATCCAGTGGAAAGAGAGAGAGAGAGAAATTAAAATACAAACCACTATGAGCTTCCGAAATGAAATTATGTTTTACTAATAAATTTATTTGGTTATTGCTCTAATTTAGAATTTTAAATAATATTGTTATGATACTTCAAAAAAATGTAAAATTTTAATAATTTTAATAATAATTTTTTTTATACCACCACGACTATGCTCAATTTTATATCTCTCAATCTTCCAATCTCAGGGATTCTTTAATTGTGAGTTCAAGTTCTTCTAACTACTGATAGTTTCTGTATTTGCAAAAAATAAAGTGTTGTTTCAAATTTAGAATGATTTTATTTAATATAGATTCAAAGAAAAATTTATTTACACAAAACAGACTATTTACTATTATGAATTACATTCATGTCACACACACACTCAATGATATCTTATATCTAGAAATTCAAATTTTACGCAATAAATTTTAACTTGGTTAAGGTTGGCACACCCGAAATGCAGTGCTGAAAATGTCAGTCTTAACCTCACAAATGCACAACCACACTGTTTGTTTCTGGTCTGCAGTATGTTGTAATTAATCAAATACTATTAAACGAGCAAGGTTTGTATGTGTGTGTGTGTGTGTGTGTGTGTGTGTGTGTGTGTGTGTGTGTGTGTGTGTGTGTGTGTGTGTGTGTGTGTGTGTGTATGTGTGTCCAGAGGATCTCGAAATCCACTCGTCAGAATTCAATGAAACTTTCAGGGTAGACTAATTCCTATCTAAATCGGCGAAAAATGTAGGTCTCATGTCTGTGAAAATTCGATCTTCCGAGATATTCACAAGAAAAAGTTAAGCTTTTAGTTTTATTTCCTAGCAACGGCACATAATAATAATTTGTTTCTATAGTAATATATACTATAAAGGATAGATGAGTACAGTCAAAGTGGGGATATAACGTCACATTCCATAGGCGTACTTTGCAAAATAAGTTTCTATAATATAAATAAGGTGACAGCATATCAAATATATATACGCACTTCGTAGATTAAATTTTGAAGTTATATTATTTACAAAAAATAAAAATAAACTTTATGCATCCGACACTTTAACATTGAACGAATTAAATTTAACCAATAAATAACAAGGAAGATTATATGTTGGGATTAAATTAAATCTCTTGGCATTAAAAGTAACGCTTCAGTACTTACCTAAACTCAAAGATTAAAAAAAAAGTTAGTTCAAGAACTATCTTTAAAAGTCACTGTCTTCACTAAAACTACTGGCATCACTATAATTGTCTTTTCTGATGTTTATTATTATCGGTTC
Source organism: Crepidodera aurea (assembly GCA_949320105.2). Classification (NCBI taxonomy): domain Eukaryota; kingdom Metazoa; phylum Arthropoda; class Insecta; order Coleoptera; family Chrysomelidae; genus Crepidodera; species Crepidodera aurea. The sequence continues at coordinate 3,319,263 of OX439474.1, forward strand.
TATTAAATTATCCATTGATATATCCACTTTCCTAAATGAATTTTCCACATTTTTAAACATGATCAATGCATTTTCCCCAATGTTCTCTATTTACATCTGAAACTGCCTTCAAAAACAAATTTCGCACATCAGGAAATTTAAATGTTTTATTGTTTTGAGAAACATAACCTTTTAATAATTGAGACCAGATCAGTTCAATGGAATTTAACTCTGCGTGGTTCGGAGGAAATCTGAGAATTTTAATTTCTTTTTCTCTGGCCATCTCATCCATAATATATTTTTTGAATTTGTTTTTATGTTGCCTTGCTATTACTAATAATTCTGCCTTCAAGGATTTAGGAGGACTGATAATATTTTTAGAATGAAGCCATTTTGAAATATATATTAATACAAAATTCTGAATCAATTAAAATACATACGATACGGCTATGAATAAATAAAGTCTGACTTATCTGTCAAAAGAACAAATTTATTACAGTAAAAACCATGGAAACAAGAATCTAGACAAAAACTATATTAGGCCGATCAGATGTATTAAAATTTAAATTTTAACTACAAATAAGCATTGAAGGATGAGGTAAAAATAAAATTTCTACCTCTTGAACCTGTACTACGTTCTGCAAATTAAATACTGCACTCCTTTCTTCTGTATAGTATAGTAGTAAAAAGGTTTGACTTTATTTAATTTCTGGCGTTTTAATCAGAAAGAATTCAATTTTAAATTTGTCGCTTTATATAAAAAAGGAAAGGTTCATTTGACGGACATAAATAATTTGCTTGTCAAATGACAGCCATCTTATTAATTCAAAGTTGAAAATACAACGTTGCCAATTCCATTTCAGAAATCATGGGTTTAGGTAAATATTTATAGGAACATTGAGTAACACTGTTAAAATGGACACCTCTCTTCCCTTCCCCGATAATGTGAGACTACCCCTTACGGCTACTATTTTATTATGCGGACAGTTTTAATATTTAAGTTTTCATGATCAGAGAGAGAGAGAGAGAGAGAAAGAATTTTTGAAAAAATATGATATCAATATCTGCCACACCTCGAGAGTCTGGTCACAGGTATTTGTGGAGGTTTTTACCCAAGTATGAATATCAGACCTATAATTTTCCTTCACTGCAGATCAAAAAATAATAAAATCAATTGAACATAGAGTTTTTCTTATATAGTGATAAATAGAGTGAGCTGAGCGATCTTCTGTTGACGGGACGTGTGCCCTACACGCTGCTGTTGCACGTCCCGGAAACGGGGCCTGTCCACCGTGACAATTCTCGAAGATCAAGCGTCAGTAGAAGTTGCCCTAAAAGGGTGAAATCCCCAGAAACTAGGCAACTTTAATGCATTTAACTAACCTCTGTGACAAGCAGTTGATAAACGTCAACAACAGCTGCAGCCAATTGAAAATTAACACTGACAGCTTTTTTAATTTTCCCGCCTACTTTCAAGCCAATCGCCAATCAACTTTTTATTTATCTCCCTATCAGTAGTTCAAGTAGATGTCGCCCACTCCGTGATTTTCGCGAATTAATTAATAATTTGTCATGTTATAAATATACTTAAATTATATACTCATTGGGCTGCTTAAAAATGTAGATTTGAATATTAAGAGCGAAGCTCGGTGACCAGATATTTATAATGAATTTATACCTTGTGAATGTTCCTATTCCTTCTTCTTTCTCGTACAACAGTGAGGAGTTATAACCAGATTTATAGTTATGTGTTGTTTCCACTTTCTGTTGTTTTTTAACGAAATTGATGTCCCGATGATTTCCGCAACAAAACAAACAACCTCCAGGTAAGTTGTCTACGTGTTATTTAATACAATCACTTACTAAATATAAACAATTCGCCGAAATAATTTTCCTCCAGAATATAAACGTACTTTTCCAAATTTTATAATTTTTCTTAATAAGTTTTTTTTTCAAAATTAATTTTCTCAAATTCTCCTACCAAACTCCTTCTACCATTTCTTTTGATAAACTAATTTTTTTATAAACTTTTTAAATTCAAAAATCTTCTTAATTTTTTCTATCAAGAAAAAAAAAAACTCTCTTCCTAATTTTCTTTTTTAACTATCCCCCAACTAACTAACTTTCTTTTTTTCTGTTGCTATGTTACCCTTTTACGTCATGCAGAAATTTTCAAACTTTTGATTATGTCATACTTTATTTTCGATTTTATGTATTTTAAATTTCATAATTTCTATTATAACAAATAAAATACTTTCCATCTATATTCTGGTGTTGAATTCTCTACATTTTATCAATTTATAATTTAGTTACTAAAGTTGGTATGCTGTTATTTCATTTTAAATAGTTGTCACAACCCTTATTTCATTTTGCTATACAGATTGTTCTATGATTATTTTTTTATTATAAAGATTGTCCCAAATTAACATGTTAATAAAATTTTGAATTTTGAATATGATTTAATTTTGATTTTAATTTTTTTAGGTTACTATCAGAGCTTTATTAAGAAGGATTTTTTTAATGATAAGGATCTCACAATAAATCAATCCCTTAGGTAAGTTCACCTTTAACGTTTCTCCATTATTTTGTTTATTTTTCTAAATTGTATTTTAATAATATGGTTTCTTTATTTTTAGGTGACGTTTGTCAATATGGGAATAAGATATTTTTAATTAATACTATAAACTATTTACGAAATTCTAAACCACTTCCTCTGTTGCTTTTACAAATAATACGTCTTAAGAAACAAAAAACAAAAGCATGTAAGGAACTAGGGTTCACTTATTTCCTTTCTCTCCCATACCCATGGCCCATTTTCTTCAATCGCACTGCTGGAGATATTAAATGGTACTAAGCAAAACCTACAGTACCAGTGATACAAAAAAAATATCTCTAAGAAACATTTTTTAGTTTATTTGTAAAATATCGGGGATGATCAGAAACAAAGTTTTGTTTTCTAATCTACTCAACTTATCCTGTGTAAATAAAACAAGGATGTTGCGAAGTTTAATATCATATAGAAAACATCAGGATTTTATGAAGATTAACAAACAAAATCTAAGGATACTGTATCATTTGCGAAAAAATACTATGAATAATATACTTTAGCAAAACTCTCCATAACGTTCATTTTCTTTTAGCTGACAAAATAATCTTTAGAAAAAATATAGGATTGGGCATAGTCTTGGTATTTATTTTCTTCAATTTATAATTTAATTTTACCTAAATATTATAATTTTGATAATGTTCAATTTCCATTTCATTTTAAAATATTAAATTCCATTTCAATATATTATATAAATAAGTATTTTTGTAATAATGATACCAAATACATCCCTGTTTACGTATTCAATTATATATTTATTGTCGGACCCTTTTATGTATATATTATTTAAAAACTCGACCACTTAAAGTAATTGGATGTATATAGGATAACGATATTAAAAAAAATCCTCTCTGTATTATTTAGTCACTTATCGGTTTAATCATGTTAGAATTCCATCCGTACATTTTAGAATGCTTTTTTCCCACTTCGATTAGAGGGGTGTATTTCGGTTTAGAAAGCCGATACTATGCAAATGCAATATGGGGTATGGGAGAGAGTGGAGGTGGAGATAAAGTTCTTTAAGCTGCCTTTTTTTATTTTTCTTATATGGAAAGATTTATTTTTATTACTGCTATTTAGATGAATGTACATAGGCGGGGGTAGTAGGTAAAAAAAGTTAGAAATGCTTGGCAAACCGTTCGAAATACACATCATACAAAATGATATAAAACACGTCAGTTCCGTTCAATAAATATATTTAAGAATTTAATTCTTAACAAAGTATATACTTATAAAAGTTCAAGTAGTATAAAAAATAAATAAATTAATTAATAAATAAAGTAAAATAGAATACGACGATTTCAAATCTTATCATTAAGATTATAGTTGTCACCACATAAATAATAAACATATAAAAACAAAATAAAATAAATATCTACTTAGGTATTACTGGACACAATTATTATTATTAATTTATGATCTGAAGGAGTTTTTAGATGTTTCTATCGTTCAAATACTCTTGAATAGAATAGTGAGCTTTATTCAGTAACAAGACTTTTATCTTTCACAGTTTGTTCTTCTTAGAGCATTCACAATATTTCTCAGTGCACCTTTTTGTAAAATAAAGAGTCTTTGGGTTTCTCCTGATGTGCCCCACGCTACAATACCGTAACACAGTAATGAATGAAAATATGCATGAAATAATGTTAACAGCAGATACAGATTTTTCTACTCTTTTGCTTAGTTGATAAATTAAATAGCATTGTGGAGCTAATCTTTTAGAAAGATATTCAATATGAGTAGACCATGTACAATTTTCAGATATATTAATTCCGAGAAATTTAGTGGTTGGAACTTGTTTAAGAGATTTAGAATTACTATTTCTCACAAGGATACAATGATCTAAGGAAGATCTTACATGGGTGAAACGCATAACTACTGTTTTTTTTTTTCATTCAATACAAGTTGATTACTTCCTAGCCAATTTGCAGACTGTTCAATTTCAGCATTAGCTGCATTGATTGTCTGACCTAAACTGTTTTCGGTTATAATAGAGGATGTATCATCGACAAACAAAAACGATTTTTTTGTATTGAAGTCATTCACGTATATTATATATTGAGATAATATTATAGCTATTTATATTACAAGTACATAAACAAGGGCTTTAATGAACGAATAATTTTATAGCCGCGCGAGCTTGCGAGTGAGGCTATAAAATGATGAGTCCATAAAGCCTGTTTATGTACGCGTTATATACATGATCTTATGTTCGATTGCAATTAAAAAATAATAATAAATTGAAAAAATTAAAATTTGATACGATTTTGGCTGACAGCAGTTGCGATGACAAGTAGATGTTTATTTTTTAAACATGTCAAATGAGTGAGTAAACCAGTAAGGAATTTTAATTTATTAGATTCGACATCCTAAGACCGGTTTCTGTCTTTCGACTTCATCAGTTAGGCTTTTCGAATCCAATAAATAAAATTCCAAACTCGTACAAGTCAATAGCTATATCCGCTATAAGATAACATTTTTAGATGTGCTACCATCTATGGTAAGAAGAGAGTATTGACATTAAATTTTGACTGAATCTAGTCAAGATGTCACTCTCTTCTTTTTTATCCCTTTCAGAGATTAATACAAAGTGAGTAAACCAGTAAGGAATTTTAATTTATTAGATTCGACATCCTAAGACCGGTTTCTGTCTTTCGACTTCATCAGTTAGGCTTTTCGAATCCAATAAATAAAATTCCAAACTCGTACAAGTCAATAGCTATATCCGCTATAAGATAATATTTTTAGAGTGACATCTTGACTAGATTCAGTCAAAATTTAATGTCAATACTCTCTTCTTACCATAGATGGTAGCACATCTAAAAATGTTATCTTATAGCGGATATAGCTATTGACTTGTACGAGTTTGGAATTTTATTTATTGGATTCGAAAAGCCTAACTGATGAAGTCGAAAGACAGAAACCGGTCTTAGGATGTCGAATCTAATAAATTAAAATTCCTTACTGGTTTACTCACTTTGTATTAATCTCTGAAAGGGATAAAAAAGAAGAGAGTGACATCTTGACTAGATTCAGTCAAAATTTATGTCAATACTCTCTTCTTACCATAGATGGTAGCACATCTAAAAATGTCAAATGAGGCTGTCTTGCAACTTGTCAGTGACGTTGGCAATTACAGTAAAATTACAGTAAAATAAAGTGCTACTTTATTGACGCAAAACTGTTCTATAAACAGCGTTTTATTGGTCTATCGTACATAAAATTATTTATAATGAAAATTCTTATATTTTTAACTTTTAATATTCTTTATTTGCAATTAATCTCTGACATTTTTTTACAAACTTCAAATTCCTATATCAACATCAAAAACAAAAAACGTTCCTTACAACCATCACCATTTTTTTTTATTAAGTCCGTTTCACGTATTTTTTTTAATTCGTTTAAAATCCACATTTTCATAATTTTGTCCCACTTTTTTTTATACCTTTAAAGAGTGTCATTTCATATCATAACAAATTCCCCCAAAAAAAATAACAAATGAATGCTAATTTATCTTTAGTTTTTAGTTATTTTCAAAATTGTTCCAAAAATATCTTAAATGTTATTTTCTTTAATTTTATTTTCCATTTGTGATAATTTTGACCTAACCTGTTTTTATTCCTTAAAATTTTTTTTTGTAATTCAAATCCATCTTTAAACTGTTTTTCTAATTCTTTATGGTTATTTTCATTTTTTTTATTAAGATCTTCCTTCACTTCTTTTATATTTTTATTTAATTCACTTCCATTTGTTGTCATTATAATTGCGTTTTTTCCCTTATTGCTTTCTATTTGTTTTTTGTATTCTTCCCTTTCTTGATACATTTTCTTTTCTATTTCTTCTATTTTCCATCTTGTAATATTTGTTTCTGTAGTTATGATTTCTTCCTGTAATTTAAAACCTTCTTTAATATGCTCTTCTAAATTATTAATTTCTTCTCCATTCTTTTTAATATCTTGTCTCATTATTTTCAAATTCTGTTCTGTATCTTTTCTTGTTTTCAAATTCTCTTCTTCTGCAATTTTCCAATTCTCTTGGGTAATTTCTTCCATACGTTTCTCTATTACATTAATCTCTTTAGTATTATTCATTACATTTCTTTCATTTCTTTTTCTGTTTGTTCTGTCTTTGTTTCTTGTACTGTTATCTTCTGTTCTATTATATCTCTTCTACTTTGTTTCGTCTCACTTTTGATATTATTAATTTCTTTATCCTGCTCCCCAAATTTCTTGTTTATTTCTTGTCTGAATTCTACCAATATTATTTGATTTTCCTGTTTCATTTCTACTAATATTGTTTGAATTTTTCACATATTTTTTTTAATTCGTTTAAAATCCACATTTTCCATAATTTTGTCCCATTTTTTTTATACCATAACAATTTTCCCCTTTAAAGAGTGTCATTTCATATCATAACAATATAAAAGTAGGCCTAGCACAGATCCCTGTAGGACACCTACGGAACATAAAATTGTTTTTAGATCTTTTATCATTAATTTGAATGTATTGAACTCTGTTATCTAGATAGCTCTTGAGCCAATTATTAACAGTATTTAATTTGTTTAAAAGTATTTTGTGATCCACCAGGTCGAAAGCCTTACTCAAATCTAGAAAAAAGTACCTACCACCTTATTGCCTTTATCTAGTTCTTCATATAGAGTATTAATTAGGTGTGTTATGGCCGTAATAGTTGATTTATCTTTTTGAAACCCATATTGTTTTTTGTTTATCAGATTATATTTAACCATAAATTTATATAATTTAATGTCCGTGTTCTTGGGAGCTTGTGTGATTTTATTTCACACCCTTTGTGCAACATAAATTTCATTATTTGATTTGAAATAATTTTTTCGTATATTTTAGATTTATGAATAGTCCGAATTTTGGTAACTTTGTGGGAAAATGCCTTCTTGAATAGAGTCATTTATTAAAAAAGTGAATGGATTCGTTATAATACTAGCAGCTTTTTAAATTAAGTTTGAAGATAGTTGATCATCACCTTGAGTTTGAATTCTTCAAGCTGGATATAATACTTAGCACATCCTATTCTGTAGCTGGTTCGTAGAAAAAAGTATTGCTACGTAGACTTACATGATTCTCAGGCTTATCTAACAAAATCAATCCAAAAACTCAATATTTCCCTACAAAATCAATCAAATAATTTTTTTAGTCGATTTTAATTCAACCAAACCTATTTTTACTTTAATTGCCATTTAAATCGGAGTTCAACTTCCTACGATTTATATTGTGGATATATTCTTTAGTTTTTCAAAAAAAAAAAAATTTACAACCAAAGGTTTTTTTACCAATCCGTGCCAAGTTTCAGTTTCCTAATAATTTTGGTGTTTATTTGTTACCTATTTTCCAAAAAAAATCACTTTTGCGACCCAATGTAAGCAAATAGTTTTTATCCTTGTGTTTACAACAACAAGAGAAATTATTTTTGTAATGTCATGATCTTTCATCGCACTGCTTCAGTAAAATTTTCTATAATGCAACCTGTTTATTTAGAGTTTATAAATTATGCAGTAATTAACTAAAAGTAAATCCCACTGATGATGATATTTCACTATCGACAGTGCAATCACAAAACGCAGCGATAATACCGGAAATTTTTTATTTCGAAGAATAATCTCTATTGAAATCGATATATAGAGCAAACAAAACTGGTACGCCATTAATAATCTTTTTATCTATAAAACTGCAACTGGAAAATTTATTTCCACTGATTTTGCCGTTTAAACAAATATTTCAAAACAATGATTTATGTAATATTTTAACAAACTATTGGGAACGCTGCATATGCAGCGTTTTATTTAATTTGAAAAGTAGGGAATATAAAAGCTTAATTCATTTCTGTAGTTCATTGGGTTTGTTCTTTTAAATGTTCTGCAAACGAAGGACAGCGCATTTGCATATTATAAGAGAATTTATACTTTAATTAAGTTTTGATTTTACAGGAAATAGTGTCGTACACGCGTCTTGGTATTTGACGAGAAAATGACGATGTTCTAGGTAGGATTTTAAGGTAAGGAAATAGCTATCGAAAATTTTATCGAAGGTCTGAGAAATGTCTAAAAAAGCTCCAGAACAGTATTTGTTGTATTCTAGTGTTTGAGTTATTACATTATTTTTGATACATTATTTTTTGATATATTATTTTTGATACATTAAATTGTTACATATACATATACAAATTATTAATAATAAAAAGAAAAATAAATCCCCGCAATTTATACAACAAATAGAATTTTAAATAATAATACAATACACACGATAATTTATCCAAATATGTATATACAATCAAAAATCCTACATAATCATAAATCATTAACAAAATCGGATAAAATATGACTAATTGCACCTAAGTGATTTAACACTTGTTTTGTGCAGAAAGTATTCAATATATATTTTTGTGATAATTCGACGTTTGATACCTCTCCTATATTTTTTTATTCATTTATTTATTTATTTATTTATTTATTTTGATACACCACCCAACAGTTGTACCAACCATTTAATGGGTGGGAAAAGGACAACATAACAAAAATGTTAATAATAACAAGCACAATATATATAATACAAAAACTGCCAGCAGTCCAGGGTTAACGTCCATTAAAAAAAAACCTGTGTCTGCGTGAGACAGGAAAAAAAATGGACGTTAACATTGGACAACTTGGTAGTGTACGGAACATCTACTATGCAATTACACAATTTTCTAAAAGTTCGTAATACTTATATAATACACATCAGTATCTAGAGAATTACACTTTTGATTTGGTATTTATTACAGGCAAATATATCCAAGCTGTCCTGGATGTTATGATACTCATTGATTTCTTGGTATAATGGGGATGAATTTAAAATATTTGTTCTTGCAGCTGGCAAATAGAAACTACAATAAACTCTTAGACCCGCGATTGGTATTTTAAAATGAACATAATTTAACAAATCAATGCTATCTATTTGACCATTAAGAATTTTCCAGATTAATGAAATTTGCTGATAGGTTCGACGTTTTTCTAGATCAGGAAGTTTAAATCGTGTTAATAGTAGATCATGAGGGTAGCCCCTTGGAGGGTAAATACCGTCCAATATAAAAGAAGCCGATTTCATAAATTTCCTTTGAACTTTTTCAATTAGGTCAATATAGACTTTCTGCCTAGTACACCATACCTCCGATGCATATTCGAGTTTCGATCGGACGAAGCTGTTAAATAAGATTTTTAATGTAGAGATATCTGAGAATTCTTTGCAGCTTCTTATGACAAACCCTAAACTTTTATTAGCAGATGACACCATTGATTCTATATGTTTAACAAAATTTAGCTCGGGATCAAAGTATATTCCAAGATCTCTCACAAAATTCGGCCTGCTAAGAATAATATTATGCAATTCATAATTAAAAATAAGAGCTGTATGTCGCCTGGTAAAAGACATAACAGAACATTTGTCTGGATTTAACGGAAGTGAGTTATTTTGACACCAATTTGCTATATCATTTAGACAGTTTTGGAGAAGTAAAGAGTCATTGAAAGAACGAATTTCAACTAATAGTTTCAGGTCATCTGCGTACATTAAAACTTTTATATCGTTGATGTTAATAACAATATCATTTAGAAAAATAGTAAATAAAAGCGGTCCCAAAATTGATCCCCGCGGAACTCCTGATGCCTGATGGAATTTATCTGATCTGAAACCGCGACACTGGACATACTGATGTCTGTTCTTCAAATACGAAGACATTAGCAGATGTAGCTGTGGACTTAAACCTATAGATGACAGCTTCTGGAGTAAAATGACATGGTCAATTCTATCAAAGGCCTTAGAAAAGTCAGTATATATTACATCTACTTGACCTCTTCTATCTAAGGCCTCCGATATGAACTGTGTAGAGCAAATAAGATTTGAGACCGTAGACCTACCTGCCATGAATCCGTGTTGATCAGGGGATATAGATCGTTTGATATGATTTGACATATGATCATGCAGAACGATCTCGAATATCTTAGCGAAGTTACATATGATGCTAATGGGTCTATAATTCTGAACATCATTTTTGTTGCCTTTTTTATGAATAGGAGTTACGCGAGATATTTTCCAGTCACTAGGGAGAGTACAAGATTTTAAGATCATATTAAAAATTATTTGTAAGGGAGTAGCAAGAATGTATGCACACTCTTTAACAAGAAATGAAGGAAGTAAGTCAGGCCCCATTGTCATGTTAGATTTCAATTTTTTAATAGCTTTGATAGTTTCATCGTGTGATACTGATGTTATATGTAGCATTGGCAAATTTGATGTTAATTCAGTTACATAATTGGTGGTTGCTGTCTGAGAAAAATTGTTGCAAAAATGATCTGCAAAAGCCTGGACAATTGATTGTGGAGATTCAATAAAGCAGTCATTATACTCAACTGATGTTGGTACGGAAAATGAAGAATTTTTAGAATTCACATAACTCCAGAATTGTTTGGGATCTCTTTTTATGTCTCTTTCAATATTTTGCAAATATAAAGTGCGAGCAGTTGAAATTTCTCGTTTAATTTTAGAGCGGAGGATTTTAAATTTATTCAAAGTGTCCAAGAGCTGGGTGGATTTATAGCTTTTGAACGCTTTTTCTTTTTGTCGAATCATGTGAATTATATTGCCATTAAACCACGGCGGATAAGTTCTAGAGCTTGTTTTCTTGATAGGAATATGATCTCATATAATTTATTGTTCAATAGATGAACACCAATATCTACATTTTCAACATTTTGCAGAAAACTCCAATCAATATTATATAATGCATTGTAGAGATTTGGAAAATTAGCTTTTTTATAATTGAACTGTATATTATCAGGTTTACAGGGTATTGGTGCATGTTTATTTTTTGTTGATATCTCTATGCACAATGATGGGTGGTAATCGTCTTCATTCAAGACTATTTCATCAGGTCTAGAAACTTGGCATGCGTTATTTGAGAAAACTAGATCTAATAAACGCTGAAATTTATTTTTGATTAAATTGAACTGTTTTAAATTAAAGAAATTTGCAAAAGTTTGGACAACGTTTAGTTTGGAGGACATACTAGCACCACTGATTTGAGAGACATACTCAGGTATATTGAAATCTCCGAGTACAAGAAGATGTTTATCGTATAAAGCTGTAAATAGAGATATTGTTTCCAGAACGACTTCATAATCATCAACTGAACAAGAAGGGGGTATGTAAATAAGCAAGATGTATATGCATTGGTAACATGGTCTTATTTTAACCAGTAAGAAATCAATATTCGTATTTGGGGGAATTGGGATACTATGATCAATTATATTAACCATACTGGAATTTAAATCCTTCCTGAGTGCATAGATAACTCCACCACCTCTTTTGGAATCAGTTTCTTTATATTTTCGATCAACCCTGTATACATCAAAAGAAGAGAGATCAAATAGTTCACCATCTTGGATCGTATCATTACACCAGCTTTCTGTAAAAAAGTAGCCTGCATATTCAGTAATAGCCGAAATACTGTTGAATAACTGGGTAGTTTTCGTTCTAAGGCCTATAACATTTTGATAGTAGAATACAAATTTGGAATCTAAACTGTCAGCGATACTAGTTTTAGGTGTATTTGTTAGTTGCTATTGGGACGGTACTATGTTATCTCTAAATTTTGTTAAAGCTCTCTTATAGAAGTGGCAATCTCTATCCCATGCTACATGATCTATAGATATATTTATATTATGATTTAATTTAAGATTAGTACAATTTACACATTTTAGACTATTAGACTTACATTCTTTTACATCGTGATTAGAGGAACATCTTGAACATGTTGGTTCTTTTTTATTGCATTGATTTGATAAATGATGAAGACCCAACAATTATAACACCTACGTGGTTCAACCGCGCAGTATACAGGACAATCAAAATCGAAACCAACGGTTAGTTTACTAAGTTTCATTGCTTTGTGGTAGGTATTTATATCCACCTGAATGACAGCTTGCTGTTCTTAAGATGCGGTTTAACATATATTATTTCAGGAGAATAATTTACACTAAAACAGGATTTATTTTGTGACTTAAGGTAGTCCAATAGAGTAGCGTCATCAAATTTTTCAGACATATTGGCAATCTTGATCCGTGGATGGAGAGAGGAAATAGATTTCACTTCATATTTGTCTCCTAGGTTGGTGTTGACAATTTATTATTGCAGCTAATGACAAGACCACCTTGACGAGTTCCAGTGACATTCGAAACGTTAATATTTGCTTTTATAGGGTCGACACTTCGCAGAATTTCAGCTTTTGTTGCAGATATGGGCTGAATTGTATTTTTTGGATGAAGCACAAATTTAGATTTCGAAGCAATATCAGCAAAAGTCGGTTCGTTAGAGTTGGAAATTTTTTCAGATATTAATTCTTTTAAGCTGGCTTCAATTGACTGGAAAGATAATTCTAACTTTTGAGTAATCTCTTTGCGAAAGTTTTCAAAGATTGTAGACGTAACAACATCAGCTATCATCGTATTAATATTTTTATTGATGTCATCAACTTTGTCTTTAAATTGCTCATTTATGGTTTTATCGACAATAGCAATTTTGTTTTTACAAGTGTTACAAATAAAATACAGATTTCTAGATTTGTGTAGCAATTTAAACTCAGCATCATTTAACATCACGCAATCAGGATGAAACCAATGGCCACAGGGGCCTTCACAACCAACCAGGTTTTCATCCCTCTTCTTTAGTTTACATTTGGCACAAGATTCCGGCATATTGCATTGAGTTTAAAAATCACAACTTATATCTGTGCAATTGATACGCACCCATAAATTGTTTCGTATTATAATTATAACTTAATAGTTCTAAATACAAAAGAAAATACATTAAGCAACTGTTTGTATAAATAAATAATAGTTATCATTTATAAATATCTTAGTTTGCAATGAAAATTTTTTGTAGTTTTTAATTTTTCTAATATTTAAAGGTAATAAGTTGTAAGCCTTTGAGGCTAGATGGTAAGCAAATCTTGAGTGTACATTTTTATTTGAGTTAGGTATTTTCAGTAATTTGTTTGTTATGCTACGGGTTTCAATATTATGCGAGATATGATTTTTACAGATTCGAGGAATTTGTTCATTGGTCGCATATTTAGGTCTAAAACCAAATTGGTGAGCTGGTATGATTTTACGGGCTGTTAGGACTGGGTCAATTCTTGAGAGTATTAATTTTTCCAGAACTTTGGACATTACTGGCAGTAAACTGATCGGTCTGTATGATTCTACTCCTTCTGCTGGTTTTCCAGGTTTGAGTATTAAAATTATTTGGACTACTTTTCACATCTTGGGGAAGTAACCTGTTCTTAGAATTGCGTTGTATATTTGTGTTAGATATAACTATGTCTTTTCTTGGTAGTTCTTGAAGTACTTTTTCTGTAATTAGATCATAGCCTGCAGCTTTTCTAGGGTTTACATTTGTTTTAATTAAGCTCTTGACTTGTGTGTCATGTAGTAGCTCCCTTTCGATGTCATTATTGTTATCTGGTGGATTCGGTTGGAAAACCTTTTCGTGGTGACAACCGAACGTTTCCGCTTTTTCTTTCTCGCTCTTTGCCCATTGGAGAATAATATGAGTACGAAACAAATACAGAAACTTGTTTCTGACCTATAATTTGGGAAGCCCTGGTCTAATTAGACAATTTTTGGACAATATTTACAATATTTTACAAGAAAATTAAAAATCGCTCAATAAAAATCGTATTAATCCCCTCCAAACATTTTTCTGGCTACGTCTATGAGTTTAAGTAGCCAAAAAAATATCCTGTTCCCTGCACAATACATCGAATGATTTTTTTTCATCGTTATTTAAAACTCAATCCATTACTAAAACCACGCAATTTGAATTATTTTTTAAAAAACTTTTCAGATACATCAACTGCACTATAACAACTTCACCAATTTAAAATTATAATATAACTCTAACAATTACGTTTGGAATTTTTTAATTTATACTCGGCGCATTACTTTGAACTCAAAAACTTTTTCTTCTTTTTTTTTTTTTCGTTCAACATCCATATTGTACAGGTAACTCCAAACCTCAGTTCCCGAACTTCGAGAGTGATTTAAACGAACTACAAGTAATGTAATAAAACTTGCAGCTCTTTAATATTTATCAGATAGTTCCGGATCCTCTGTGCCTTTCCCAGAGGAACGAGGTGGAATCCCATATATTACATAAGTTATTTCTTTTGCTGTTCGAACTGATTGTACACGTGTCCTGACAAAACGTCAGGAGTTGGAGTGGATTACGTAGATTTATTCGCCAATGTTTTAGAAAAACCTTGCCAGATAAATTTATAACGGGTGGAGATATACCCAGACAAAGGAATCTAATATCTGGGGAACTAGCTGGCCTATGTATCATCTAATCCACTATTCTGAAACAGTAGAATTTAATGAAAAATAATTAACTTTGCGTTAAACGTATTTTGTAAGGATCATATTCATGATTTTTTAATAAAATGCTAACAGAACTACCCAGAAAAGGAATAGTGATGCTGACGTACATCTGTAATGCTGTCCTTCGACTTGGATATTGGCCAAAATGTTTAAAAATTTCGCAAATTATAATGATTGACAAGCCTGGAAAAGACCTAACAGAAGTAACATCATACCGTTCCATAAGTCTGGTACCAGTTATATCGAAACTCCTGGAAAAACTGATTTTTAACAGAATGAACGAAGATTTGCCACCTCAAGAATGGATCCCAAATCACGAATTTGGTTTTCGACAAGGCCATTCAACCACACAGCAATGTCACAGAATAACCCAGGAAGCTCTCGGAGAAAAAAAGTATTGCTCCGCAGTATTTCTAGACATAAGCCAGGCTTTTGACAAGGTTTGGCACCAAGGACTCTTGTACAAAATTAAAAACATCCTACCTCATTCCTATTCTCCATTACTGAAATCATACTTAGGTGAAAGACAGTTTGAAATTAGACTTAACGATGATACTTCAAGTACCTTCTCAATCAGTTCTGGAGTACCCCATGGAAGCGTCTTGGCTCAATATTATATCTGATTTACCCTCAACACCAAATATAATGACAGGAACGTTTGCAGACGACACAGCAATTCTAGCAAGTCACCACGATGCTGTAATAGCTTCCACCTACACACAGGAACATCTGGATCGACTCCAAGAATGGTTATATAAATAGCGAATCAAGGTGAACGAAAACAAGTCTGTCCATGTAACTTTTAATATAAATATAAATATAAACAACATTGACATTCCTCAAAATAATGTAGCTAAATATCTGGGGCTGCACATGGACAGCAAATTAAATTGGAAACAACACATTTCTAAGAAGAAAAAGCAAATGGACATAAAAACAAAAGAGCTATATTGGTTAATAGAAAGGAAATCAAAATTATATTTAGAGAATAAACTTATTTATAAAACCATTATCAGGCCCATTTGGACATAGAATTATGGAGGTGTGCGAGCAAATCCAACAAAGCAATTATCCAGAGAAGAGAGTCAAAAATACTCAGACAACTAGCAAATATCCGCTGGTATGTTTCTAATACCACACTGCATTAAGACCTCCACATTGAATCAAACTATCGATGAAATCGTATGTGAAAAAGAAGCCAAATATTATGAAAAAATAGAGAGTCACTCAAACCCACTAATAGACTTAGTATAATATAAATAAGTTCAGAGGCAATGTCAATGGACGTTGACCTCATCACGTCATTATAGCTACTAGCTTGCCTAGCACTCGTGAGCAAATTAGCTTATAGAATGTGTATATATTATAATGGTACGTGATTTTTCTTTTTATATTTATTATTAAATTTTTTTTTTAATTTACCTTCTTCCGTAAATTTAGACAAAACGTGTTTTGTAAATATTGTTATTGTAGTTGGGCGCCATCTGTCTTATTACATAGCCAATATCTATCTCAGGTTCTAGGGTTCTCTAAGAGGTTAGATTTTTATAAAATCAATGACAACGAACGTAATGAAAAATTTTAACATTTATTAAAGGAAAAAAATTAACGATAAACTTTATCTGTACAGGAACAATTGTTTGGTGTAATACGGTAAGCGTAGTTTTTATAAAAATAATATTTGTAAATGTGATACGAAATTTTCTTAAACTTTTAACCTAACATAATTAAACTTTTATAAGTTTAGATTGTTTTCAATCTAACTTTATTATTATGGCCTTTTATAGTTAAAACTTTTTAAATATCGATATTTAGTAATTAAAATGGTACCTTTTATTCAATTTAAGCTTTTCGTTCTTATTTTAGTTGTTCAAAATATATGGGATTTTATAAAATCGTTTTTCCAAATAACACCAAAATCAGGAAACAGGATGGATATTTTTATGCCGAATATAGTTGGATCTGGATACTTTTATACAGGAATACAGCTGGGACTGGGGATGTCCAAACAGGAACACAGGATAGGATGGATAATTTTGGATAAAGCCACCTTTTAAGATTGTAGTTCTTCTTGAATTATTTTTATCTTTTCTTAACCTCACTTTTTCTCTGACAGGTAACTATTTTCTCTTTTAAATCGCGTTGCTTTGGGTTTTTCTTTTGTTTTTATGATACGGAGCGATGTGAACTCTTCGAAAGATTTTGGTAAAAAGCCTTTCTTTGACACACGAAATGCTTTTTATAAAGTACAATGTCACAGCTCACTAGATAAAAATTTGACATTTTTTAACCTAAATTTTTACAAAATTAAAAAAAATTATTGATTTTATTGCAAATTTTGACTAATAACATCTTATTCTATAGATTAAAAGAAAATTTTTGATATACTTTTTATATCATTTCGAATTATATTAACTTTGTACAAAGACACTTTTTGTTCGTCATCATTGATTTTCTAAATATCATTAAACTTCATTATTTTTGTACTTTTTTGCTATATTTCTTTAATTTTAAGTCCTAAACTTTTTTTCGTTTAATTTACTATCGTTTCGTTTAACTTAAACTAATTAGATTGAATTTTAAGGTTAACTTTTATAAGTAATATTTTCTTCCTGTCTAAGTTATACGTTAAAAAAAGGCTTTATATTCAATACCATTACAATATATTTCTGATTGCTAATAAAATATAAAAAAAAAAATGATTTTTTAATGATCTATTCTATTTATTCGTCATTTTTTCTTGTTGTTGTTAAGATATAATGATGTGTTAAAAGAAACGCCAAAAATTTTAGTTACGTTTTCTTCTGACTAAATCGACTTTGATATTTTTCGTTTCACAGATTGCAAATCCCCACTAAAAATTTTGTTCTCGTGACGACGTTGTGCACGACTTTAAGACGCGTAGGCCGCTCATAAAAAAAAGATTCAGATACTTCTAAAAAGCCCTATTTTACAAAATAATGCTTGCCATTACTCCTGTTTATAGCTTACAGAAAACGATCGCTACTCACAAATATTTAAGAGACTTCTGAAAACAAAATCTTAAAAAGCTTCTTTGCTAGTATTATGACCCACTCTAGATCCTTATAAAAAGATATTTTTTCATTACAAATTCCGGATTATTTTCTTTGATAATGGCCTCTTGTAATCTCAGGTATTTATATTGATAAACAAGTAATCCGGGAAAAAGCTACGTATTTTTTGTTTGATTTTTTTGTGTCAACATAAATGCCTCGCCGGATGTAAAATTTCATCCGAAATTTAATGAAAATGATTCCAAAGTAGTACGATTTAAAAGGAGGGATTTAATTAAAAATATTTTATAATAAAATTTTATTTTTCTGACAAAATAAAACAACTTCAAAAATAAAACAAAAACAGTGTTGACAATAGATTTATTTATTACATTTTAGATATTTTGTATACATACACAAGTATTTATAAAATAAAATAAGCATAACTGTTTTAAAAAACTGCAACTGTCTAAAAGGTGTTAATAAATGTGTCTCTGGAATTGTTTTTGACACTTCCTGGTTTTGTAAATATGTAGGAACACAATCTTAAATAATATTCAAACAGAACCAGTTGAGAACGCTCTTCTAGCATTGCCATAGACCAGCGGTTCTCAAACTTTTAAAATTTTGTACCACATAAATGTGAAACAAACATATATGTACCTCCATAAAAGCATTTTCCCATTAAAAATCAATGCGTCGCGAAATTGTTCGAAGCTAGAGCCGCAAAAGTCAAAAAATTTCAAAATATATGTGTTTCTGAATAATAAAGATCGAAACAAAATAAAAGGGGCCCAATTTTACCTTTATTTAATTTTTTCTGTAAAAATTGTACCACAGAAATATTATAATGTATCACCAGTGGTACATTTACCACAGTTTGAGAACCGAAATAAATAAATGAACTGCCATCTATGATTACAAGAGAGTATTGACAATTACTAAAAGCAAAAAATTCCCAGTGTATTGGGGTTGCATACACAATTTGCATTGTGTGTTGCAAAGCTTTTATTTGACTGATTTTAGTCAAAATTTCACTCTCTTCTTTCGTATCCCTTTCAGAGATTAATACAAAGTTAGAAAACGAGTAAGGAATTTAATTTATCAGAAGCGACATCCTAAGACCGGTTTCTGCCTTTCGGCTTCGTCAGTTAGGCTTTTCGAATCCAATAAATAAAATTCCAAACTCGTACAAGTCAATAGCTATATCCGCTATAAGATAACATTTTTAGATGTGCTGCCATCTATGATTAGAAGAGAGTATTGACAATTACTAAAAGCAAAAAATTCCCGGTGTATTGGGATTGCATACACAATTTGCATTGTGTGTTGCAAAGCTTTTATTTGACTGATTCTAGTCAAAATGTCACTCTCTTCTCCAATACACCGGGAATTTTTTGCTTTTAGTAATTGTCAATATTCTCTTCTAATCATAGATGGCAGCACATCTAAAAATTTTATATTATGTAGCTATTGACTTGTACGAGTTTGGAATTTTATTTATTGGATTCGAAAAGCCTAACTGACGAAGCCGAAAGGCAGAAACCGGTCTTAGGATGTCGCTTCTGATAAATTAAATTCCTTACTCGTTTTCTAACTTTGTATTAATCTTTGAAAGGGATACGAAAGAAGAGAGTGACATTTTGACTAGAATCAGTCAAATAAAAGCTTTGCAACACACAATGCAAATTGTGTATGCAACCCCAATACACCGGGAATTTTTTGCTTTTAGTAATTGTCAATACTCTCTTCTAATCATAGATGGCAGCACATCTAAAAATTTTATCCTATAGCGGATATAGCTATTGACTTGTACGAGTTTTGAATTTTATTTATTGGATTCGAAAAGCCTAACTGACGAAGCCGAAAGGCAGAAACCTTAGGATGTTGAATCTGATAAATTAAATTCCTTACTCGTTTTCTAAATAAATGAAGGTCTATTATTAGAGATAAATATCGAACACCAGACAAGGTTGAACTGACCTAATGCACAACATACAACATGACAACCTATTTTAGCAGTTCATTTTTATATGTTTGTTTTTTCTTTTGTAGTGTATTTTTTGGCACCGGTGAACCCTTAAAAAGTTAGGATAGGGATTAGGGATACGGAAACCATTTTTTTTATATGCTAGATGTTAAATATCTGTTAACTGTTAATACAAAAATGCTTGTGTAGGTAATGATCCCGGCGTAAAGCGAGATACTTAAAGATAATATATGGTTCTTAAGGGCGCGGTCTTCCTGTGTATAAAATCCTATGCTGCAGACCAAAAGTTAAATCGACTGATTTCCGAATGTAATGGGATTTAAAATATAATTTTCAGACAAATTAAAGATAAAGGTCTAACTTAGGTAGTCTTACTATTCTAAATCGATAAATTTATTATTTTCTATGAAAACGACAGCTTCAAAATCATCCAATTTTTTTAACCTTAAAAGTGGCATTTAACAATCTATATATCCTCGATTCTGAAAAAATAAGAAAAATAAACATTAACTTGACCTAAGTTAGACCTTTATCTACAATGTGGTTTAATCAGAATACATCAAAATACTTTAATTTATGAAATCAGTCGATTTGAAATTTTGAAGTCATTTCAAATTAATTTGAAAGTTTGGTCAAACAATGGCGTCTAAAAATTCTTTACCCATAGGTATTCAGTATATATATATATATATATATATATATATATATATATATATATATATATATATATATATATATATAGATCATATAGGTTTTAACACTGTAAGAAAGATGGTGCCCGAAGCAAATCAAATTTGCAATGGATGCCAACCCATCAGCTGAGATATTTAGCGGGGTGATACCATAATTAGCCCAGTTGTGAGAGACTTTGACCTCTCATAAAATGTGATATCGCTTTAAAAGGTGTAGAAAACGATAAAAAAATCTTTGCGGCTCTAAAGTGTATGCTAAATTCGAAAAACTAATAGCACAACCACGTGAAACAGCAAAAAATTTTACTATTATTTATATTTCAGATAACATTTGTTCACTTTAAATTTTATTTTAATGTAATATACTTAAATGTTTCTTTTCAAATTATATTGCTAATTTTATATTTTGTTTGTTAACTGTTTCATTTTATTCATTGAATTGTTTTCATTATTCTACAATAAATTATTGATATTTTGTAAACTATCAATGTCACTTATAGCAAATTTTATCTCAAACTATAAAAATGCCATTTTTAGTTTTACTGTACAACTCAAGAAAATCAATAAACTCTGTAGATTTTTTTTATCTCTACTTTTTCCAAAAATTCAATTTTTTTCCCATTTCATCGTATTCCTATCTGTTATGGTTTAGAATATAGCAATGTTGGCACATAATAAAAGAAACATGCACTCAAAACACAAAAAGAACGCTGCAATTGTATTTATTGTCTTTGTAAATAAAGTAAAGTAAAGTTTTTGCTCTCCAAACATTTAAAAAAACTTTAATCAGAAAGGAACATTCTAAGTACGCCGAATATAATAATATATCATGAATTTAAATTTTCGCAGGAACTCACAGCTGTTGTTGATAAGTTCATTTGGCAACGTCGAATCAGTGGTTAGGCAACGTTTTGTCTCAAAGTTGACGAGATTTTAGAGTATTTATAGATATATTTTTTATTACTCGAGGACGAGATGCTTTTTGCGCATGTCGTTTAACTGTCATAACGCGGGAATTTTTAAAAAGAATTCAAAATTATTTGTGTAGATATGTTATGCATTAGAATAAAAATATAGAAAGTATTTTAGAAAAGAATTAGGGACTATTATAAAGTAGAAGATAAGAATATATTCAAAATAACTGATATGTTGTATGACTTTCATAATAAATTAATTTTTACTTTTTAATAGTTAGTATGTGTCGGAATCATGATTTTTCTTTTTTAATCAGTTATAATAACTATTAAATTGTCAATGTGTCAAATTATTACTTTCCATGGAACTCTAATTTATCAAATTAAAAAAAATGTAATAATTTTGTGCATAGGCATAGAAATGTAAATTTTCACTTCTGTTTTGTTTTCAAACATCAACTTCCTGTTGTCAAATTGGTTAAAAAAAAGTTCTGATTTTGGTAGATGTCGATCAATATGTAATCTTTCATATTTTATATTCAAATTCATTAATCTGAAAATTATAGAGATATATTTATTTTCAAATTGTTTGGGACTTCTAAATATCTTTGAAATGTTCACCTAAATCGTAATTCATCGTTCGCGCGGTTAATTTTTCTTTCGTTTCTCACACTTCATAACGAAGAACAAAATCACTTTATACGGGGTAATTCATTGAGAAATGCGCATACAGAAAGGGTAGATGGAGAACACTGATGTGCTTCTAAATAACCTATGGGTCTATCGTTCTTTATAACCAAGATACAGGGTGATTTATTAATTTTCCCCATTTTTTCAATTAATCATAACTTATGAACGACCCTATACGTTTTTGTAATATTTGGTTCGTATGTTCTTTGTCTACAGTGGTGTCGATTAACATATTCCAAGTCCGGCCTTAAAAAGTTAATGAGTAGGTTTCGAATCGAAACAATACCCAGTATATTAATATTTTAAAATTTTATTTGGAAAGAGCAGAAAAAAATAAGTAAGACTAAATATATTTGGTGCTTCCGCTTACAACTTTTTTACTTATTAACTTGACTTAAATCTAGATGTTTCGATAATGAGGTGGCACAAAAATAAAAAAAAAATTCTTCCCCAAATGGTACTTTTCAAGCTTTAATCCATAAAATCATCAACTATTTCTTATTCTCCTAATTTCTGGATCCCAACCTTATTGAAAAATCAAGAAAACATATTATAAAGTATATATTTATAAATTTATTTTAAAATTATTCATTTATCTGTTTAAGAATTTATTAATAAAGAAATTCATTGATAAAACATATAATTTTTGTTTTCTTCTGTGTTTTTAGTACAATGCTTTTTGTGATCATTGTAGGCCCTTTCACTATTTATTTTTTATTATCCGATCGCTGGATTATAGCGATTACTTAAACTATAATCGCGATATGCCGGTACGTTAGAAGTTTTTTTGGTAGCAACAAAGGCGCCGCTTTAAAGCTGTTAAATTGGGGCAACTTTATGTATTACACGAACTATACACGTATTGCATTTGCCTTAGCGTCCCGAGTTAAATAACGCCGGCGCCGTCCGATTGTTCGCGAAATCTCTTTCGACATAACCTATTACCGTGATTTAATTGGAGATTTGGTATTTTTTAATTTTTTACAGTTTGTACTTTAATTCTTGGTTTTTATAGTTAAGCATTTTGATAAAACTAAAAATACAAATAGAATTGCTATAATTTTAAAATTAATATTTCTTCAAAACACAAAAATATAAGTAGATCATAAAAAGCACTTTTTATTATATAAAATCAAGGATCTCGGGTTTAAATAGTCTTCAAGAAAAGTTCGGTGAAAAAAAATTGCTAAAGCGGCTTACTCCTTTGATGCAATTGTCTAGGAGTCTATGGCCACCGTGAGCTGAACCAAAGTTCAAACGATGCCTGCCCGCCTTGACTTAAAAAAGCGATTCTTTGATCTACAAAGAAGCGCCGACGCAACTTGACACGTGTCGATTCTGGAATAGTTGTCATAGCTATATACTAACTTTGAAATGAGCAATAACATCACTCTGTATACATTTGAAAGGGGCATTTTATTTCGAAAATTTAATACCAATTATACCCTAGTAAAAAATTGTTTCCTACTTGTAAATATCTTTGACATGTTTACCTAAATCGTAATTCATCGTAATAAATAAATAAATAAATCGTTCGCGTGGTAAATTTTTCTTTCGTTTCTCATATACTTCATAACGAGGAACAAAATCACTTCATATAAATAACTGAAAAGAAAATGTTATTTTGATATTATCAATGCCCCAGTAACAAATTAATTTAAATTTAAAAATTAAAAGGCTCTGTATAAATAATATATACCTACAAAGAAAATAAATGAATAATTATTTATCATTATGTTCTTTATTGTTAGCTAACCACTTACAAAGAGCTATCGACCGAGGTCCTTCTGCCCATAAATGAATAATAAAAGTTAAGATTATACATTTTGGTAATACTAAATATTGTTCTCCCCTTGTATTAAATATAGCAGACAATGAATTTCTCGAATGGTTTCTGTAATGAGAAAATTTCAAAGGAAGGTTTCTGTAACTACTTTGTTTAATTTAAGCATTTATCACGAGATACCAGCACCTCCCGGACAGCACTTTATTTGACATAATTTCGCTGACATTTGACGTACAAGACCGCGCCCTTAATGTATCCCTTTTTACGCGCACCACCATCCCGCCACGGGCATCACCTGAGGACTTCATTACCTTCTATCCGCGAAGCCGTTTTTTTACTTTATTAAATTTTTTTGGTAGCCGAAGCCGGTTTTTGTGTTATAAGTATTTTGATGGCACTGTTAACTGAAATCTAATTTGCATCATTACATTTCTTCATTATTAGGTACAGTTCGATCACCAGCGTCAAGTACAGCATTCAGTAATCAAGTTGATGGATATCTAACATTAGGTTGATGTCTAGCATATCCTAAATACCAGATCACGCTAGCTACATGTGCATCCAAGTGTTCGTGTTCGTGTTCGTGCTCCAGTTTTGCAAGTACAGTAATAGCCATCAATATGTCGATTCTCTTCGTTAAGTTCGTTCTCTTCGTTATAACCTAATCGTGGACGAAATGCTATCCACAATTGATGTTTAGTAGCTTGTCTAAAAGTGGAATAGACTCGAACTCTCAAGAAACCTGGTTCTTGCAGAAGAGCCTGAAAAGAGAACTTGTCGGGTGTAATGTCGTCTACCTGTAACAGATAAGCGTGTTTGAGACTCGTTAACTTGGATTTTCTTATATTTGTTTAGTAGTATTAAAATTAATTCTACTACAACTAACAACTAACAACTTATTTATTTATTTATTTATTTATTTATTTAGCGTATGGCAACACATGATTTAAAAACAGTAAACAAAACAGAATTTATAAAATACAAAAATGTAAAGGTGTATATATAAAACACATACACAAACATAAACGTAAAAACATAAAAGAAAGAAACACATTTATATCTCTATCGATAAATTTTCAATCCATTGAATCGCCGTATGTGGGAGTGTGAGGAAATCAGACATTACACCGGGGTAGGCCGTGGTCTCGCAGTTCTCCACAATTTTATCCCATTTATGTAGTGAGTCCCTACAAAGACCGTGATTTGTCCGAATTCGGTTAGCGATTTTCCAGATGCGTCGTGGTAGGTCGAAACCGGCTGGCTTATCATGCGTGTTCAAGTGCTGACTTACTTCAGGAGGGACAGCTCGATTCCATGATGATTCCCATCTCTGCTCGATGGACAAATTCTCGTCGAGCAGGTTTTTAGCTGTTTTTATTACGGGGCATCTGGATTTAAGCCTAGTGGATGTGGCTGCCGGGATGTAATTATGGATTGGGAGTTGTTCGTTATGCAGTATTTTTCTAACAACTAACATGTTGATACTACATATCACATGTGGGTTCTGATCCAGTTCCATTTCTAGCTGGAAGTCTGCTTTTTCGGTTTCGGTTTCCTATTTGCCAAGCATTTTTCATCAGTTTACACTTCTCAAAATCTAAATTTAAACTTAAACAATATTGAAATCGAGTCAAAACTTAATGTCTCCTCTTACCACATTCCTATTTCAAAGATTTATGAGAAATTATCTAATCTTGATGTTAAGAAAGGTCCAGGTCCAGACATTATCCCTCCCATCCTACTTAGAAATTGCAGCTTTGTATTGTCTCGCCCTCTCTTCTAAATTTTTAATAAATCTATCGACACAGGAGAGTTTCCTGATTATTGGAAACTTTCTTATGTCACCCCAATATACAAATCGGGTAGCAAGTCAGACATCAAAAATTACCGGCCCATATCTATTCTCAGTACTATACCTAAGGTATTTGAGAACATTATAACTGATTTCCTTACCTATGACTACTCTGGCATTATAACTGAACAACAATACGGTTTTTGTGCTGGGAAATCGACTGAATTAAATTTAGTTACCTATGTCGACTTCCTGTCAGAAGCGTTGGAGAAGGGTTGCCAGATTGATTCTGTGTATACTGATTTTTCTAAGGCTTTTGACAGAGTCAACCATAATGTCTTACTTCAAAAGCTTGATAAATATGGTGTAAGTGGGGTTTTACTGCAATGGGTTAGTAGCTATTTAACGAACAGGACTCAAATGGTTAGAGTAAATCATCACTATTCTAATTTAATTCAGGTAACATCAGGTGTTCCTCAAGGGTCACACCTCGGTCCCTTACTTTTTAACTTATTTATTAATGACATCATTCATTGTTTCCGGCATGGCAAAGCACTATTATTTGCTGATGATCTAAAAGTTTTCCAAACTGTTAAAACCATTTACGATGCCCTCAGCCTTCAGTCTGACCTTGACAACCTGTCCAACTGGTGTTCCCTAAATGGCATGGACTTGAATGCTGTAAAGTGCCACGTCATGCGTTTTTATCGATCACAAGTACCTACTACTTTTCATTATAACTTAAATGGTCAGATCTTGGAGTCTGTAAATCAAATCAAAGACCTTGGAGTTATTCTAGATCCCACTTTAAGCTTTAACCAACACATACCTACGGCTATCCATAAATCAATGAAAATGTTAGGTTTTATCAAAAGGCTAACCCACGATTTCACTGACACTACTGCAATTAAAGTCCTATATTGTTCACTAGTCAGACCTCACCTAGATTATTGTTCCTCTGTCTGGTCTCCACATTATATCACCTATAGCAGGAACATTGAGAAAGTACAACATAATTTTCTGAGATACATAGCTTATAAACTGGGTGCCCCCAGTGATTATGAATCGATAGAGCTTTTTCTTAGCATCCCCTCCTTAGAAACTAGGAGAAAACAGAGAGACCTCACATTACTTTTTAATATTATCAATGGCAGATGCAGCTGTAGTGAACTTCTATCAAAAATAAATCTTCTTGTTCCAACCCGCACAACTCGACAGCAACAAACTTTTCATGTACCTTTGTATCGTTTAAACCAAGCGTTTAATAGCTGCATCCCAAGAATGTTAAGACTAGCCAATACTCACAGTAATCTTGAGATGTTTAACTCCTCCCTTCATCATTTTAAAACTCAATTACTGAATACAGAGCTTTAACGTTTAATGTTTTAATGAACCTTTTTTGTCGTGTCCTTTATATTACCAGCTTATTTTTATTTTTTATGTATGACAAGTGATTATGCCACTTTTATATGTTTATATGTTCTTTGTTCGTATACTTTTTAAATTGTAATTCTTTATCTTAAATGGGCTTGCCCGTAAATAAATAAATAAACACTCCCTCATGTCCTGACACTGATTCAATAGTGACTAGCCAGGGCCTGGAGAGATTGTTGGCTCGTACTTCTACCCTTTGCAATGCATTAATGGCTGCCTGGCTGTCTCTTATTCCTAAGAGAGCCATTTAGCAAGATATGGGCACAGGCATTTATTGATGTTACTTCAGCCTGGAAGACTGTTGCCAAGGACCCCAGGTTCCATGGTTCCATGGA
The DNA here is from genome assembly GCA_949320105.2 of Crepidodera aurea. Taxonomy (NCBI): domain Eukaryota; kingdom Metazoa; phylum Arthropoda; class Insecta; order Coleoptera; family Chrysomelidae; genus Crepidodera; species Crepidodera aurea. The sequence continues at coordinate 3,346,936 of OX439474.1, forward strand.
TCCAATCTCTTACTTCTTGCAGTAACATAATTGAAAATTCGGGTATTTGCAGTTCATTATCATCATCCAGGCAGCATTATTCACCCGCTAAAGGTGAAATCGTTTAACTTCGACTCGAGCTTTTACTACATTCTCATATGTTGGTAATTCGTTCATTGATTGAGCTAATTGTGCAGTTGCGCCCTGCATATGTATAGCAGGAAAGTACCGATTAATTATTTCACCTCCAATACGAAAAAATGAAGCTAAATTCGATACATGTTGAATAGGTATTTGTCATCTAAAAATCTTAAACACTGTTTTTAAATGACCATTGCGGCTTTCAACAATCTACCTCGTTTTTGTTATAAGCCGTGCTCTGTTAGCATCGTCCGTTGAAAGCTGCCTATCACCACGGCCTATTGTGGGTGGAATATAACATTCTAAACCTAGATTATCAAGAAAATGTACTGCATCACGATAACCCCTATCAACAATTATAATCTCGCCTGGTTGTAACCAAGTATTTAATTGGTCCGCATCTTGGCTTTGTTAATTATGCTGCAATATTGAAGCATCGCTATTCCGAGAATCTGAAAAATAAGGTCCGTGGACATCTAAAATATATCCATCTGAAGCAACTACTAATATGGCTTTTAAAATATGATAACCTTTGTGCAAGCAATAATAGTGATTGAAAATTAGATGATTTTGGTATTTTTAAGTACCATCAATATAGATAATAGCTTTCTTGTATGTATGAATATAGTTAAAACTTATTAGATCTCTTATCAGCTGTCAGGTTCGTTGTTTAATGACTTTTATACAGAATGCTGATTAATAAGTCTTAAGTCCGATTCTGTTTTAGCGCAGCAGGTGGCTAGAATTAAACGGCTAGATTTTGTAAATCGAATGAAAAGTTTGTGATAAATGAACTGATTTTTTGGGTTTATTAATTATTTTTCAAGACGAATCTGTTCGTATCAAAATGTGGTCTTTTATTTTCCATAAGATAGAAGCATAGTCCTTTGTTGGGTAAAAAAACCTGCAAATTTTGCATTAAAGTCCTCCTGAATTTTAAAAGCCGTGACGCCTATGTTTTGAAGATAATTTTGTTTCCTCAGGCCAGCTACCGGTATTATCATTTAGTACAAAGTCGAAATATAAAAAAAAACACTCCACCGTAAACGCCCGATGTTTCTAAGCCTTCCTATTTAAATTCTGCACAATAACAATTAAAAATTAAGTCAAAGAATTTTGTATTGCGACAGAACAGTCAGAAGAAAGAGTTTTGCGTAATTCATAATTACCTCAACTGGAATTCAATTGTTTTCTTTTAAAAGTCAACTGGAACTCTAAATGAAGAAAAACTTTTACCGGTTCTCTAATGAAATTTTCATTTTAGCTCGAACTGAATGAAACGAATATTGTGTTCTCTCTTGTGTAACTCTTTTGAGGAAATAAGTAAATGAAGTTTGCGTTGGGGAGAATAATTATTGAGATGAGAAAAAAAAATGACCATAATTAATTAATGCCAAATAAATAAAGCCACATACCTAGATTAGGATTTTTAAGTAGAAAATTTAAAAAATTAAATTTTAACAAAACTATATTGTCAAAAACATGATGTTCTATCAAAAGAAATGATCGAAAAATTGATTTTTTTTTAAAATATCTCGAAAAATGATGTCAAAATGAAAATTTGCACTTTTAAAAATTTGACACAGTTGCGTTTAAAATTCCACAGTTTTAAAACAACTTGAAATGGAGTTTTAAAATTTGAAAGAATTGTGCAAAAATGCCGAGGTGTTAAAGTGGGAATTTACATGTTTGAAAATTTAATACAGACGTTTAAATTTTTACAGATTTAAAACTACTTAAATTGAAACTTTAAAATTTTAAAAAATAATGTAAAATGACTAGTAATGTTATTGTACAGACATAATTTCAATATCTGTATTAATTATTAATTGGCAACGTATCAAATTTTTTATTAAATACAGTTCTTGAACTTCCAAATTTAGCTGTTATGACCTTAATCGACAAAACTGAAGAAAACTACACTCAAATTCATATAAAACTAGCAAGAGCTGTCCTTTAGACAAACTTAAAATGTTTTAAAACGTATAATAAAGTTGATAACTAAACTATAAAACTTGACGTGTTTACTACTATGGCAGGTCGTGATGTTTGCAAGTTTATTGCTATTAAATACTAAATTTACGATCTCCTAGACGGAATATTGCCGTTCAGGAAGTTAAAAATTTAACTACAATACACTACAGACGACCATCTGAATACAAACTTATAAACTCTTTATTACAACATTCCAATGCACGATGTCTACACTGCCGCTTTAACCAAGATAATCGTTTCTACCAATTTGTTCATTTGTAATGGTAGAGTTTTCACATATATACTGAATTTTTAACACAGACCTACATTTAAATTATTTTAAATTAGAGAAGAAAATGTCTTTTAAATCATCACAGACTCTCTCAGAGGTCTAGACAACTACACCCGTCACATGTAATAATGCGGAAAATCAACAGCAAGGCAAAGTTGTATTTATTTAAGTACCGTCACATACAGGGTAACAGTAACGAAGAAGCAGACGCAATATCGGAGTATTTGATAAATATCCCTGTATCGATCAGAACACAACTATCAAAGAATATATTTAAAAAAATTGCAGTCTGTCTGGGAACAATCTCCAAAAAATAAGCTCTCAGGGAAATAATGCCACGAATAGGTACAAAACTGGTTTTGTCCAAGACAAGGAAGGATCAAGTTATTTTAAATCGTCTTCTGTCACACCAACACCTTTTGAAAAATAAAGCTCCAAACAAACAAACTGTGTCACCCAGCTTACAGTGGAAATTATTACAAAATGTCCTGAAAATGATAATGAAAGAAGAAATAATCAAATAAATGAATACTTGGAATCCATATTGACTTCCAACCTGAACCATTTAGTGAAACACTTAAAAGACATTGATCTCTACTCAAAAATTTAATTTCCTTTTGTCTTATTTGTGTCTGATGGGTTATTTTATTTTGAATTAAAAAAAAATCCCTATTGAACATAAAAAACACTAAATATCGAACGCTTTAATCATGCCCAGATATATTGCCAGATAAATATTTAATTTAAAGTTGATTGATAAAAATTTCAAATGAAACATTCGCAGCGTCAAACGCAGAAACATATTGTTATTCATTAAACAAATTAAAAATAATAATGTTATATATTGGTAAAATGATAAAAGTTTTGTTGACAGTAACGAAATAGAAAATAACATATTGATTCGATTGCATTGCGGGACTGATATATATGCAAATCAGTTTTTAGTTTTCGAATGTACGAGATACCGTCGGATATATACGTCGATTCAATTGAACCGATTTCGCTTGTTGTACTTTATCCAATCCGATTTTATATCAATATTCTGGTTTATGGAACATATTTGCGATTTTTATTTCTGTCTATTATTTTAATATTGTCGTGTTTTTTAACGGTTACAGAGATCGGAAAATATTGTTTTATATTGATCTCAAACTCATCAATGCAGATGCTTTTTAATACTGATAAAGGAGCAGGCGCAGCATTTATAACTCTAAAAGACGATTTTCTATTTAAACTACCACGTATTTAATCTATTTTCTATGCTGAATCAATAGAAATACTTGAATTTCTTACACTCGTTAAAGAGAATCGGAAACTCTATCACATGTTTTCCGAATTACGAATTACAGACCGATATCATTGACATCAAGTCTAGCTAAAGTTCTAGAAAAGGTAATAAAAGTCAGAGTCAATACATTCCTTGAAAAAAATAAATTACTTTCTAACTCTCAATTCGGATTTCGGTAACATAAATCTACTGAAGATGCGATATACTCATTAAAAACCACTATTTATGATAGCTTAGATAAAGGAGAACCAGTAATAGGTATTTTTTTAGACGTGGCAAAGGCATTTGACACCGTCGACCATTCAATTCTTCTGGAAATACTAGAAGATACAGAATTACAGGCAATGCACACTGTTTATTCAAAAGTTATTTACAAAATCGAAAACAAGTTAAAATAAAAAATAAATTGAGCGATACACAAAAAATAACATGTGGTGTGCCCCAGGGAACTGTGTTGGGTCCCTTGCTATTCACTATTTATTTAAATAATCTATTTTTACTAGAGAAGGATGGCCAAATAATCAGCTTTGCCGATGATACGGTGGTAATATACAAAGACACAAAAATTGGTATAACTTAAAACTGAAAATTGAAAATGATTTCACAAAAATAAACACTTGGCTAGATAATAGGCTATTATGAATCAATTTAAAAGAACATTTTACCTACCATTTAGTAGTTTTGAAACTTCTCTTCCAGATTATGATATAATCATACAAAATTCATTCACTATTCGGCCCACAATTAAAATAAAATATTTAGGAATTATGTTGGATTGCTGTTTCATATGGAATATCCACGTGGACTATCTGATACAAAAACTTAGATGCATACTGTATAGGTATAAGAAAATCGTAGAATATCTGAATCCAAGAGAAAAAAAATCATAGTGTATCAGAGTCTAGTGGAATCACATCTGAATTATGGGATTATAGGTTGTGGTGATATTTCAAAAACATACTGTAATATGTTATAAGTGTCCCAAAATAAATTTCTGAGAATCCTGCTGAACAAACATCGAATATACTATTTTCTGAAATGAAGTTATTTGACATTATACAATTATTTTATATGCAGGTCAACATATGGCAACAGTCAAATAAATACAAATTAACACGCCACATTTATACTTATGAAACAAGAAATAAGCAGAAGTACGTTCAATCCAAGATCCAATATTAATAATGAAAAAATCGAAAACAAAATAACATCTTTGAGAGGGTTGTCATAATAATTATTAGTCTACTATAAATAAATGATGTTTCTTTAATCCAAATTAATTTTAAGTACCTTTATTTCCTTCTTGTTTTCTAGCTTCTTTTAATATGTCAATCTTTTAATCTGTCAATTCTTTTTAATTGTTTTTATATATTTAGTATTATTTTTTATACACACTTTAAGTAATAAAATACTATGCGTAATGTTTTAAATTTATTATATGTGTTGTGTTATCACGTACAAGTTGTTCAGGCTCTAAACAACTTCTGTGGGGTATTTGTAATGTTTATTGTATTTTTTTTGTATTTGTGTAGACATATTTGTACTTTTTTTTTTCTTCAATAATGTTTTAACATTAACACAACATGTAGGAGTTACTGGTACAGTAGATACGGACCTCAAGCCAGTGATAATTACTGCAGTTTCAAATACGTGGCAATTTCAAGCTAATTTCAACGCAAAACTTTTACTCATAAAAAAACAGAGCTGCCTTGGAAATTGTTACCCAGCATAAGAATAAGACATCAAGTGATCTGAAAATAGGTCACTGTTGAGGGCTTTGGAATAAGCCCTATGTTGTGCCAGTTTCCCAGGACGGCCAACAATGTGTTACCGCCTTTTTAAACTGCATCGTATTTCGAATTTGTGGACTGTATTTTTAGATTGAAGAAATGTGCTGTAGTAGGGTTTCCTTCTCAACTTCATCCAATAAAAACAATGGACACTTTTATTTAACCATTTATTAGACTTGTTAAATAAATAAATGAACAAAAACAACAACGTAACAAAGATTACATTAAACTAGTAATCGTGAACAAAGTATTATAGTTAATTTAAAGAAATGACCACATCATTCAGAAAATATTAATTTGCTGTACTACGAAGCATTATGAAAAATGAATTTATTGACGAGGTTTTCTGTAACCCCGGAGTATGCGCTCATGATGAGGGCTCGATGCAAAACTGATTTTAAATTGAATTGGACTGCTTGATACGCAGCTAAGTCCCACTAACTTGCCGTACTAAGAGGCATTATGAAAAATGAATTTATTGACGAGGTTTTCTGTAACCCCGGAGTATGTGCTCATAATGAGGGCTCGATACAAACTGAGTTTAAATTGAATTGGACTGCTTGATACGCAGCTAAGTCCCACTAACTTGCCGTACTAAGAGGCATTATGAAAAATGAATTTATTGACGAGGTTTTCTGTAACCCCGGAGTATGCGTTCATAATGAAGGCTCGATGCAAACTGGTTTTAAAATCGGCGACGTTTATCGGTTTCAGATATATCCCTTCCCCGGCTGGCAACCGTTCTCGAAAGATTCTTTACCGTGAACCGCGTAAACAAGTGTAAGATTTTTTCTATTGTCTAGACGCGACGGTTAAATTTACAACTTGATCCCATCATTAAAATAGAGCAAAAAATTCTCTTTGATGAACCCGCTTCCTGGTTTGATGCCGCTCGCCAACGTATTTGGTGCGGCGTTGCCGGTTGTACGAATAAACGAATATGAGTTTACATGTTTAATTATCTGAAAATTAAACAGTCACGATCTGGTTATCCATCAGCATCTCATGTCTGGCGAGAATTAATTGACAATTAACACTATATATCCTCATCTACAAAATTTTGTTATTGTTCATAACGTCGTGAGGATCTTTTCGCACATTCTACGTACAGGTTAACGCTACAATTTCGAATCAATTCGCTCGAAATCGGAACATGTTCTTCGATACTCGTGACCTTCATGAAATCCCCTCTGTATAATTCAATTACTGCCCCTGCGGAAATCTAAGCAATTTGCGATTGAGTTTGGCTTTCCAATCAGCCCTTAAAACACAACCGAACTGGATAAAATCCACTAAAAGTGACGAGGAGCGGAAATAGGAGGAATACGAGTCGAACTTTTTTTTTTAACGACACGAAATCGAAAACGATTGTTTCACGTTTTGTCTTTCGAATTTTCCGTTTTTTAATATCGGAAAAGTAAACACATGCTTTTTTCGAAATCATAATGAACGTAGATGAGAATAAATACTGAATAATAGTATAAAATGTTCAAAAGAAAGAAAGAAAAAAGAAAGAAAGAAAAAAGAAAGAAAGAAAGGACATAGGAAAGAACAAAAGAAAGCAAAGGACCCCGCAGTTTTTGATAGGAAAATGGCTTTTGGTGGATTTCTCTCAAACTTCGGAAATTTATTCTTCATCCCATCCCGATCAAAAGTGTTCACAGGCCCAACTCAATCCTATGTACAGATTTCGAGCTAGCGCGAGTTTAAAATGATTAAGGGGAACGCGATATATGCGCATTTATCGGCAAGTTAGGCGTTCACCTCTTTACGTTTATGGTTTATATGAAGGATATATGTCATACACACCCAGATACACATACACGCACACATTTAGCGTCTTTTAGAAGATTTTATTTTGATTTCTAAACTATTTTTTAAGATTTTTTTTTATTGACATTACATTTTTCATTTTTCAATCACTTTTTTGTTACCATGAATATAGCTAGACTATGTCCGACATGGGCGTTTCATTAACAGGGTTAAACACAGCCGGACGGACACCTTGAAATAAATACAAAACTAAATGTTCAAGGGAGAAATACTCTTTGTAAGAGAACACTTAACAATTATGTCCAGCATAGAAATAACATTGCTAATGAATTTAATAAGAGCTTTAGCAAACCAAATAAAAAGCGATAAAAATCTATTCCTAATTGCACCTATTTTGATTTAAAAAATGGGAAAATCGTTGGAATAGATAACACAAAGTCTGAAATAATTAAATTAAACTGTGATTATCTTTTAAAACCATTTACACATACTCTATCTAAATGTATAGAACAATTGTTACTCTATTACATAAAAAGGGAGATGTAACAACATCAGCAATTACCAACACATATGGTTAATCACCCACTTATCAAAAAAGTTTGAAAAATTAATTAAAAATAGATTAGTTTCATACCTAAACCTAGATAGAAAGCATCCACACAAAACGCCGTTAGTCTCCTAACTTCACAAATACCTATTGAATCACTTAATGAAAGCAAGCCCTATTTGTGTATATTTCTGGATCTTTCAAATGCATTTGACACGGTTAATCATCATCTTATCCTGCAGAGGGTGCCATGGCTCAGCGTTAGCATATACACTTCTCAACGAGACGACCCGGGTTCGATTCCCAAGAAAATCAAGTGAGTAGGTATAAACCGTTGGTCATGGCTATGTAACTGTAGTCATTAAGCCATGCAGAAAGCGGTAGTCGCGGCCTGAACCACCCGTCACACTTACTTTTTTTTCTCCTGCAGTGCTTGGAAGATATTGATATACGAAATAATTATTTAAACCTTTTTGAAAGGTATCTCACCAATCGATAGCAGACTGTGAGAATAGATGATGTACTTAGCAGTGCAAGAGTTGTTGAATATGGAGTGCCGCGAGGATCCATACTTGGTCCTATTCTGTTCAACATATATATTAAGTGCTTATTTTCTTTAAAAACCAGTGTACCATATATGTGTAACTTTTTGAAGTTTGGGAGGGGGGCATGACGGGATAATGGGTATGGGGTATGAAGGGATATAAGGGCACTATAAAAATGAGCTGGAAAATTTAAAAATGCCAATCCTCATAATCTACACAAAAACTGCTAAAAAAATACTAAACTTTCAGACAAAACGCAAAAGAACAATGATGAAGACACAATTTTTTTACACATAAATACTTTTCTGAAATCACTAGAAGGTTGGATAGGTTGCCAGCTTTGTGAACATTGGGGTAACAATGTTTGTGCTGGTGTGGATGATGAAGACGCCGAAGAAATGCACATTTGTTCGTTGTGAAAAAAATTAACTTTCACAATCATACCCCATGATACGGGGTAAGATGGTTTTTCACATGTTCCTTTTTAATAATTCATGTTAGAAAGATCCGTCAACAAGATTATTAGATTGAAGGTGGACCGCGAGTGATGGATGTCTAGATTATAGAACATAGAGTTAAATACATGTTACTTTAATAGGGGCACTATGAAAATGAGCTGAAATAAGCATCGTTGTTATTTCGCTGATGGCTAGATGGTTTTTCGTATGTTCCTTTTTAATCCTTCATTTTAAACAAATATGACGAGTTGATCTCCCAAAGACTACGCCAAATTGTAGTTAGATTAATAACACATGTGCTATAAATAAATAAGAATAATAAACATAATGATTAAGCTGCATTTTTGCTCTATGCGAGTCGTGGAACCCTTGTAGGAGTATAAAAGAGTAGGGTTTAGATGAGATAACGATAAGTGACGCTTGTGCTTGACATATTAATTGTTAAGCGTTCTCTTACAAAAAATATTTGTCCATTGAACATTTTTTTAGTTTTTTAATTTATTTCAAGGTGACTGGCTGTGTTTAACCCTGTTAATGAAACGCCCATGTCGGACATAGTCATGGTAACAAAAAAGTGATTGAAAAATGTAATGTCAATAAAAAATAAATTCTTAAGTAATAGTTTAGAAATCAAAATAAAATCTTCTAAAAGACGCTAAATGTGTGCGTGTGTGTGTATCTGGGTGTGTATGACATATATCCATCATATAAACCATAAACGTAAAGAGGTGAACGCCTAACTTGCCGATAAATGCGCATATATCGAGTTCCCCCTAATCATTTTAAACTCGCGCTAGCTCGAAATCTGTACATAGGATTGAGTTGGGCCCGTGAACACTTTTGAACGGGATGGGATCATCTGTATGTTTATTTTCCACTAACAAAAAAACATCGGTGATTAAAAGCATTTTATTTTCTCAAACACCCAATTATTTTCTGGATCTAATAACTAGGGACTCAAAGATTTTGTTCGACAAACAAATATTTTGTTTAGATTTGGCTAACCCACTACTAGAAAATCACAATTACGTTTGATTTTCATAATTATTAAGCCGGAACACGCCAAAATACATTTTAGTGGAAATAATTGGATATTTCGTAGCGAAATTACAGACCGATTATGTTCAGGAATGATAAGAATGGTTTTAAAATAATATACTCCAGTCTGGCAGTGTGTATGTGTAATTCACGAAGTTATTTTAAATTAAAATTCCTGGCAACGAATACATAGTCACCGGCGTAAAGAAAACATTAAATAGGATGTATGCTATTACCGGAATTGGAGATTTATTTTTGGATTTGAATGTTTAGATTGTTATAAAAATTAAAAAAAAAGTCCAAATCAAAATAGAACAATCGATTTTATAACTATAAGTGACCATGTTTTTGTCAAATTTAAAAATATACATATCCAAAAATTTAATTAGTAAATTTTTTTAGCATTCTTCCAATTTTTTTTGCAAGAAAAATAAATATCAGACGTTAAAAAGGCTATAAATATAAAAATCCTTACAAAGGGAAATGTTGGATGGAAAATCAATAGCCATTATCAAAATTTGTCGGAAAAAGAGTACAACCCTCAAGGATGAAGTGAAAAGTTATAGAAAATTAAATTAATTAATTTGATAATTAACTTTTTTACTGGTGCTTTCTAGTTATACCATTTTGGTCAAGAAATACGTGGCGCAATTAGAATTTTCATTTTAAATGAGATTGTATATTAGTTTTGTCATTTTTAAATTATAAGTTACTTAACTTTCTACAGCATTTTTGTACTCATGCTTTCGTAATAATTCTTATTTTTCATAATTGTATAAGATTCGTCAATGTATTTAAAAAAGGAAAACCTGGATACTTATGAATAAAACTTTATTGTAATTTAAACTGATTGGCTCGTAATCATAAAAATAAGAGATGATAAAAGCAAGAAACCTATGTTAGTTTTTTAAGGGTAAAACTCTGTTACTAGGTAGTTTAAAAAAATAGCTAGTAGATAAACGAAGCCGGTTTTGGACCACTGATTAGGCCTTTAGGGCCTCCGGACCACCTATTTTTAGAAACCGCTATTTTTAGCACAAGATATTTTTAGATTTTTAGGTTTTGGCTGATAAGGTTCTGAACCATCTATTTTTAGAACCAGATATTTTTAGCAAGAGTATTTTTAGACACCCACCGCTTAGCGCAGGTATTTTTAGCCGTGACTGTTAGTAAAAAATGGATAGGAAAGCTTCGAATTTCCCACCTCACATGTTTAAAAAGAAAGAACTTATATTGTAATGGTATTGAATATAAAGCCCTTTTTAAACATATAACTAATAACTTAGACAAGAAGAAAATATTACTTATAAAATTTAGATTAATAAATTTAAAGTATTTACTGGCATTTTAACGTAGAACTGAATAGAAAAATCCATAATAGAATGATCACAGATAAATCTGCTGGTATAATAACACTAAGAACGTTATTATATCAAATCCTAGCAGAGAAAGAAAATCAAAAGTTAACCATAAATTCAATCTAATAATAATTCAATATAATTAGTTTAAGTTAAACGAAACGATGGTATTAAATGAAAAAGAGTTTAGGATTTCTAAAACTAAAGAAATATAGTAAAAAAGTACAATAATAATAAATTTTAATGATATTTAGAAAATCAATGATGACGAACAAAAGTGTCTTTGTACAAAGTTAATATAATTCGAAATTATATAAAAAGTATATCAAAAATTTTCTTTTAAGCTCTAGAATAAGATGTTATTAGTCAAAATTTGCAATAAAATCAATAATTTTTTAATTTTGTAAAAATTTAGGTTAAGAAATGTTAAATTTTCTTCTAGCAAGCTATGACTTTGTACTTTATAAAAACTATTTCACGTGTCAAAGCGAGGCTTTTTACCAAAATCTTTTGAAGAGTTCACGTCGCTCCGTATCATAAAAACAAAAGAAAAAACTCAAAGCAACGCGATTTAAAAGAATAAATTGTTACCTGTCAGAAAAAGTGAGGTTAATGAAAAATAAAAATAAATCAAGAAAAACAACAATCTTAAAAGGTGGCTTTTTCCAAAATTATCCATCCTATCTTGTGTTCCTGTTTGGACATCTCCAGTCCCAGCTGTATTCCTGTGTAAAAATATCCAGATCCAACTATATTCGGCGTAAAAATATCCATCCTGTTTCCTGATTTTGGTGTTATATGGAAAAACGATTTTATAGAATCCCATTTATTTGAACAACTAAAATGAGAACGAAAAGCTTAAATTGAATAAATATCGATATTTAAAAAGTTTAAACTACAAAAGGCCATAATAATAAAGCTAGATTGAAAACAATCTAACCTTATAAAAGTTTAATTATGTTAGGTTAGAAAGTGAATAAAGTAAGAAGTTTAAGAAAATTTCGTATCACACTTGCAAATATTATTTTAATAAAAACTACACTTACCGTATTTCATCAAACAATTGTTCCTGTATAGATAAAATTTGTCGTTAATTTTTCTTTAATAAATATTTATAATTTTTCACTGCGTTCGTTGTCATTGACTTTTATAAAAATCTAACCTCTTAGAGAACCGTACTACCTGAGATTGAGATTGTCTATACTTTCCTACGTAATAAAGACAGATGGCGCCCAACAACAACAACAATATTTATAAAACACATTCTGTCTAAATTTACGAAAGAAGGTAATAATAATATATTTATTTAATTATTTCAAAGCTTACTCAGAAGCAAATTAGTTGTTGGAATATGTCCGAAGAAATTGTCACAGATTTGAAAAGTGCAATTAATAAGTTGATATTTAAGTCATACAGAATGGATATTAAAGAGAAAATACAACTAATTCAACAAAAGAAGGAGGAAACCATCATATTGGAAAAACAACTTGAAAAATCCCTACTAGAAGAAAAAACATTTTAACAAAAATTAATTCAATTTGTAAAGATTGTGGTCTAAACTAAAAAAATTTACAAATTTAAAAATTATTTTTATTTATTTTCTTCCATTTCCCAATAATAGTGATTTATAAATAATTGATTCACTATATAACATGAATGAACAATATTAATGAGTCACTCTATATATACTATACTTACTTAAAAAAGCTGAAATTTATTCGGCAGGTGAAATTTTGTACGAATCACTCTGTTAAAATTAAAGGTGACAATATTTCAAATATTATAATGACTTAATTTAACCTACTTAATTAAGATCTAACTTATTAAAATCTAACTATTTAGCTAATCTATAGATAACGTCTACCATTTATTATTGTTTGATTAAATAGAATATTCAAACCCCAAATGTAATCTGGGATTACTTGTTTTTATACAAAAAAACTTCGTTAAAACGTTTTTATTAATAAAGAAATATAATCCATTTTTTATTTAAAGCTGTGATTGACATCTTTGAAACCATAGGGTACTGAGCTGCCATCTGGTAGAAATACACGAATAGGTTTGGCAGGTTTGGATAGTAAATCTTTGATGTTTCCCACGTAAGAAATCGGTCTTCATGATCATCTTTGTCTTCCAGTATTTGAGAGTCTTGTTTTTCAATAATGTTATATTTAATTTCAGACATATTTCAACAACTAAATATGTTAAGTTCTTTATTTTTAAAAATGTGAGGTGGGGAATTTGAAGGCTAAAAATAGCCACGGCTAAAAATAACTCAGTTAAAAATAGTCACGGTTAAAATTGCCTCAGCTAATAATAGCCACTGCTAAAAATACCTCAGCTAAAAATAGCTGCTACAGAACCTTATCAGTCAAAACCTAAAAATAGCGGGTTCCAAATGTAGATGGAAGCTTATCAGGGAGCTATTAGTGGTCGGAAAAAAGTGATAAAAATAACGGTTTCTAAAAATAGGTGGTCCAGAAGCTTATCAGGGCCTAATCAGTGGTCCAAAACCGGCTTTGTTTATCTACTGTAGCTTTTACATATATATTCATATTTTTACATTTTATTTTATAATATAAAATTGTATAATTTATATAAAATCTTAATTTTTGAAATCCCCTTTTGTTGGCGCCGCCCCAGTCTGACAATCTAATGCAAAAATTTATGAATACGGTTTAAAGCGCGGGGAAACCGCGTTTTTATACCCGTTTTGGAATTACGGGCCCTTTTTATTGTTATTGTTTCATAAAAAGTGATGGCTAAATGATCCGGAACACACTCGCAAGTGATACTTAAATGTTACTCAGGAAGTGACGATAAAACTTTATAAGTTAAAGTAATAAGTATAAAAGGGCAATACGGACCGCAACAGAGTCTGAAACAGTTTTAGAATCACTGTTTATAACTTCTTTGTATACGTTGGGATATGAGCTACAGATAAGCCGGTAAAGGTTAACTTGGAAGATTAGTAAGTACCCATATTATACATTTTGTCGTTTACTGTAAAATATAAAATGTGGATTTTTGGATTTTTAGTTTAGAAAAAAATCCATTAGTAAATCTAGAGGGCATATAATTTTTAATATATATATATATATATATATATATATACTGCAATTGCTTAAAAAATAACTGACTGTGAATACGAGTGCGTATGTAATAATATGCAATTCATATAAGTTAAAATTGATGAATTTATTACGTAAGAAACAGTCTAATGATGCGACCTGTTTCTACGGAGATAGAAGTTCTACTAGTTTAATTTATTACGTGTGGACAGTCCAAAGATTACGACCTGATCCACACGGTTTGATTTGATTTATTTGAGACGCGTGTCGACAGACGAGATCCTTCCGCGGCCAATCACGGGTACGTATTTTCGGCATTATTGTTGTGCCTTTTTTTTATGCAACTTGCAGTCTCGCCAATGTGTCGCGGAGCATGTAAAGGCGGTCGCCGCCAAAGGCGGCGTTGGGATATGAGCTACAGATAAGCCGGTAAAGGTTAACTTGGAAGATTAGTAAGTACCCATATTATACATTTTGTCGTTTACTGTAAAATATAAAATGTGGATTTTTGGATTTTTAGTTTAGAAAAAAATCCATTAGTAAATCTAGAGGGCATATAATTTTTAATGTTCATTATCCGAAAAACACTATTTAAGGATGTGACATAATTTTACACGGATTTTCACTATTTTCCGGACTTTTCTCACACTTTTCCATCACATTTGTTACTAAAAATTTTTTTCGTAAATTGACTGATAGTGACCATTGATTTTTCATCCTAAATTACCACTTTGTATAATTTTTTTAATTTCCAACGATTTTTTTAGAATAATCAGTCATTTAACCTTTTGTGTATATTTTAAATTTATAATTGTTCATGTATATTTCTCTGAAATATACGATTATTGCATCGATTTGAGGATTTAACCTATTTCCCACAGATTTTTACTATTTTCCTGACTTTTCCATCACATTTGCAATTAAAAAATGTTTTTCATAAATTTCGATAATAACCCATTGATTTTTTAAATCTTAAATAACCCCTTTCTGCAAATTTTTCATTTTCTTTGTATATTTGTTTAAAGAACACAATTTTTGCATTGATTTTAGGATTTTCCACACATTTTCACTATTTTTTTTTCTGGTGCCACACTTTTTTATCATAAAAATGGGCTATTTGCTCTGTTGGTATCTGTATTTTTCAGATTTATTCCTAAATATTGTTGACCGAACAGAAAGAAAGATTATGTTATGGAATATAGGATTTTATTTAATTTTCCACACATTTTCAGCATTTTCCCAACTTTTTCCTTACTTTTACATTATTTTTGCTGGTAAAACACTTTTTTTCGTAAATTTTGATAATGCACAATGATTCTTCATCTTAAATTACCCGTTTGTTTAAATTATTAATTTCCTAAGATTTTTATTCAGGAATTTTAATTTTTCTAAAAAAAAATCATCGAAAATTTCATTATTTAGTTCACTGTGCATCTATATTTTTTAAATTAATTTCCTATGCATTATTGTCCAAATATTTTACTTTAGCATTGATTTTAGAATATAACTAAATTTTCGACGTGTTTTTTTTATTTTCCAGACAATTTTCACACTTTTCTACCACTTGTGTTTAAAAAATTTTTTTCGTATGTTTTTTAACAGTGAACAATTTTAAATTATCCCTTTCTATAATTTTTATGTTGGCACTTTCATCTTGCTTGTTTTGGGAAGTTCCAAATAATGTCAAATTTGGAGACCCAAACTTATTAGGCCACACCCTTTAGATGTGCCTGTCCCAACTTATTGTAGATTTAAGTTGGCTGAGAAAGTGATGTGGACTGTATATATATATATATATATATATATATATATACCGGTAATCTTACGTACTGGCACCAAAAACTAAATCGACGTATACAAACCCGGAATTGTAGAGAGATAAGAGGTTCTACCGGCACCTTATATATGTTTTGACTGTATATGTTGTCTGGCACCATATATATTATTTCAGAATACACTTTTCAATTTTATCTTCGACAGACATATTCGACTCGAACGCTTAAGGAGGTTGGGGCGTTAGACAAGAATAATGAAAAATCTGAAAAAGTATTTTTTAACAAATTAATGCGTATGACAAAATTTTCTATAAAAAAAACCTAAAGTCAAAAAGTTAAAAAACTTTTAATCCTACATATAGCATACAAACAGTACATTTTTATTCGAGCAAATAAGCAATAGCCCAGTTGTCAGAGAGTTTGACCTCGTCAAAATGTGATGTCGATGAAACTTGGCATTTAAGTACTTGAAACGGTGCAGAAAATGATAAAAAAATCTTTGCTGCTCTAAAGTGTATGCTAACTTTACAATTTTGAAAATAAAATCGTAAATTTGGTTTTTCCATTATCTCGAAAAAAAAATTCGAATTAATAATAGCACCACGTGAAAGAGCGGAAAATTTTACTAAAAATTATATTATAAGTTATTTTTAAAAAGAATTTGTATTACTATAAAAAATTTTATTTTATATAAATCAATTTCTAAATTATTTTTAACTTTATTAAAAAAAAAATAATTTCTGATTTATATAAACACTATTTTGAAAATAAAAATTTCGTCGAATGAATATTGTAAAAAAAATGAAAATTTTAAAACATAAGTTTAATTAAACCCAGATAATCATCATTTTAATTATATTTAAATCAAA
The DNA here is from genome assembly GCA_949320105.2 of Crepidodera aurea. Lineage (NCBI taxonomy): Eukaryota > Metazoa > Arthropoda > Insecta > Coleoptera > Chrysomelidae > Crepidodera > Crepidodera aurea. The sequence goes on from OX439474.1 coordinate 3,363,834, forward strand.
AGTAAAAGTATAATAATGATAAATCTACAAGGATTTTTTTTTGTTATGCCTCTATTAATAGATATCTTCACTTTTATAAAAAGCAGTGAGAATTTTAGAAATTATAACTGCCGATCAAATTTTCTATGAGAAAACAAAAAAAATTTTAAAAATTAATGGATTCCTGAGAAAGCTTAGAGTCTCCTCTTTAAAATGCTTCCTTTTTTGTTTTTTTGCTTACAATTTACACAAAGATACTTTAGTTTTTCCGAACGTCTCGCCTGAATATTTGAATTCAACGGCTCGGCGCGCGTCGAGTTTTCGAATTTGCTTTCTTATTTTTAATAATTTTTTACAGTAATACAATTTTTTTTAACTAACTTTAACTTTTTAACTTTAAATATAATTTTTAGTACAATTTTCCGCTTTTTTGGTGCTATTAGTTTTTCGAAATTTTTATTTTTTTCCAGATATAAGAAAAACCAAGTTTTCGATTTTATTTTCGAAATTGTGTAGTTAGCATATACTTTAGAGCAGCAAAGATTTTTTTATCGTTTTCTACACCCATTCAAGTACTTAAATGCCAAGTTTCATCGAGATCACATTTTGTGCGAGTTGTTGGTCAATATGCTTCTCTGGCAATGCATATTTTAATATTTATTCCAATTTTATAATGAGACTTTTAATTAATAAAAAATACTATTAAACGTTCGTAAACTGTTGACTCTGTCTTTTTAATTAATAATTTCTATTAAGTCATTTTAATTCGAAGTCTTGTAATTTTTGCCAAAATCGCGTATTCTAAAAAATGCTCTAGGTTAGAATATACAGTATATCCACAAATGGAATCGAAAAGTGGAAAAAAATATTATTTTAGTTTATTCTTTAGAAAAATCTTACTAAAGTCCATAAAATAAGATCAGAATATCCAAATCTTAGAATACCTGTACGGTGTCTTAAAAAGTAAAAATGTATCAATAGAAAACTAACATTAAGTACTTATTATTCACAAAATGTTTAGGAATTGAAAAAATTGTATGCATCATTTAAAATAAAATATAAACATAAATTTTCAAATTAAAAATTAAATTTCAGTTTTTAAAACATAAAAATTAGTCTTATGGACAAATAAAATTGGCAAATCCAAATTTTAGTTCATTTGTAAAAACACAAATGTACTAAGAAATTAATTAAATGAGAAAAATTATCGAAATTATTTTTTAATTGACACAAATTGCACAATTGTTAATATTTTAAAATGAGCCACATTGTTTAAACAAAATTGCACTATATTCTAAGTATAAGTGAACAATTTTTATATTATTTCATTTTGTTATTGCTTTCTTTGCAAAAAAATAAAATTTTAGAGATTCCGTAGATATTGATATAAGTAAAGGTTCCATTTGAGGGTTTTTGATGTAAAAATTTTTAGTTTGGACAACAACTTACTTATATAAACATTTTGAGTAAAATACTAAATAATCTTAGTTACTTTTTAATATTCTTACACATTTACTTGATTTTCTACATGTAACTTAAAATTGTGATATACGAATCTTATTTTATATGAACAAACATGATTTTTTTATAACGAATAACTTTCTCGTAAAATTAAGATTTTGTTTTAGAGGTTCTTGATAAAAGAGGGGTTTTTAATGCCCAAATGTTATTATCTATATAATTTTTAATTAAAGAGCTTGCACCGCAATCCGTTAAAATACGTACTAAGTTTTTGTAAAGATTTTTCAACAATTTTTTAGTTTTTACGCGGAATTCACAAAACGCTTCTAAATGGTGCCTGAACGTTCCTTCCTGCGTGGTGCCACAAAGTTTATATAATATAATAACTTGAAATGTATATCCTTTGGGCCCCATATATTATTTCAATTTTATTTTGAAAAGAAGTATTCGCCTCGGAGGTTGAGGCGTTAGACAAAAATTGTTTTTATTAATTTTCCAATTTTTTAAAAACTTAATTTTACTTTAAAGTGCTTCTAATTTTTTTAAATTTTAAATTTATAAATTGCGGATATTTACATAAATTTAATTTTTTTATTACTAAGTTAGGACAAAAAATTCAAAAGATTCAATGGATCTAAATAAGTAAATAATTATAATCAATGGAGTGGCGAACAAAAAACTAAAACTGTAAAAACTTACCTTGAAAATATTAAAAATGGCAAAAGGTCTTAGATATTATATTTTTTAATAAATATAAAAAAAATAATCGGTTTGGTTGTTATTAAAATAATTGATTATTTATGGATACCGCTATTATAATTTAAAATTAAAATCTAATTTTAATTATTTAAATGTAAAAATGTGAAGTGTAAAATGTAAGTGTAAATGTAAAAATGTAAAGTGTAAAATGTAAGTGTAAATGTAAAAATTACTATTGAGAAATGAATTGGCGTTCTTTTGAAATTTTGTAAAAACACAACTTAATTAACTAAGAAATTAATAAAATGACTAAAATTATCAACATTATTTATTATTTTACACAAAATGCATAATTGTTTATAATTTAAAATGAGCCTTTGTGAAACAAAATTGCACTATTTGATTTATTTTACGTAACCTCTCGTCTCCACACATTTTTCTGCTCTTAAAATACATAATTCTTTATAAACTTTCAGAAATTTTTTAAAGATATTTTATAATTAATAATAATAATAGTACTTTATTGACAAAGTCAAATGGCCATCGACCGAGGTCTTTCAGCAATTGATATTTTATTTATTTAAAGCTTAAGTACTTATTGTTTTGTAAAAGACAGATTGTATAGTTCTAGGAAGTTAATAAAAAAAAATTAAAGCTTTTTTTATAAAAAAAAAATAAAATTTTAAAGATATAGCATCGATATTATTATAAGTAATTGTTTCATTTAAATAAAAAAAAAGGTTTTTGATTATTAAAAATTTTTGTGTAAAATAATACATAATCCTTACTTTTTAATTCTTTTACACATTTTCCTAATTTAAAAACATTTAAGACTTTCATATGCAAATTTTATTTTTTTTTAGAAGCACGATATTTTGTAGACTGACTTTATTTATGTCATAAAGTATAAATAATAGTATATTCTGTAACAAGGTTGGAATGAGAATTCGACACAAGTGGAGGAACCACGAGTGTCGGATCTTCATTCCAACAGAGTAACAGACTGTTCTTTCTCCACGACCACAGAAAGTAGAAATTAAATATATTAAAATGAAACCTCAATCTCAACATTGTGGCGGTAGTATTTTTATATTCAAGCTTGGATTTTTGCGGTAGCAAATTTTACATCTGAATCGTTTGATTTTCTTCTCCTTTTTAATAAATTAAAAGTTTTTACAAACCAATATTAAGACCACGTCAACTAATTCGACATTCATGGCAAACCTTATTTTTTTAAACAAGTATGGAATAAAGAGTATCTCTAGTGATAGAATGAAGTATGTATAAAATACATAAGAGACAAATGTTTCAGAATTTTCTTTCAATCTCAAGAGCGAGAATGTTTCTTTTCTGTTATTATAAGTGATTTCAGAATAACTACATTCAGTAGTGGCTGTGGAGAAAATTTTTTAGTGATTCTTGATAATTCCCAAATGTTATTATTTATATTATTTTTAATAAAATAATTTATGAAAAATTATAATTCTACCTATTAAAGCATGAATCGCAATCCAAAAGCAAGATTTACCTCTTAAGCTTACATCGCAAATATCAAGTTGTTTATTTTTACATCGCATTCACAAAACACGACTAAAAGGTGCTTGAACGTACTTTCGTTCATGGTGCCACAACGCTTCGGTCGCGTCCTGGTGCTTGTACGTAGCGTATGCTATAGACGAGTCGGGGTGACCCCTGGGGAGTATACGGATTAACTAAAATCGGGTTTTTACATATAAATGGTCCAAGTGGCACCTTCCTGAAAATTGCTGTGGGGCTTCCTGGGGTGCTCAAGATACCAAAAATGACTTAAAACGTTGTGGCACCAAAAATTGGTGCCACAACGTTTTATATGGTGCCACAACGTCTATATAAGGTCGTTTTTGGTGCCGGAACGTAGGGTTACATATATATATATATATATATATATATATATATATATATATATATATATATATATATATATATATATATATATATATATATATATATATATATATATACAGGTAATCTTACGTACTGGCACCAAAAACTAAATCGACGTATACAAACCCGGAATTGTAGAGAGATAAGAGATTCTACCGGCACCTTATATATGTTTTGACTGTATATGCTGTCTGGCACCATATATATTATTTCAGAATACACTTTTTAATTTTATCTTGGACAGACATATTCGCCTCGAACGCTTAATGAAGCTGGGGCGTTAGACAAGAATAACGAAAAATCTAAAAAAATATTTTTTTAACAAATTAATGCGTATGACAAAATTTTCTATAAAAAAACCTAAAGTCAAAAAGTTAAAAAAACTTTTAATCCTACATATAGGTAGCATACAAACAGTACATTTTTATTCGAGCAAATAACCAATAGCCCAGTTGTCAGAGAGTTTGACCTCGTCAAAATGTGATATCGATGAAACTTGGCATTTAAGTACTTGAAACGGTTCAGAAAACGATAAAAAAATCTTTGCTGCTCTAAAGTGTATGCTAACTTTACAATTTCGAAAATAAAATCGTAAATTTGGTTTTTCCATTATATCTCGAAAAAAAAATTCGAAAAACTAGTTATTTTTAAAAAGAATTTGTATTACTATAAAAAATTTTATTTTATATAAATCAATTTCTAAATTATTTTTAACTTTATTAAAAAAAAAATAATTTCTGATTTATATACACTATTTTGAAAATAAAAATTGCGTCGAATGAATATTGTAAAAAAATGAAAATTTTAAAACATAAGTTTTACTAAACCCAGATAATGTTCATCATTTTAATTATATTTAAATCAAAAGTAAAAGTATAATAATGATAAATCTACAAGGATTTTTTTTTGTTATGCCTCTATTAATAGATATCTTCACTTTTATAAAAATCAGTGAGAATTTTAGAAATTATAACTACCGGTCAAATTTTCTATGAGAAAACACAAAAAAATTTAAAAATTAATGGATTCCTGAGAAATCTCAGAGTCTCCTCTTTAAAATGCTTTCTTTTTTTCTTTGCGTACATTTTAGACAAAATACTTTAATTTTTCCGAACGCCTTGCATGAATATTTGTATTCAACGGCTCGGCGCGCGTAGAGTTTTCAAATTTGCTTTCTTATTTTTAATAATTTTTTACAGTAATACAATTTTTTTTAAATAACTTATAACATAATTTTTAATACAATTTTCCGCTCTTTTGGTGCTATTAGTTTTTCGAAATTTTTATTTTTTTTCCAGATATAAGAAAAAGCAAGTTTTCGATTTTATTTTCGAAATTGTGAAGTTAGCATATACTTTAGAGCAGCAAAGATTTTTTTATCGTTTTCTACACCCATTCAAGTACTTAAATGCCAAGTTTAATCGAGATCACATTTTGTGCGAGCTGTTGGTCAACATCCTTCTCTGGCAATGCCTATTTTAATATTTATTCCAATTTTATAATGAGACTTTTAATTAATAAAAAATATTATTAACCGTTCGTAAACTGTTGAATCTGTCCTTTTAATTAATAATTTCTATTAAGTAATTTTAATTTGTCTTGTCATTTTTGCCAAAATCGCGTATTCTGAAAAATGATCTAGGTTAGAACAGTATATCCACAAATGGAATCGAAAAGTGGAAAAAAATATTATTTTAGTTTATTCTTTAGAAAAATCTTACTAAAGTTCATAAAATAAGATCAGAATATCCAAATCTTAGAATACCTGTACGGTGTGTTAAAAAGTAAAAATGTATCAATAGAAAACTACCATTACTTATTATTATTCACAAAATGTTTAGTAATTGAAAAAATTGTATGCATCATTTAAAATAAAATATAAATATAAATTTTCAAATTAAAAATTAAATTTCAATTTTTAAAACATAAAAATTAGTCTTATTGACAAATAAGATTGGCAAATCCAAATTTTAGTTCATTTGTAAAAACACAAATGTAATAAGAAATTAATTAAATGAGAAAAATTATCGAAATTATTTATTAATTGACACAAATTGCACAATTGTTAATATTTTAAAATGAGCCACATTGTTTAAACAAAATTGCACTATTTAATATATTCTAAGTATAAGTGAACAATAATTATATTATTTCATTTTGTTATTGCTTTCTTTGCAAAAAAATAAAATTTTAGAGATTCCGTAGATATTGATGTAAGTAAAGGTTCCATTTGAGGGTTTTTGATGTAAAAATTTGTAGTTTGGACAACAACTTACTTATATAAACATTTTGAGTAAAATACTAAATAATCTTAGTTACTTTTTAATATTCTTACACATTTTCTTGATTTTCTACATGTAACTTAAAATTGTGATATACGAATCTTATTTTATTTGACAAACATGATTTTTTTATAACGAATAACTTTCTCGTAAAATTAAGATTTTTTTAGTGGTTCTTGATAAAAGAGGGGTTTTTAATGCCCAAATGTTATTATCTATATAATTTTTAATTAAAGAGCTTGCACCGCAATCCGTTAAAATACCTATCAAGTTTTTGTAAAGATTTTTCAACAATTTTTTAGTTTTTACGCAGAATTCACAAAACGCTTCTAAACGTTCCTTCCTGCGTGGTGCCACAAAGTTTATATAATATAATAACTTAAAATATATATCCTTTTGGCACCATATATTATTTCAATTTTATTTTGAAAAGAAGTAGTCGCCTCGGAGGTTGAGGCGTTAGACAAAAATTGTTTTTTATTAATTTTCCAATTTTTTAAAAACTTAATTTTACTTTAAAGTGCTTCTAATTTTTTAAAATTATTACCTAATTTTTATACATAAATTTATAAATTGCGGATATTTACATAAATTTAATTTTTTTATTACTAAGTTAGGACAAAAAATTCAAAAGATTCAATGGATCTAAATAAGTAAATAATTATAATCATGGAGTGGCGAACAAAAAACTATAATTGTTAAATGAAATTAATAAAATGACTAAAATTATCAACATTATTTATTATTTTACACAAAATGCATAATTGTTTATAATTTAAAATGAGCCTTTGTGAAACAAAATTGCACTATTTGATTTATTTTACGTAACCTCTCATCTCCATACATTTTTCTGCTCTTAAAATACATAATTCTTTATAAACTTTCAGAAATTTTTTAAAGATATTTTATAATTAATAATAATAATAGTACTTTATTGACAAAGTCAAATGGCCATCGACCGAGGTCCTTCGACAATTGATATTTTATTTATTTAAGGCTTAAGTACTTATTGTTTTGTAAAAGACAGATTGAATATTTCTAGGAAGTTAATAAAAAAAATTAAAACTTTTTTTTTGTAAAAAAAAAATAAAATTTTAAAGATATAGCATCGATATTATTATAAGTAATTGTTTCATTTAACTAAAAAAAAGGTTTTTGATTATTAAAAATTTTTGTGTAAAATAATACATAATCCTTATTACTTTTTAATTCTTTTACACATTTTCTTAATTTAAAAACATATCATTTAAGACTTTCATATGCAAATCTTATTTTTTTTAAGAAGCACGATATTTTGTAGACTGACTTTATGTCATAAAGTATAAATAATAGTATCTTCTGTAACAAGGTTGGAATGAGAATTCGACACAAGTGGAGGAACCACTAGTGTCGGATCTTCATTCCAACAGAGTAACAGACTGTACTTTCTTCACGACCACAGAAAGTAGAAATTAAATATATTAAAATGAAACCTCAATCTCTCAACATTGTGGAGGTAGTATTTTTATATTTAAGCTTGGATTTTTGCGATAGCAAATTCTACATCTGAATCGTTTGATTTTCTTCTCCTTTTTAATAAATTAAAAGTTTTTACAAACCAATATTAAGACCACGTCAACTAATTCGACATTCATGGCAAACCTTATTTTTTTAAACAATTATGGAATAAAGAGTATCTCTAGTGATAGAATGAAGTATGTATAAAATACATAAGAGACAAATGTTTCAGAATTTTCTTTCAATCTCAAGAGCGAGAATGTTTCTTTTCTGTTATTATAAGTGGGCTCAGAATAACTACATTCAGTAGTGGCCGTGGAGAAAATTTTTTAGTGATTCCCACATGATCTTATTTATATTATTTTTAATAAAATAATTTATGAAAAATTATAATTCTACCTATTAAAGCATGAATCGCAATCCAAAAGCAAGATTTACCTCTTAAGCTTACATCGCAAATATCAAGTTGTTTATTTTTACATCGCATTCACAAAACACGACTAAAAGGTGCTTGAACGTACTTTCGTTCATGGTGCCACAACGCTTCGGTCGCGTCCTGGTGCTTGTACGTAGCGTATGCTATAGACGAGTCGGGGTGACCCCTGGGGAGTATACGGATTAACTAAAATCGGGTTTTTACATATAAATGGTCCAAGTGGCACCTTCCTGAAAATTGCTGTGGGGCTTCCTGGGGTGCTCAAGATACCAAAAATGACTTAAAACGTTGTGGCACCAAAAATTGGTGCCACAACGTTTTATATGGTGCCACAACGTCTATATAAGGTCGTTTTTGGTGCCGGAACGTAGGGTTACATATATATATATATATATATATATATATATATATATATATATATATATATATATATACAGGTAATCTTACGTACTGGCACCAAAAACTAAATCGACGTATACAAACCCGGAATTGTAGAGAGATAAGAGATTCTACCGGCACCTTATATATGTTTTGACTGTATATGCTGTCTGGCACCATATATATTATTTCAGAATACACTTTTTAATTTTATCTTGGACAGACATATTCGCCTCGAACGCTTAATGAAGCTGGGGCGTTAGACAAGAATAACGAAAAATCTAAAAAAATATTTTTTTAACAAATTAATGCGTATGACAAAATTTTCTATAAAAAAACCTAAAGTCAAAAAGTTAAAAAAACTTTTAATCCTACATATAGGTAGCATACAAACAGTACATTTTTATTCGAGCAAATAACCAATAGCCCAGTTGTCAGAGAGTTTGACCTCGTCAAAATGTGATATCGATGAAACTTGGCATTTAAGTACTTGAAACGGTTCAGAAAACGATAAAAAAATCTTTGCTGCTCTAAAGTGTATGCTAACTTTACAATTTCGAAAATAAAATCGTAAATTTGGTTTTTCCATTATATCTCGAAAAAAAAATTCGAAAAACTAGTTATTTTTAAAAAGAATTTGTATTACTATAAAAAATTTTATTTTATATAAATCAATTTCTAAATTATTTTTAACTTTATTAAAAAAAAAATAATTTCTGATTTATATACACTATTTTGAAAATAAAAATTGCGTCGAATGAATATTGTAAAAAAATGAAAATTTTAAAACATAAGTTTTACTAAACCCAGATAATGTTCATCATTTTAATTATATTTAAATCAAAAGTAAAAGTATAATAATGATAAATCTACAAGGATTTTTTTTTGTTATGCCTCTATTAATAGATATCTTCACTTTTATAAAAATCAGTGAGAATTTTAGAAATTATAACTACCGGTCAAATTTTCTATGAGAAAACACAAAAAAATTTAAAAATTAATGGATTCCTGAGAAATCTCAGAGTCTCCTCTTTAAAATGCTTTCTTTTTTTCTTTGCGTACATTTTAGACAAAATACTTTAATTTTTCCGAACGCCTTGCATGAATATTTGTATTCAACGGCTCGGCGCGCGTAGAGTTTTCAAATTTGCTTTCTTATTTTTAATAATTTTTTACAGTAATACAATTTTTTTTAAATAACTTATAACATAATTTTTAATACAATTTTCCGCTCTTTTGGTGCTATTAGTTTTTCGAAATTTTTATTTTTTTTCCAGATATAAGAAAAAGCAAGTTTTCGATTTTATTTTCGAAATTGTGAAGTTAGCATATACTTTAGAGCAGCAAAGATTTTTTTATCGTTTTCTACACCCATTCAAGTACTTAAATGCCAAGTTTAATCGAGATCACATTTTGTGCGAGCTGTTGGTCAACATCCTTCTCTGGCAATGCCTATTTTAATATTTATTCCAATTTTATAATGAGACTTTTAATTAATAAAAAATATTATTAACCGTTCGTAAACTGTTGAATCTGTCCTTTTAATTAATAATTTCTATTAAGTAATTTTAATTTGTCTTGTCATTTTTGCCAAAATCGCGTATTCTGAAAAATGATCTAGGTTAGAACAGTATATCCACAAATGGAATCGAAAAGTGGAAAAAAATATTATTTTAGTTTATTCTTTAGAAAAATCTTACTAAAGTTCATAAAATAAGATCAGAATATCCAAATCTTAGAATACCTGTACGGTGTGTTAAAAAGTAAAAATGTATCAATAGAAAACTACCATTACTTATTATTATTCACAAAATGTTTAGTAATTGAAAAAATTGTATGCATCATTTAAAATAAAATATAAATATAAATTTTCAAATTAAAAATTAAATTTCAATTTTTAAAACATAAAAATTAGTCTTATTGACAAATAAGATTGGCAAATCCAAATTTTAGTTCATTTGTAAAAACACAAATGTAATAAGAAATTAATTAAATGAGAAAAATTATCGAAATTATTTATTAATTGACACAAATTGCACAATTGTTAATATTTTAAAATGAGCCACATTGTTTAAACAAAATTGCACTATTTAATATATTCTAAGTATAAGTGAACAATAATTATATTATTTCATTTTGTTATTGCTTTCTTTGCAAAAAAATAAAATTTTAGAGATTCCGTAGATATTGATGTAAGTAAAGGTTCCATTTGAGGGTTTTTGATGTAAAAATTTGTAGTTTGGACAACAACTTACTTATATAAACATTTTGAGTAAAATACTAAATAATCTTAGTTACTTTTTAATATTCTTACACATTTTCTTGATTTTCTACATGTAACTTAAAATTGTGATATACGAATCTTATTTTATTTGACAAACATGATTTTTTTATAACGAATAACTTTCTCGTAAAATTAAGATTTTTTTAGTGGTTCTTGATAAAAGAGGGGTTTTTAATGCCCAAATGTTATTATCTATATAATTTTTAATTAAAGAGCTTGCACCGCAATCCGTTAAAATACCTATCAAGTTTTTGTAAAGATTTTTCAACAATTTTTTAGTTTTTACGCAGAATTCACAAAACGCTTCTAAACGTTCCTTCCTGCGTGGTGCCACAAAGTTTATATAATATAATAACTTAAAATATATATCCTTTTGGCACCATATATTATTTCAATTTTATTTTGAAAAGAAGTAGTCGCCTCGGAGGTTGAGGCGTTAGACAAAAATTGTTTTTTATTAATTTTCCAATTTTTTAAAAACTTAATTTTACTTTAAAGTGCTTCTAATTTTTTAAAATTATTACCTAATTTTTATACATAAATTTATAAATTGCGGATATTTACATAAATTTAATTTTTTTATTACTAAGTTAGGACAAAAAATTCAAAAGATTCAATGGATCTAAATAAGTAAATAATTATAATCAATGGAGTGGCGAACAAAAAACTAAAACTAAAAACTTACCTTGAAAATATTAAAAATGGCAAAAGGTCTTAGATATTATATTTTTTAATAAATATAAAAAAAATAATCGGTTTGGTTGTTATTAAAATTGATTATTTATGGCTACCGCTATTATAATTTAAAATTAAAATCTAATTTTAATTATTTAAATGTAAAAATGTGAAGTGTAAAATGTAAGTGTAAATGTAAAAATGTAAATTATAAAATGTAAGTGTAAATGTAAAAATTACTATTGAGAAATGAATTGGCGTTCTTTTGAAATTTTGTAAAAACACAACTTAATTAACTAAGAAATTAATAAAATGACTAAAATTATCAACATTATTTATTATTTTACACAAAATGCATAATTGTTTATAATTTAAAATGAGCCTTTGTGAAACAAAATTGCACTATTTGATTTATTTTACGTAACCTCTCGTCTCCACACATTTTTCTGCTCTTAAAATACATAATTCTTTATAAACTTTCAGAAATTTTTTAAAGATATTTTATAATTAATAATAATAATAGTACTTTATTGACAAAGTCAAATGGCCATCGACCGAGGTCTTTCAGCAATTGATATTTTATTTATTTAAAGCTTAAGTACTTATTGTTTTGTAAAAGACAGATTGTATAGTTCTAGGAAGTTAATAAAAAAAAATTAAAGCTTTTTTTATAAAAAAAAAATAAAATTTTAAAGATATAGCATCGATATTATTATAAGTAATTGTTTCATTTAAATAAAAAAAAAGGTTTTTGATTATTAAAAATTTTTGTGTAAAATAATACATAATCCTTACTTTTTAATTCTTTTACACATTTTCCTAATTTAAAAACATTTAAGACTTTCATATGCAAATTTTATTTTTTTTTAGAAGCACGATATTTTGTAGACTGACTTTATTTATGTCATAAAGTATAAATAATAGTATATTCTGTAACAAGGTTGGAATGAGAATTCGACACAAGTGGAGGAACCACGAGTGTCGGATCTTCATTCCAACAGAGTAACAGACTGTTCTTTCTCCACGACCACAGAAAGTAGAAATTAAATATATTAAAATGAAACCTCAATCTCAACATTGTGGCGGTAGTATTTTTATATTCAAGCTTGGATTTTTGCGGTAGCAAATTTTACATCTGAATCGTTTGATTTTCTTCTCCTTTTTAATAAATTAAAAGTTTTTACAAACCAATATTAAGACCACGTCAACTAATTCGACATTCATGGCAAACCTTATTTTTTTAAACAAGTATGGAATAAAGAGTATCTCTAGTGATAGAATGAAGTATGTATAAAATACATAAGAGACAAATGTTTCAGAATTTTCTTTCAATCTCAAGAGCGAGAATGTTTCTTTTCTGTTATTATAAGTGATTTCAGAATAACTACATTCAGTAGTGGCTGTGGAGAAAATTTTTTAGTGATTCTTGATAATTCCCAAATGTTATTATTTATATTATTTTTAATAAAATAATTTATGAAAAATTATAATTCTACCTATTAAAGCATGAATCGCAATCCAAAAGCAAGATTTACCTCTTAAGCTTACATCGCAAATATCAAGTTGTTTATTTTTACATCGCATTCACAAAACACGACTAAAAGGTGCTTGAACGTACTTTCGTTCATGGTGCCACAACGCTTCGGTCGCGTCCTGGTGCTTGTACGTAGCGTATGCTATAGACGAGTCGGGGTGACCCCTGGGGAGTATACGGATTAACTAAAATCGGGTTTTTACATATAAATGGTCCAAGTGGCACCTTCCTGAAAATTGCTGTGGGGCTTCCTGGGGTGCTCAAGATACCAAAAATGACTTAAAACGTTGTGGCACCAAAAATTGGTGCCACAACGTTTTATATGGTGCCACAACGTCTATATAAGGTCGTTTTTGGTGCCGGAACGTAGGGTTACATATATATATATATATATATATATATATATATATATATATATATATATATATACATCTTACTATCTTTGAAGCGTCCCTATAAAGATGAAGCATGTAGCGTCCATCTTCTGATACTCATATTTATCGAAAGTTTCTTGTAATATACTCTGACAATTCATACAGCAGGGAGATCAAAGATACTTTTTGAAGTAAGAGATGAAGACGTTAAACATTTATAGTTCCACTCTATTTACATTAAGGCGTCTTTTCATTAGTATATCATCTGGGCGTCTATAATATACGGTACCACTCTCATTTCATAGATTGTCGAGCGTCCTCGGTGTATACCGACATCTATTCATTGAATATAAGAGCGTCCTGCGATGTTGCCAGTACAAGTGAGGATAGTGGGAAGAGTTACTCATGCGAGCTTTCGATATTCTCTTTGAAATAAACTCAAACAAACTCGACATTTGGACACTTAATATTTTTTTGCCGTGCGTCATTCTGATGGCGTTTAGCACACAACAGTTTCATAACTATGTAAGTTACGCATTTGTGGTTGTCTAATTGAAATTTGAGCAAAAACAGAAAAGTACCACAAGGTCACCAAAATACACTAACGGATACAGGATCAAATTATAAGAACAAGTGCACCTCTCAAGCTTTTTTAAATACTACCGCACGAGCTTTTTTTTTACCAAACGCACACCGACTCATCTACGACCGCTTTGAAGGCGGGGCCGAAGGCCCGGCATCAGATGTTCCGGGAAAGTTGTCCTCGAGTGACTCGAAAATTACTCGTGGTCAGGAGAGCGGGTAGAACTTTCAAACTGCCGTAATTTTTGTCCGATCCGGTTGAGATTTGGGGTGAGGGTACAAGATTTTTTGACTTAAAAATAGAACCTGAAAAATATCCCCCCCACCACCCCGACTCCCATGGGTAGAGTTGGTCAGTGTAAAAATTATTTTGTTCGGACGCAAAATGTAAACTTGGACCCGATCGGATTCCGGAAAAATTGGATCCCCCACTTCCGGCCAGGCCTGGAGCCTGACCGGGACATTTTTTTTTTCGGAATTTGTAGATTTATGAGTACGACTGTTTAGGGAGGTAATAAGTAAGGCGAAAATCGATTTTCGTTACGCCCCCCCCCCCGTAAGTCCAAAAAAAGTGACTCTCGAATTCCCAGGAAAAAACCCAGATATTCGTGGGGGCCGATCATGGCGATCTCCAGAATGACAAGTCGCCCCCCCACACACAGATCGAATTCAGATACCGAACAATTTGTTCAGTGAAAATGTATTTTTTTCAGGTCTGGATCAATGTCATTGGAGGGTCAAATTAAGAAAGCCTAGAAAAATTCATACAAAGATTTTCGGGGTCGTTGAATCTGAATCCGAGGTCCGGCTCATCAGGAAAAATGACCTGATGAGGTCAAGCGGACCTCGGATTCGGATTCAGCGATCCTGAAAACCTTTGTATGGCTTTTTCCGATTTTCCTAGAGGGTTTCCTTAATTTGACCCTCAAATCACCTTGACCCCGACCTGATGAGGTCAAGCGGACCTCGGATTCGGATTCAGCAACCCTCAAAATTTTGTATTAATTTTTTAAGATTTCTCCCAGAAGGTTTCCTAAATTTGACCTTCAAATGACATTGACCCTTACCTGATGAGGTCAAGCGAAGCTCGGATTCGGATTCATTTACCCTGAAAATCTTTGTATCAATTTTTTCAGATTTTTCCCAGAAGGTTTCCTCAATTTGACCCTCAAATAACCTTAACCCTGATCTGATGAGGTCAAGCTGACCTCTGATTCGGAATCAGCGATCCTAA
Source organism: Crepidodera aurea (assembly GCA_949320105.2). Taxonomy (NCBI): domain Eukaryota; kingdom Metazoa; phylum Arthropoda; class Insecta; order Coleoptera; family Chrysomelidae; genus Crepidodera; species Crepidodera aurea. The sequence goes on from OX439474.1 coordinate 3,379,172, forward strand.
ATCTTTTGTATGAATTTTCTCAGACTTGTCCCAAAAGGTTTCCTCAATTTGACTCTCAAATTACAATGACCCTGACCTCGGATTCTGATTCACCTACCCTGAAAATCCTTGTATGAATTTTTTCAGATTTTTCCCAGCAGGTTTCCTCAATTTGTCCCTCAAAAGACCTTAACCCTGACCTGATGAGAATTTGGTCCGGTCAGGTAACCAGCTATCCTGATGAGGTCAAGCTGACCTCTGATTCGGAATCAGCGATCCTAAATTTTTGTATGAATTTTTTCAGATTTTTCCCAGAAGGTTTCCTCAATTTGTCCCTCAAATGACCTTAACCCTGACCTGATGAGGTCAAGCTGTCTCTGATTCGGAATCAGCGATCCCGAAATCTTTGGTATGAATTTTTTCAGATTTTTCCCAGAAGGTTTCCTCAATTTGACCCTCAAATAACCTTAACCCTGATCTGATGAGGTCAAGCTAACCTCTGATTCGGAATCAGCGATCCTAAATCTTTTGTATGAATTTTCTCAGATTTGTCCCAAAAGGTTTCCTCAATTTGACTCTCAAATTACAATGACCCTGACCTCGGATTCTGATTCAGCTACCCTGAAAATCCTTGTATGAATTTTTTCAGATTTTTCCCAGCAGGTTTCCTCAATTTGTCCCTCAAAAGACCTTAACCCTGACCTGATGAGGTCAAGCTGACCACTGATTCGGAATCAGCGATCCTGAAATCTTTTGTATGAATTTTTTCAGATTTTTCCCAGACGGTTTCCTCAATTTGACTCTCAAATTACATTGATCCTGAACTCATGAGGTCAAGCGAACTTCGGATTCGGATTCAGCAACCCTGAAAATCCTTGTATGATTTTTTTCAGATTTTTCCCAGAAGGTTTCCTCAATTTGACTCTCAAATGACATTGACCCTGATGACCTGATGAGGTCATGCCTGGAGTCTGACCGGGACATTTTTTTCGAAATTTCTAGATTTATGAGTACGACTGTTTAGGGAAGTAACAAGTAAAGTGAAAATCGATTTTCATTACGCCCCCCCCCCTTACTTCCAAAAAAAGTTACTTAAATTCGCAGGAAAAAACCGAGTCGCGAACGACTTGGAACCACCAAGATATTCGTTGGAGCCGATCATGGCGATCTCCAGAATGCGAAATTGCCAATATAATATGTATCGATCGATTGTAAAAAGTTAATCTGAAACGCACTACCTAATGAATATTCTAGTAAAATAAATTGAACTTAAGGTTGTTATGGAAGGCACTGTTGTCTAATCTATAGGGCGCCTGGCAATCGAACGAGTATATGAAGTAATCGTATATCATGTATACGAATTGACGCTGCTAGCGACCCGAACGTCAGGACCTGTTAACTAATAATATACGGCAGCTGAATATTTTCCTTCATTTGGACACCGAAAAAGCGTCCACCAAAATTTTGTCATGAGGGTTTTCTATAAGTCAGGAGTCATCTCGCAAATTTTTACAGGTGGATGCAATAGAGCGTCCGTATACGGGCGCTCTAGTCACGGGGACGCTCTAATCAATGTAAATCGGTAATGTATGGACGCTCTTATGATAATGAGATATAAATATATATATATATATATATATATATATATATATATATATATATATATATATATATATATATACAGGTAATCTTACGTACTGGCACCAAAAACTAAATCGACGTATACAAACCCGGAATTGTAGAGAGATAAGAGATTCTACCGGCACCTTATATATGTTTTGACTGTATATGCTGTCTGGCACCATATATATTATTTCAGAATACACTTTTTAATTTTATCTTGGACAGACATATTCGCCTCGAACGCTTAATGAAGCTGGGGCGTTAGACAAGAATAACGAAAAATCTAAAAAAATATTTTTTTAACAAATTAATGCGTATGACAAAATTTTCTATAAAAAAACCTAAAGTCAAAAAGTTAAAAAAACTTTTAATCCTACATATAGGTAGCATACAAACAGTACATTTTTATTCGAGCAAATAACCAATAGCCCAGTTGTCAGAGAGTTTGACCTCGTCAAAATGTGATATCGATGAAACTTGGCATTTAAGTACTTGAAACGGTTCAGAAAACGATAAAAAAATCTTTGCTGCTCTAAAGTGTATGCTAACTTTACAATTTCGAAAATAAAATCGTAAATTTGGTTTTTCCATTATATCTCGAAAAAAAAATTCGAAAAACTAGTTATTTTTAAAAAGAATTTGTATTACTATAAAAAATTTTATTTTATATAAATCAATTTCTAAATTATTTTTAACTTTATTAAAAAAAAAATAATTTCTGATTTATATACACTATTTTGAAAATAAAAATTGCGTCGAATGAATATTGTAAAAAAATGAAAATTTTAAAACATAAGTTTTACTAAACCCAGATAATGTTCATCATTTTAATTATATTTAAATCAAAAGTAAAAGTATAATAATGATAAATCTACAAGGATTTTTTTTTGTTATGCCTCTATTAATAGATATCTTCACTTTTATAAAAATCAGTGAGAATTTTAGAAATTATAACTACCGGTCAAATTTTCTATGAGAAAACACAAAAAAATTTAAAAATTAATGGATTCCTGAGAAATCTCAGAGTCTCCTCTTTAAAATGCTTTCTTTTTTTCTTTGCGTACATTTTAGACAAAATACTTTAATTTTTCCGAACGCCTTGCATGAATATTTGTATTCAACGGCTCGGCGCGCGTAGAGTTTTCAAATTTGCTTTCTTATTTTTAATAATTTTTTACAGTAATACAATTTTTTTTAAATAACTTATAACATAATTTTTAATACAATTTTCCGCTCTTTTGGTGCTATTAGTTTTTCGAAATTTTTATTTTTTTTCCAGATATAAGAAAAAGCAAGTTTTCGATTTTATTTTCGAAATTGTGAAGTTAGCATATACTTTAGAGCAGCAAAGATTTTTTTATCGTTTTCTACACCCATTCAAGTACTTAAATGCCAAGTTTAATCGAGATCACATTTTGTGCGAGCTGTTGGTCAACATCCTTCTCTGGCAATGCCTATTTTAATATTTATTCCAATTTTATAATGAGACTTTTAATTAATAAAAAATATTATTAACCGTTCGTAAACTGTTGAATCTGTCCTTTTAATTAATAATTTCTATTAAGTAATTTTAATTTGTCTTGTCATTTTTGCCAAAATCGCGTATTCTGAAAAATGATCTAGGTTAGAACAGTATATCCACAAATGGAATCGAAAAGTGGAAAAAAATATTATTTTAGTTTATTCTTTAGAAAAATCTTACTAAAGTTCATAAAATAAGATCAGAATATCCAAATCTTAGAATACCTGTACGGTGTGTTAAAAAGTAAAAATGTATCAATAGAAAACTACCATTACTTATTATTATTCACAAAATGTTTAGTAATTGAAAAAATTGTATGCATCATTTAAAATAAAATATAAATATAAATTTTCAAATTAAAAATTAAATTTCAATTTTTAAAACATAAAAATTAGTCTTATTGACAAATAAGATTGGCAAATCCAAATTTTAGTTCATTTGTAAAAACACAAATGTAATAAGAAATTAATTAAATGAGAAAAATTATCGAAATTATTTATTAATTGACACAAATTGCACAATTGTTAATATTTTAAAATGAGCCACATTGTTTAAACAAAATTGCACTATTTAATATATTCTAAGTATAAGTGAACAATAATTATATTATTTCATTTTGTTATTGCTTTCTTTGCAAAAAAATAAAATTTTAGAGATTCCGTAGATATTGATGTAAGTAAAGGTTCCATTTGAGGGTTTTTGATGTAAAAATTTGTAGTTTGGACAACAACTTACTTATATAAACATTTTGAGTAAAATACTAAATAATCTTAGTTACTTTTTAATATTCTTACACATTTTCTTGATTTTCTACATGTAACTTAAAATTGTGATATACGAATCTTATTTTATTTGACAAACATGATTTTTTTATAACGAATAACTTTCTCGTAAAATTAAGATTTTTTTAGTGGTTCTTGATAAAAGAGGGGTTTTTAATGCCCAAATGTTATTATCTATATAATTTTTAATTAAAGAGCTTGCACCGCAATCCGTTAAAATACCTATCAAGTTTTTGTAAAGATTTTTCAACAATTTTTTAGTTTTTACGCAGAATTCACAAAACGCTTCTAAACGTTCCTTCCTGCGTGGTGCCACAAAGTTTATATAATATAATAACTTAAAATATATATCCTTTTGGCACCATATATTATTTCAATTTTATTTTGAAAAGAAGTAGTCGCCTCGGAGGTTGAGGCGTTAGACAAAAATTGTTTTTTATTAATTTTCCAATTTTTTAAAAACTTAATTTTACTTTAAAGTGCTTCTAATTTTTTAAAATTATTACCTAATTTTTATACATAAATTTATAAATTGCGGATATTTACATAAATTTAATTTTTTTATTACTAAGTTAGGACAAAAAATTCAAAAGATTCAATGGATCTAAATAAGTAAATAATTATAATCATGGAGTGGCGAACAAAAAACTATAATTGTTAAATGAAATTAATAAAATGACTAAAATTATCAACATTATTTATTATTTTACACAAAATGCATAATTGTTTATAATTTAAAATGAGCCTTTGTGAAACAAAATTGCACTATTTGATTTATTTTACGTAACCTCTCATCTCCATACATTTTTCTGCTCTTAAAATACATAATTCTTTATAAACTTTCAGAAATTTTTTAAAGATATTTTATAATTAATAATAATAATAGTACTTTATTGACAAAGTCAAATGGCCATCGACCGAGGTCCTTCGACAATTGATATTTTATTTATTTAAGGCTTAAGTACTTATTGTTTTGTAAAAGACAGATTGAATATTTCTAGGAAGTTAATAAAAAAAATTAAAACTTTTTTTTTGTAAAAAAAAAATAAAATTTTAAAGATATAGCATCGATATTATTATAAGTAATTGTTTCATTTAACTAAAAAAAAGGTTTTTGATTATTAAAAATTTTTGTGTAAAATAATACATAATCCTTATTACTTTTTAATTCTTTTACACATTTTCTTAATTTAAAAACATATCATTTAAGACTTTCATATGCAAATCTTATTTTTTTTAAGAAGCACGATATTTTGTAGACTGACTTTATGTCATAAAGTATAAATAATAGTATCTTCTGTAACAAGGTTGGAATGAGAATTCGACACAAGTGGAGGAACCACTAGTGTCGGATCTTCATTCCAACAGAGTAACAGACTGTACTTTCTTCACGACCACAGAAAGTAGAAATTAAATATATTAAAATGAAACCTCAATCTCTCAACATTGTGGAGGTAGTATTTTTATATTTAAGCTTGGATTTTTGCGATAGCAAATTCTACATCTGAATCGTTTGATTTTCTTCTCCTTTTTAATAAATTAAAAGTTTTTACAAACCAATATTAAGACCACGTCAACTAATTCGACATTCATGGCAAACCTTATTTTTTTAAACAATTATGGAATAAAGAGTATCTCTAGTGATAGAATGAAGTATGTATAAAATACATAAGAGACAAATGTTTCAGAATTTTCTTTCAATCTCAAGAGCGAGAATGTTTCTTTTCTGTTATTATAAGTGGGCTCAGAATAACTACATTCAGTAGTGGCCGTGGAGAAAATTTTTTAGTGATTCCCACATGATCTTATTTATATTATTTTTAATAAAATAATTTATGAAAAATTATAATTCTACCTATTAAAGCATGAATCGCAATCCAAAAGCAAGATTTACCTCTTAAGCTTACATCGCAAATATCAAGTTGTTTATTTTTACATCGCATTCACAAAACACGACTAAAAGGTGCTTGAACGTACTTTCGTTCATGGTGCCACAACGCTTCGGTCGCGTCCTGGTGCTTGTACGTAGCGTATGCTATAGACGAGTCGGGGTGACCCCTGGGGAGTATACGGATTAACTAAAATCGGGTTTTTACATATAAATGGTCCAAGTGGCACCTTCCTGAAAATTGCTGTGGGGCATCCTGGGGTGCTCAAGATACCAAAAAAGACTTAAAACGTTGTGGCACCAAAAATTGGTGCCACAACGTTTTATATGGTGCCACAAAGTCTATATAAGGTCGTTTTTGGTGCTGGAACGTAGGGTTACATATATATATATATATAGGTTATAGCGAAATTATACTCTGAGTACTTGGATTTTATATATTAACGATAACTTCGTAAAACAAAACACTTTACAACAAACATAGAATGTAACAAAATTCAAAACTGTGTTTGCAATTGCTTAAAAAATAACTGACTGTGAATACGAGTGCGTATGTAATAATATGCAATTCATATAAGTTAAAATTGATGAATTTATTACGTAAGAAACAGTCTAATGATGCGACCTGTTTCTACGGAGATAGAAGTTCTACTAGTTTAATTTATTACGTGTGGACAGTCCAAAGATTACGACCTGATCCACACGGAGTCTGATGTTCTACTGGTTTGATTTGATTTATTTGAGACGCGTGTCGACAGACGAGATCCTTCCGCGGCCAATCACGGGTACGTATTTTCGGCATTATGGTTGTGCCTTTTTTTTATGCAACTTGCAGTCTCGCCAATGTGTCGCGGAGCATGTAAAGGCGGTCGCCGCCAAAGGCGGCTTTTATTATTGATTTTTATCTCGTCGGTGAGTTACTTCCGCGCTGATTATCTGTGCGATGGTCTTGATTCACGATGTGTTTTGTACTGTTGCTATGCGTGAGGTTTGGTTATTTTACTTCCCTTGTTGCCATGGGCGTAGGTAAAAATGTTTGATTTCGAACATTGCTCATAAAATAAAATTGAAAAAAAAAACTTAAAAAATATTTTTATTATTTCCCATTCTTTTTTACCCCATTCTTAATAAAAATATATTTTGCGGTATTCATTTTTCTTACAAAAAATTACAGTCCACTCCTGGAAAGTCGCAATATATTTCAACCTATAGCAACGAAGCATTTAAATTAGTATCACATTCTTTGAAACAAAAAAAAATATTCCTTCAAATAAATCACTGGACCTGGTGTTAAGTTAAATCTTCTTTGTATTTATTCAGTGAAAATATTAAATAAATCTTGGAGATAAATCGTAATAGCAACATTGTAATTCGTCCTGGCAAAAAATTCGCAGCCCGTTTTCGCGTTTTTTTCCTATAAAACCTTATGCTAATCTACAATTCATCTCGGCGGCATCCAATGACCCATTGAAAATTAGAGTAACAATTCGTATTTGCGCGAAAATCCCCGCATTATTCGCAAACACGAGATTAAATACAAATTTTCGAGGAATAATGAAAGAGGAGACCGAGTGATGCACGGTGGATCTAACGTGGTACGTAGATGGACATTACTGAATAAAAATTAAACAGTATTTATTTATAAACTAACTAAAGTACAGCATATAAAACAACTCAGTTCATTAATGACAGAGTTGGGGAATAACTTGGATTGTGTTATTGCCGGGATTGATCTATTTATATTGTATGCTCCCGATTAAAACTTTGGTCCAGCTAATAACAGACCGAGACCCCAAGATGGCTGAGATGGTGGTCCCCAGCTCGCTATCATAAACCTTTTTATCTCTCCACAGCCACAGTAGCGCATCACGATAATTTATTTTCCGGGTCTTGTTAAGAACCCGAAGGTCGGAGAAGAGGCAAAAAAGATCGCGAACAATCGTCAGGCTCGATAGAGCCGGAGCGAAAGCAGACAAAAACACAAAAGTGGATACTGTTGTTGGGGAAATAAGGTGAGGGTTATAATTGCCGAGCTTCGGGATACATAATCGGTTGGGAAATGGTCGTTTCCAGTAATGTGATTTATGCATTTTACTAAACGAAGCCTATGGAAAAAATGTCATGGATTGTGGGGATTATTGGTCCTTATATTTATGACGTAGAAATATTTGTATTGAATTTACAATATTTCGAATGTATAAGAGCTTAGGAAAAGACAAAAATGTAATTAAAAATAAGGGAGGATCAAGGAACATGTGTTCGAACTCTGCGACTGAAGAAGGACCTAAAAACAGGACCAATAGAGTTAAGTAACTTTAAATATTCAACAAATAACACGCCGAACAATTAAATATATTACCTACAATTTTATAAACGTCGCAATGGAGTAACAACGATGATCTTTAATGGGTTCTAAATGTTTTTTTTATTATTTAAATGGTACTAAAAGTAGTAATACATATTATCAGTCCTATGGCTTTATTCCCCACTCGGCCATTCGCTTTTGGGTTCCAATTAGGTGTGCGTGAAAAAGTACGCTATACAGAACACGAAGCTGATGACAGTAAAACAAATACATATCCGATAAACTGTTTTTTGCATTGATTATCACAGGCACTTAAAAAATTAATAAGCTGAAATCCAGATCTTCTTTATAGACGAGACAATGAAGCACTTAAAAGGCCAAAAGTTCGGAATCTTGCATTCGCTTTCAAAATTTTTTTGTATCTTATACAAACTGGAAATTGCATTGCTGCAGTCAAAAATGTATTTTTTGAGACGGCTTTTGGAAGATTTAATAACTTTGTAAATAAGAGCGAGAACTGGCCCAAATCGGGTTCCCGGGTGTTCTCGAGATCGCTAATCACGATTATGATGTTCAAATTGACCCACAGTCGACCTGGAGCTCAGAAACGCCGATGAACGTCATCTCCGTGGGACTATCCCAAAAGTCACGCGGAGAAGGAGAGAAACTCGGCGCCCGGGGGTTTTTTGGGTCGTGAATTCAAATATGGCTTCGGCGATCACCCTCCGGACACCTTGTGCACCGGAACCTGGACGTGGACGTCATCTCCGAGAGTCTTCCTGACAAGATTGCCAAAAACAACCCGAAAATCATTGTGGGAGTGCTTTTTGGGGCGCTGAATCCAAATTTCACGTTGAAAACGACCCCCTGAACACCTGTTGCACTGGAACCTGGACGCGGACCTCATCTCTGTGGGTTTTCCTCACACAATCGAAAAGGCGAACCGAAAATCATAAGCCGTCTCAAAAAATGCATTTTTTGAATGCACTTTTGGCTGCAATTTCCGGTTTGTATAAGATACAAATTAGGTACATTTTTTACAATAAATTTTTGGAAGCGAATGCTTCAATGCCTCATTGCCACTTGTTTGTGTACGTATTTTTGCATGTTTCCATGTCTCCAATATATTTTACATTCATTTCAAACCTGTAAATATCACAAAGAAATTAAACAAAAATTCTGATACACCTGATCCAAAAAACCGTGTTCTACTACTTCAAATTTGAATGTTGCTATTTATTAGTATATTACGTAATATGTGTTGTAAATAGCATTTTACGCACGAATGGAAAAATTGCGCACGAAGCCGCGAAGTGCGTAATTGCTTTACAACACGCATTACGTACTATACTTTACCTACGGCCATATACAGTGTGCGAAAAGTCTGGACTTAGTTATTGCATCTTTAGATTTTTTTAACAATTTTATTTCGAACAATTTTACAAAATTATAGAGGATGTATTATCATATAGCCTAATTCGTTCTATTTATTAACATTGAAACTTTATTGAAACTTACCAAACAACTGTTTGGTAGATTAACAAATTGTTACATACCCATTAAAAATATATTGGAAGTTGAAAGACAGAAACCGGTCTTAGGATGTCGAATCTAATAAATTAAAATTCCTTCTGGTTTACTCACTTTGTATTAATCTCTGAAAGGGATAAAAAAGAAGAGAGTGACATCTTGACTAGATTCAGTCAAAATTTAATGTCAATACTCTCTTCTTACCATAGATGGTAGCACATCTAAAAATGTTATCTTATAGCGGATATAGCTATTGACTTGTACGAGTTTGGAATTTTATTTATTGGATTCGAAAACCCTAACTGATGAAGTCGAAAGACAGAAACCGGTCTTAGGATGTCGAATCTAATAAATTAAAATTCCTTCTGGTTTACTCACTTTGTATTAATCTCTGAAAGGGATAAAAAAGAAGAGAGTGACATCTTGACTAGATTCAGTCAAAATTTAATGTCAATACTCTCTTCTTACCATAGATGGTAGCACATCTAAAAATGTTATCTTATAGCGGATATAGCTATTGACTTGTACGAGTTTGGAATTTTATTTATTGGATTCGAAAAGCCTAACTGATGAAGTCGAAAGACAGAAACCGGTCTTAGGATGTCGAATCTAATAAATTAAAATTCCTTCTGGTTTACTCACTTTGTATTAATCTCTGAAAGGGATAAAAAAGAAGAGAGTGACATCTTGACTAGATTCAGTCAAAATTTAATGTCAATACTCTCTTCCTACCATAGATGGTAGCACATCTAAAAATGTTATCTTATAGCGGATATAGCTATTGACTTGTACGAGTTTGGAATTTTATTTATTGGATTCGAAAAGCCTAACTGATGAAGTCGAAAGACAGAAACCGGTCTTAGGATGTCGAATCTAATAAATTAAAATTCCTTCTGGTTTACTCACTTTGTATTAATCTCTGAAAGGGATAAAAAAGAAGAGAGTGACATCTTGACTAGATTCAGTCAAAATTTAATGTCAATACTCTCTTCTTACCATAGATGGTAGCACATCTAAAAATGTTATCTTATAGCGGATATAGCTATTGACTTGTACGAGTTTGGAATTTTATTTATTGGATTCGAAAAGCCTAACTGATGAAGTCGAAAGACAGAAACCGGTCTTAGGATGTCGAATCTAATAAATTAAAATTCTTTCTGGTTTACTCACTTTGTATTAATCTCTGAAAGGGATAAAAAAGAAGAGAGTGACATCTTGACTAGATTCAGTCAAAATTTAATGTCAATACTCTCTTCTTACCATAGATGGTAGCACATCTAAAAATATATTGGTAGTATTTCGATTTGTTGAATCATATGCCATTGTAAAATTTTCATGTGTTGCGGTTGTTGAGGTTGTATTATGTAAAATAGCAGAGGATATTCGAGATGAAGTAAGTTCTTTGTTTTTTAATGAATCGTCAACATATCCTTCCGCTACTGAAGACGATTGCCAGCCACCATGTCTCTTTAAATCCATCCCAAAACATTTTCGGAGAAAAAATTCACCTTATTTTTTAGTCTCCAGTCTATGAATCTACTGTAACAATTTTCGTAGCGTTCGCGGAATTTACTTGGCAGTAAATTATTCGTTGCCATTTTTGCCATTTCCATGACGTTGGGAGAAGTTAAATTTTCGTTTTCACTATCACTTGACATATTCATATCTTATAATTATTATCTAAAACTTACTTGTCTTTCAAAAAATTTTGTTTCTATTATTTTGATTTTGACAGTCACTATGGCAACGCTGATGACGGGCAGTTACGTGATTATCCTACTTAATCCTTCTAAATAAGTTGGACAAATTGTTTTGACCATTTTACCGTTTTATTTCTAAAGAAATGCCATTCATGTATATTTTTTTATACATTATTTTTCTACAGATAAGATAACGATTTATAAAAACACTTTCTTTTTCAAGGAATAGGCCAGTAAGTTAAAACGATCAAAACAATTTATCTAACTTATTTTGAAGGCAACTATATGTATAAACTGTGCGTTTTGTTTACCAAAACCGTGCGTTTTGTTTACGGTAAACAAATCGCACGGTTTTGTGTGTATCGTGCGTAATGAGCTATATACTGTGGCAGTGTGTCGTGTGTTTTTGCCTGTTTTCTGTAGTGGCCGTAGGTAAAATTTTTTTATATTCATTTTCCTAGATCCCAGTCACCTTTCTTTTCATAAGAATGCGAAAAAATATGATTACAGATTTATAAAGAAATAAAATTAGCTTTAGAGTCACGTGTTGTTTTTCACTGCGGTCGCATTGTTGCAATTCTACAGAAACGTATTAATTTGTGTACGAGCGGGACTTAGCTCAGAAAGCAATAAATGTATTTTCAACATTCTCTCCGGGAACACAACTAAAGCATTAGCAGATTGCCTAACAAAGCCCGGCCTCGAAAATAGCAAGAATCCATTGTATTGTGACTGGATAATACGACCAACCATTCTGAATACAAAGAAATTCTCAGAAAATAAGCTATAAACCACCTTCGTGCACGTTGCACAGGAGTGTTTTGACGAATATCCCGCAAAAATTGATGTGCAATGGGATTTAATATAATACGTCGGTATGTTGTACAATGCGTGGATATAATATAAATTTAATAGAGTATTCCCATAGGAGCAAAAGCTTTTCACTTCATATAACAAAATAAATAATCGGAAGAACTGAAGAAATTATGAGCAGTACAACTGAGACATGAAAATAATTCATAACAATAATATTACAGACAATGTAAATGGTTGAACGGGCCGTAAAGAATCACCTCTACCAAAAATACTCCAAATAGATTCATTCATTTATAAAACAATTCGTCTGAAACTCATTCTTATTGCGCAGCTCACAAACTAAGATCCACACAGTTCTAAATCAACAAGCTGGTGAAAAAATTATTTCTAAGAAATTAAATGACACCAGAAGACTATTTAGCGAAATAAATTTATAAATCGAAGAATTAGAAAAAAGAAATCTAGTTGAAGAATTCCATTGTATTTTCACATATTTTTGATTTTCGAATTGTTTGTTTTTAATCTCTGACTGGTGTTCATTAATTCTTATATGTATTGTATATATATTGTATTCTGGATGACATTAAGAGGTTTTGTATTTACTATTTAACATTTCAATGTGTTTGTTTGAAAAACCATTCTTAAATTAAAGTTATTTGCCACTCCTAATTTTTTTCCGATTAATTTGGAATATAAGAGATTTCTACTAAGTTTGAGGGAGGCAAATTTCCCAAAAAACAACAACAATAAACATACTTAAATTATTTATGTGACAAAATTTCAACACCCGAGGGGAGGCAATTCAATTTTTCTTATTTTTTTCTATTTCTATTTAAGGGGAAAAACGAATTAATATGTGCATTGGATATACCGGGTGTATCAACGATGCGTGCGTGGAGGATAGCTGCTTCCCTTTTGAAGATAGGAAAAAATGTTTCAAATAAAAGCTGTAGACAGCAATGAAAGCTATGTTCCAAAAATAACTGCCAACATACAGGGTGTCCCATAAATGTGTGACTTATCAAAGTTAAGTTTTTTTAAATGAAACATCCTATATATTTTTACTCGATTGAATTCCTTCGGAAGAGTGCTTCTCAAAAATATAGGGTTGTATGGGTTTATACCAGGTGGTTCTGAAGTTATGGTGACATTTATATCCCAAAATGGGTTCATTCAACACCAAATATCTCAAAATCAATAACTAGGAATAACAAAAATTTTTCACCAAATATGCTCGAAAATGGTGTATTTTGATTTCATATTCATAAATTTACCGAATGGCACTTTTCCCATACAGGGGCAACCAAAACTCGGGATCATTTTTTTCTCAGTTTTTTCAAATGGAACACCCTGTATATAGTGCCACACCAGAATAGTCAACACTATGAGCTTCCAGAAAATGTAGGGTTTGCCTACTTGATTTTCACCGGAAATGCATCTAATTCTTAAGGAAAGTATGAAAAATATCATAAAAGCAATAATGATATTTTTTTATTCAATGATGGACAAACATGGAACAAAATAATCTCAAAAAAATGTAAAACACTGTCATTTTACAGTAGATGTTCAGACAATCACCCGCTTTGAGCTGATCGTTGATACACCCGGTATATGAGAGTTCCTGGGCAAAGTCAATATTTTTAATCCTTTAAATAACTCACCCCTTCTGGGGGCACAAATTAAAGTTCTTGGTGCTCTTCAGAAGACTTTGTAGTACTTGATCCTGGCCCAATGTCACATTCAAGATCTCTACATCAGTGTGTCAAGCCCTTCTGAATATCTGAGAGAGATTGTCACATTCATTCTCAAATGTTATATACCTATGTGGTGTGTCATGTGGCCTAGACATGTTTACAAAACAATTGAATCTGCAAGGTACTTACCAGACGAGCTGCTTCAAATTGTCGATCCCGTTTTACAACGGAATGCTTACTTTGCCCATCCCGAAAATGTACTTTTGGCTATGGTAACTGATGAAACAAACCATATCCAAGAGCTGGGCTTAGGCGTATCATGAAGGCAAAGCAAGCAATAACTGAAAGTGACTCTATCAGAAAGATAAAGAAATTATCAAATGGACCACTGGAACATGACTACTCCTCCTCCACTGTTAAGAACATTGATTAATGAAGAGATCAAACAGTATGTTAGCAATAGCTTCAAGCATGTTATGAGTGTAGACGCTTTCCCATGCCTATACACAGGCAGTTGAAAGTTGCATTAAGCTAGTGATCGTGATGTTTCCTTTCTAATCTTTATCTATCGATAAACATCGAAATTTGGATTCGTGTGAAAATGTTGGATCGCTGAGCGTGACTGTCTCCGGAACTGTGTCGACACACTTTACTTGAAGCTTCGGTCACTAGCTTAACGCATCTTTCAACTGCCTGTGTAGGCATGGGAAAGCATCTACACTCATAACATTGCTCACAAACTGTTTGATCTCTTCATTAGTCAATGTTCTTAACACTGGAGGAGGAGTCAGTGTACTGGTGTTCCATTTGATAATTTCGGTATAGTCTTTATCTTTAAATTTTACGTTTGTTGGTTTAAAGATTCTGATAGAGTCACTTTCAGGTATTGCTTGCTTTGCCTTCATGATACGCCTAAAGCCCACCTCTCGAATATGGTTTCTTTCATCAGTTACCATAGCCAAAAGTACATTTTCGGGATTGGCAAAGTAAGCATTCCGTTATAAAACAACAATTTGAAGCAGCTCTTCTGGTAAGTACCTTGTAGATTCAATTGACATTTGAAAATGAATGTGACAATCTCTCTCAGATTTTCAGAAGGGCTTGACACACTGATGTAGAGATCTTGAATGTGACATTGGGCCAGGATCAAGTACTACAAAGTCTTCTGAACAATGTGCTGACTAGATGACTTCTGATATCTCAAGCAAGTACCAATTGGTCCTTGCTAAGAATACGGGTGTCAGCTTTTGGAATCTCACAATCAATAGGATTAAAATCAACAACTGGTAGTCTTTCACAATTAGGTAGGGCTTTTCCAATGGGCCCGGAATATCCTATTGGATCTGTTGTATTTCCATCTAAAAGTGTTGAAAAATGTGGCGGAATGGAAGTTCGTTTTAATGGAGAAGACAAATACTCCTTTGTAGAGGTCTTCCCACAAGTATCTCTAAGTGGTATGATTAAAATGTACTAAACAGTCAAACTTTGAAATTTTGCAAAAACTACTAATTTTAATCATTTTGTACTATGTTGCGCGACCGGAAGATATGAAACAAATGTATAATAAGTGCTTATTGTTATGATGTTAAAATTTGGAAGTGTATTTTAAAATTAATTATAAAAAAAATTATGTGAAAAAGACTTTAAAAAAAAGTGATAGTAGTAGTGTTGACATGTTTTGGAGTTTGAAGTTTATGTTAATTATTTTTAAGATGTCAAACGTGAATTTATTAAAATAAAGATTAAAAGCATTAAAAAGTATTTTGAAGACATTTCAGTGGTATAACAATTGGCATCCCAACGTGGGGCTCTTTGAAAACAGGGCCTAAAACATAATTTATAAATTAATATGGATTTAAGAAACCGTACATTGCCTGAATCTCAGGAGGTTCATAGTTTGGATGAATCGCAGGATGGTTTGGTAAACTTGGAAGAAACATTAAGGATTGCTAAACTAGGGGAGACATCATTCCAAATGGGAGAAAGAGGAGACACTGGCACACAGAAAAGGTAAGAACAACAATGCAACTTCCAGGAAATGATGAGTTGTTTTAAAATATGAGTCAGAATATAGAAAATAAAATGGAAAGTATGGAACAGAACATAAATCAAAAAATGGGAAATATGAGGCAAGAGATCAAAGAAGATATGGGTCTTATGAGACAGGACATAACGGAAAATATAAAACAAGAAATAGAAATAAATATTAAGAAGAACAGATAAGAATTTATGGAAAGAGTAAATAAAATTGAAGAAAATTGCATGAAAGAAAATAGACAGATACAAGAAGAAGTAGTAAGAAGAAGAAAAGAAGTAGACACAATCGGATTGAGAGTTCACCAGGAATATGATGAAGTTGTCCAAAGAATAGAAGAGGTGAAACAAGATGTGGGAATTATGGCTGTTGCAATACAGGGGGAACTCAAAGAATACGAAAAAGAACTTAAAGTTGATGTTGAGAAAATGAGTAGACGATCAAGAAAAATTGAGAAAACTGAAACAAGAAATAGATCAGAATGGAAAACAAATAAGAAATATAAAAAGGAATATTCAAGAAGGAAATATGACAGAGGAAATGCAAGAAATAACAGAAAACAGAATGAAAGAAAATTTAAGAAGGGAAATGGACAGCCGAGTCAGGGAGAGAGTTATTATTACTCAAGGATCAACTAAATTTGACGGATATATTAAAAGATTGCATCCCAAAATATTTTTAAACATAATAAGAAAACAAAAAAAAATAAACGAAATACAAGGACATAAGTTGAAGATTAAAATGGGGCAAAATTTGTAAAATTCGTTGAATTTTTCTTATTCATTACTTTGCAAGAAAAGTTCAACGAAATTTTAGGGAATGTTGTTATGATGGTAAAATGGGGCAAAATTTGGAAGTGTATTTTAAAATTAATTATAAAAAAAATTATGTGAAAAAGACTTAAAAAAAAGTGATAGTAGTGTTCACATGGTTTTTGGAGTTTGAAGTTGATGTTAATGATTTTTATGTCAGATATGAAAATAGTTAAATAAAGATTATTAAAAGTATTTAGTAATTATCATTAGCATAATAATATATATTGATTTACATACTTTTAGTAGATAATTCATGGTATTGGAAAGCAATTACAACCATCTGGCGTGCTTAAAAAAATTATGAAAAATAAAGTTTTTCACAATTTTTTGCTAACTTCGATGGCAATGCGCGACCGGAAGACAAATTAATAAATAAATTTTTTTAAATGCTGATATATATTTCTACCGAAATATATTTTATGGGAGTAAACGAATTGCACAAATGAAAAGAAAAATAGTCTAATCTCCCAGGAATTGGACATTGAATGTCAACGTTGCCACAACGTCTGGACTTCAAACAACTACTGCTTGGGCTATATGTCCCAACAGGTATTGAATTATAGAAGTCCCGACGTTGGTTGGAACCTGAGATATCAGGACATTAAACCAACAACTTTGATCTTGTTATTAAAGGAGCCCGTCAACCATAGACTATGGTCTATTTTTATGTATGAGAGAGTAATAAAACAGCATTTCTAATGCAAAACTTAGTACGGTCATTTTAAATATTTTTACGGAATAATCTAAATATTTCCTAAAATTGTCATAAATGTACCTGAGCTAATACAAGTTTTGGGTCTTTTATTGGTCTTTTATAACCATAAGCTGTACAGAACAATAGAAAAAGGTTTGGACAGGCCAAAAGCCCTGTGTATTAAAGATAACATAGCCGTATCTTATTATTTTCAATAAGTACCTATTTGCCAATTTTGTTTTATTTTAATTCCAAGAATTTCTTACAGTAATCGAATTATAAATAGATAAATCCCTTACCAACAAATTTCACCGAAAATGCGATTGTAGGTTTTCCGTTTAGTAAGGATGTCCAGTTGTGTATTCTTGACAGCTTACTAAATGTCGTTTAGTTGCAACATGCAAGGTGCAGTGTGCAGTCTATTGTGAATTCTAGTGTAATCATGGAAAATTTGGAAGTACCGCGTAAACGACAAAAAATCGGTCCTTTAACAGTTAAAGAAAAAACATTAATATTTGATTGTTTTAAATCATTTACAGACAAACATTTATGTAAAAGTGTTGATGACACAGTGGAATTAGTTAGTAGTACGCTTGGTGTTGGGAAATCTACGATTTACAGAGTTGTTAAAGAAGAGAAATGTGGCGAGTTTCAAACAGCACGTAAAGCTCCAGGAAAACCAAAATTTCAAATAGAAAATCATTTGAAAGAAAGACTTCGAAGGAAAGTGCATGCGTTCTTCTTTAGAAAATTATTTCCGACAGTAGACAAAGTTCTTGCCACGGTTCGAGATGATAAGGATTACCCTGAAATGAGTCGAAGCACACTATGGAAACTTTTAAAAGAAATAGGTTTTCTATGGAAAAAGCATTCCAGAAAGTCTATTTTAATAGAAAGAAGCGATATTGTAGTATGGAGAAGAAATTACCTAAAGACTATAAAAGAAATGAGAAACCAAAGAAGAAATATATTTTATTTAGATGAAACATGGATCAACGAGGGACATACACCAAATAAATTTTGGCAAGATGAAACTGTTACAAGTCGAAGACAGGCTTTTTTAAATAATTTATCTACTGGTTTAAATCCACCATCAGGAAAGGGGCGCAGACTGATAATAGTACACATCGGTAGTTCAAACGGTTTTGTTAAAGGTGGTTTATTGACTTTTGAATCTACTCGTACCGGTGACTACCATGAGGACATGAATGCTGATGTCTTTAAAGAGTGGTTCGAACAAATGATAGATCTTCTTCCTCAGAACTGTAGTAATGGATAATGCAAGTTATCACTCGAGACTTACAGAAAAAATGCCCACAACCAAGTGGTTAAAAAAAGATTTACAGAATTGGCTAAATTCAAAGAATATTAAGTTCCATCCCGGTTCTGTGAGAAGATAACTGTATCATTTGTGTTCCCTTCATAAAGAGAAATTAAAAAAATATGAAATTGATGAAATTGCAAAAAATCGTGGGATGACGGTGGTTAGATCACCACCATATCATTGCGAAGTAAACCCGATTGAACTGATATGGGCACAGATAAAGGGAGAAGTTTCAAGAAAAAAATAATTCTTTTAAAATGAGTGATGTTAAACAGTTGTTTTTGGAGGCTGTAAATAATGTGAAGCCTGAAAACTGGGAAAAGGCAGTAAATCATACGATTAAAGAAGAAGAGAAAATGTGGAAGTTGGACAATATTACTGATGAAATGATCGAGCCACTCATTGTAAATATTGGTTGCGACAGTTCATCTTCTGATTTCGATTCTGATTTGGATTTGTAGGTAAGAAGTAGTTTTTATATTAAAATTATTATTTATGAACGTAACGTTGTTTAAAAGTCAAAGTTTAAACCCTTATACCTACATAGCCCATTTGACACAATGTTCTTAACATACATTGTGGAAAAATAAAATATTTTAGAAAAAATTGCACTTTTTACCTTCAGCTGCTTAGAAGTTATAAGCAGGTTAATTAGGTGAAAATATAAGTGTACACCCGATATATTTATTATATTTATACAAAGGTTATTTCATACGAAAATACTCGAGGTATAACTTCACAAAATATTTTAACTGTCTACTAAAAGAAGTGGTACGCCTATGGATTACGAACGCTTTATTATTTTAATACTCTCTCATACATAAAAATAGACTATAGTTTCGGCATTATTGTGCCTCTTCAGTATGGCGTCGACAAGCTCGACTTTCAATCTATCTAATGAAAGTCTGACAGTGGATCCGACTAGCCCAGTTCCTATAGAATACAGTTGCGTTAGCAAATGTATAAAGAACTGAGAAAGCACAGCGCACAACGTCGGGACTTCTATAATTCAATACCTGTTGGGGCATATAGTCCAAGGAGTAGTTGTTTGAAGTCCAGACGTTGTGGCAACGTTGACATTCAATGTCCAATTCCTGGGAGATTAGACTATTTTTCTTTTCATTTGTGTAATAAATAAATAATAATTAGCGCTTTTTTAACGTCTATAGCAATCGCAACTTTTGTGCACTATAGCGATCTGAAATAAAAAAAAAAAAGCTTTTTTCGAACCACCCTAGTACACATCTCGTTCCCATCTGCGTCGCTGTCTACAATTTCAGAACTATGCTATAATACGCTTGTGGTCTGTGGTTATTAAGATTACACGTTGACATACCAGATAATTAAATATTCCGTAAAGGCTTGCCAGCACATTTAGACTTTTTATTGTAATTTTCCCTCTAAAAATAAACTAGGAAGTAATTGGTCAAAACTACGTTAGTATCAGTGGAAACACAGGAAACGAATACACGCAATGTTATCCGAAATATCGGGCGGTCATATCAGAAACATGATTCTTATCAGACATTCTGCTTTGTAAACGACCATTTAGAGTTTGTGTATTCAATGTAAATCGCAGGGTTGGAAGGCAACTTCGGTTGTTCACATTAATTAAAAGTTATCAGTAGTTAGGGAGTTACTTTAGCAACTCTACCAAACTAAGTACACATTTCCGATAACATTATTATCATGTGTGTGCCGTCAGAGGTAGAAAAAAGAAAATAAAATACACAAATATACAAACAAACTGCTTGATTTAAGAGCAATCCAAACCACTTGAAAAATTTTAATAACCTTTTAAGCCTTTAGTTTTCGTCTGATTTTTGTGAAATTTTCAGGAAATACTATTAATTCCAAAACTTAGGGTGGAGAAATCTTGATTTTTTTGTAAACTTTCGAAAAGTATTTATTTTGTTAATTTTAAATGGAAAATCACAAAAAGAAATATCCGCGCCATTCTGCATTAAATCTATGAAAATTTGCTCCTATTTGTTTTAAAAAATATCAAGTACTTTTTAAATAATATGGTTTCCCATTTTTTTCTTAAATATCTTTGTAAAGTGCTGCCACATCGTTACATACATTTAAAGCTGTCGAGATTTAAAGCTGTTAGATTACAGACAAACTCTGGTTTTCTCGCTTTAAGTTTCATCTACTAAAAAGGTAACTGTTTAGGGGTTGAAAACTGAAAAGTGGTTAGTTTCTATGATTACATTTGTCTTGGCGGCTTAATTTTATTTGCAAATAATTTATTATGCTCTCAGACAAACCACTTACTATAGAACTGAATGGTTTATGGTATTTTCTAAAAGATTTGTTTGTTAGCAAGTGTGCGATTTGTAGGAATTTGCCAACAACACTTAAACTTTAAGAAGACGTGAATGATTTCACTGGACATATTAAAAGTTTAGGAAAGATGCGAAGAAATGAAATTTCTAAAAACGTAGTAATTAATAATGTACAACTAATAATGTACAACCCTATGTGTTATCAGAAAAGAGGGACTTCTATTTTGGTCAAGTTTAATCCAAACTATTGTATGGAATAAAAATTTGGGCGTATTCTACTAGTAGCCACGATGTTTTTTAGCTCAAAAATCAAGGGCTCTTGCAAATAAACCACCAACATTTTCGTGTAGAACTTTACTTAAGCAATTCAATTTACTTACAGTTGTGGGATTATACAGGGTGTCCCAGAAGTACCTTTGGAAAATTCAGGGGTGAATAGAAGTGGTAAAAATAACGTTATTTAAAGCAGAGTAAATACCGCATCCACCATTTTATAAAGTGCGTCATTATTTGAAGTTTAATACGATTTAATTTTATAGTGTGCTGTGGATTCATTTGACATCCAACATCTGTCAGTTAATTTGTTATTTTGTAGTGGCGAAATATTTTTCTATTGATTTTTCTGTTTAAGTACATTTTCATGATTAAAATGGCACAGTTTACTCGAAATCGATGCGCTATTTACTCTGCTTTACCGCATTAAAGTTAAAAAATCTCCTAAACCGTTAACTTAATCGACATGAAGCAAGAGTATCTTTATGTTATAAAAATATCTAAGGAATCCATTAATGTTATTTACAGTTCAGTGTCACTACTTGTCTAAAAATTATGAGGTGTTAACCTTTGGGCATAGTCCGTTCCTGACTTCCTAAAAGATTTTGTGACAATCTTAAATAACTAATTTAAGCACACTAATGCGATTTGTAACCTACCACAGTTTGGTTGAATTTGAGGTTATGGTACGAAAGTTATAAATAAAAAATGATTTTCAATCTTTAAATTTAGAGGCCCATATCTCGGAAACGAAGGCCCGTAGGGAAAAAAGTTATATGAAGCTATACCGTTATTTTTAACATTTCTATTCATTCCTGAATTCTCCAAAGGTACTTTTGGGACACTCTGTATATACAGCAATTGCTGATACATATTCACAAAAGTAAAGTCATTTAATTATCAATAATGCTTTACCTACTGATCTGATAAACATTACTTCACTTAATTTTTTTAAGAGGATATAACTCCTTATACTTTAGAGGAGTTTTATTATCATTTTAAAAACTAGAACTGTCTTGTATTGTGTCTTTTCTTTATTTTTAAAATACATCGCAAAAACCGCTTTAAATTTTACTTAATTACTAAAACCCTTTGTAAGGTACTACCCTAATTTTTAATTTTTTAAATTTATTATAAAATATGTACGTAAATTTCACGTTTAAATGTTATTCTGTGATTCTTTCTTATTGTTGTATTCAATGTTTGTATATTTTAACTTGTCCAATGGACATTTGGCTCTAAATATATTTAATGGATCAATAAAGAATTTGAATTTGAACGATTTAAAAAAATATAGGTAATAGGTACCACATTCTTATAACCTGATTTAAACAATTTTTTATTTCGACAAATTTCATTTCGTTAGTTATTTTTTCCTCAATTTTGTTCTAAAATTTAATTTTCTGAGATTTTTTCGTTCCCAATTTGCTACTAATATGATAATCATCATCATAATTTTTGTTCTATTTTTATACTCCTCATTTGTCTAATTTTAATTAACAGATTTTGGGAATGCAAAAAATTGTATTAGTATTTTAATTTTATTTTATCATAAGATTTATTAGCTCATTGCTTGTCCCTATAGATTATTATTCATTTTACTCCTAGGGTGAATGATATACTTGAGAGTCATCTATTGAGAATAGATGGAAAATCTATTCACCAAGTACAGTTCACAAAATTCTTAGGCGTTCACTCTTTAAGCTGGAAATTTCATATTGATATACTTTGTAAAAAACTTTCATCTGCATGTTTTGCACTTTTTAGGCTTAGAAGTATAACTAATAAATCTGTTCTGTACGCACATTTCTACTCTCTCATTAGATATGGTTTAATTTTTTGGGACTCATCAGCTCATGTATTGAATGTTTGTAAACTTAAAAAAAAAGCTTTAAGAAATATAGCGTCATTGAGGTATAGGCAGTCATGCAGAGAAAAGTTTAAGGAACTTCGTATATTACTACTTCCTTGTATTTATTTTCTAGAACTTTTAATTTATGTCAAATCAAACCTAGAACATTTTCGTACTAATAACTTCTACCATAATTATTTAACTCTGAATTTTTTGAAAAAAGTGCTCAATACGTGGGTATTTTAGTTTATAATAAACTTCCTAATATTATGAAATCAATAGAACCTTTAAAACTATTTAAGAAAAAAGTAGAAAAGTTATTGATAGATAATTGTTTTTATTCTGTTGAAGAATATTTGGCGTTTACATTTTAACTGTTAAATTTTAGCTATAGGTACGTTTATTTTTTGTTTCTCCTTCCTATATTATTTGTATTTTCATGTTTTATGTCCCACATCTTATAAACTGTCTTTTGACTTGTCCCATTTCATGTATAACTGATCATATGGACGATAAAGTTATTATTATTATTATAGTCCAAATACATTATCAAATTAGAACAGATAAACAGCTTCAACTTTTTTAAATACAAATGCGCTATAAGTGATGCATTTTTTGTAAGAACCTGATATTACATATTGAGTGTGTAAAGAAATGAAAATTTTTCGTATCTCTATTTTCATCAGTTAAATTCTCACATTTACCGGCACACAGTTTATCTGAGCCCCTCTACCGTACTAAAGAGAAATTTCCGATAGAGGTATTGTTATGTAAACTACTATCAAATAGGAAATATGATTAGTGTATTTTCGTTTGGGGGAAACCACCGGAGTCCACCCTTCAGAAAATTTACTGCACGAAGGTCAATGGGAACTTCTATGG
Organism: Crepidodera aurea; assembly: GCA_949320105.2. Lineage (NCBI taxonomy): Eukaryota > Metazoa > Arthropoda > Insecta > Coleoptera > Chrysomelidae > Crepidodera > Crepidodera aurea. The sequence continues at coordinate 3,403,174 of OX439474.1, forward strand.
TCGACCAAAATTACATTAATAAGTTTATAATTTAGTTAAAGGGGATGTTTTGAGGAACAGTGTTTATATATGTATATTTAATAAATACATTGAATTATAGTGTGAATATTTGTTTCTAATCGTATTTGTGGACAGCGATAGGGGAATTATGTAACGAGGGTAGTTCCAGAAATGCACGATCTGATACTTAGATACTTAGATAAAGTTCTCAACCTTATAAAGTTTTAAGTTTGGGGACGCTATGTTGTTCATTACTTATTCTCAGTGAATCTGTAATCATGGAAAAAAATGAAGCTATGTAGAGAAATAAAGTTTTTTCCAAATTGTTTGTTTTCTTTGTTGTCGGGAACTTTTGGGACTACCCTCGTATACGTATACCAAATAATCCATATAATTTCGATGATTAATTCAAAATATTTGCTTAGACAATAACAATAATTTATATATTTTATCATTTGTAAGTGTTTTGTTATGTTACACAGAGTACTTTAAAATATATGAGCATTGTTGGATTAATTTCGTAGAAATATTAACACGTTGACGTGTTTACAGTTCTAGCATCAAATAATGTATTTTTAATGTAGCCTACTTTTATCTGAAATTATTGGTTTGTGCTGGACGAATGCATTTTGTTAAAAAAATATTACTTTGAATTGTGTTTTTTCGATTTTTTTAACAGGAAAAATTAGATGTCCGAATGGTATTTGACAAGACTATTTCATGAGTGACAGATTATTCCGCATACACATAGCTTACAAAATATACTACCAATTATATATGCATACATAATAAATATGTAGGTATTAATTTGAAAACTGAAAAACAGGTAATTTATTTAATCACAAAATACTGCAAAGTACACATCTGCAAATTCCTTCGTTTCGCATTACGAGCTTTCCTACTATACTGTATTTGAAAATCAAGAGAGAGTAAATTCCCAGAAATGTTTTGCAGTTATCAGTGTTAAAGGCAGTAAACCATAGACGTGCGTTTTCAAAATTAAATTAATATGGAAATAGAAATATTTAATTTGTTTTAGTTATTTATACCTAGATTACCAATTTTAGATAGATAAACATAATTCGTAAGTAGTAATTTAATTTGGGTAAAATGAAGAAAAAGTCAATATTATTTTAGGCATTTTGTTTTAGGCATATGTTTATTTACAAAATATGTATATAATATGTACAGATAATTACAATCTGTGTCAGAAGATTCACCATCTGATTCTAGAGAAATTACAATGGGCTCTATAGTAATATCAATTATGTTATCTAGCTCCCACATTTTTTTTTCTATTTCTGTAACGTGTCGAATACATTTTTGCCAATTTTCACTTGTTACTTCAGATATTGCCTTATTGAAGAGATTTTTAACATATGATAATTTAAAAGTAGTGTTATTTCTGGCAACATAACCTTTAACTTGAGCCCATATTAATTCTATCGGATTCAGCTCACAATGGTAGGGTGGTAAACGAAGGATTTCAATTTCTCGTTTTTTGGCTATCTCCTCAATATTATATTTTTTATAATTTTGCTTATGTTTTTTAGCAATAGTTAACAATTCTGCCCTCAGCATTGTATTGTCAAAGGCTAAATTTTTAGAAGATAACCATTTTGCAATTTCACCCTTTTTCCATTTAGTGGTTGGTAAAGGTTCAAGTAATCTGGAGTGGTAACTTGCATTGTCCATTACAATAACCGATCCTTTTGGTATGAATTGAATCATCTGTTCAAAATATTCCTCAAACACGTCTCCATTCATTTCTTCGTGATAATCAACGGTTTTTTTTTATTCAAATAAGAGTAAACCATTCTCAAAAAAACCGTTTGTACTGCCTATATGACAAATAATTAATCTTTTACCTTTCCTATAGGTTCCTTAAAACCAGTAGTATATCCTTCTAGAAAAGCTTGATGGGATGATTTTATATTTTTGTCTTTCCAAACTCTTCCTACACAATGTCCTTCATTAACCCATGTTTCATCTAAATAATAAATGTTTTTATTTTGAGCTTTAACTTGTTGTATTCTTCTGAGGTACTGTCTTCTCTAACATACAATTTCTTCAGAATCAATTAGCATTGAGTGTCTGCCCATTTTTTCAAATTTAAAGTTTAACTCATGTAACACTTTCCATAGTTTATCCCGGCTTATTGTGGGTAAATCAACATCATTCGTAATGGCTTGCAAAACTTTATCTAAAGTTGGTATTTGCTTGTTTATAAAAAATGAGTGAACAAGCTTACGAATAGCATTTTTAAAAAACTCGTCCACGTTGACTTTTAATAGTTTGGTCTACCTGGTTTCGGCTTTGGTGAGGTTACTCCACCTGATTTTTCCTCCTTTAGAACTCTATATATTGTAGATTTTCCATATCCCATTGCCTTAGATGTTGTTTCAACTACACTGTCAATAGTGTTTGAGGGATTTTGATGTTTAAAATAGTGGTACATATTCACTACAGCACTCTTTTCATTGAGCGATAAATGGTCTAGTTTTAATTTTTTCACTGGCGTATACTCACAAACTGCTTCCATTTTTAGTCACTACTATTTGTCACGTTTATCGAAAATCAAATAACTGCATTTCTAGAAACTATTTAAGTCAAAATATCTGTCATTAGAAGCTGTTGCCATTCGGAGGTCGTTAAATAACAATTATCCCTTTCTATTCTGGTTACGCCTATGACGCACGTTAATCCTCTTAGGCCTACTGTAGTAACAATGAAAGATCATAAAATAATGTGATAGTCCAAGAAATTTAATAAATTTTGTATTGAAATTAACAAAAACAATTTAGAATGCATTACAAATATTGAAGTTTTACCGCACGTACTGTACTATAGTTTTGCATACCGAATTACTTTTTATTCTGGGAATTTACTCTCTCTTGATTTTCAAATACAGTATAGACTTGAAGATAATATCTTTAAATAGATCAAAAATTATTTTCCACTTCATAAAAGAGCTGCTCAGTGAAATAACGGCCTAAGCCACTTAAAGGTGATATGGAAATAAACGTAAAAAAAGAATTAGTGAATTTTTCAAAATTTTTATTTCAACTTTACGTAACATTTTCAATAAACTTTAATTTTAGTCCAAATAAATGAAGTAAAAGCTAATGTTTTAATAAAAGTATTTTTTTAAATTCCAAAAATTAAAAAAAATAATGTGGTTTGGGCCACTATTACATAAAAAAAAATTAAAAACTCTCTTATAACTGTGGTTTGGGCTCGTAACTGTACACACATCCAATTAGGTTTCTGTCACTTCCTCCAAGACTTCGTCGTCTAAAGCACAGTCAACATCATTATCTACGGCACCCTCATTGACCTTTAAATTATTATAAAACGAATGATGAATTTCTGGAATGTATGGAAACAGAGACTGTAAATCTTTCATTTTATTTTTTTCTATTGTTCGTCCTTCAGGATATAGCAAATCCAGTTCAATGTTATGTAATTTTGAATTTCTAGTTTTTCTTTTTTCAACATTTACAGACATAAATGCTGCTATAAGATCATCGTCAACGTTCGTATATTTATAAAATATTTTATAAGGGTGAGATTTACGCAACCGTATCCATTGAAATTTTAACCATTCTACTTGTCTTCTTTCGTTATCGTCTAGTTTTCTGTTTGTTATTAACTGTTCTAACTTTTTCGTGCATTTAAAATCATTTTCGGTCATCTTAATTACCTGAAATTTAGGGTGTTTCTTCTTTGCAGATGCTATGACTTTCGCCCAATCTTCGGGTATGTAAATATTTTCATAATGTTTTTCTCTTTCAATCACCCCAAAATCTCTATCGCACGGTAAGTATGAGTGACCGGACACTAAAAATTTCTGGTCAATTTGTTCAATCTTATATTGGTTGGAACTTGTTACAAAATTACAAATGGCAGCAATTTACAAGTTACAAGTTACAAAATTTTTAAAAAAATGTAACAGACAGGAACCAATTTCAGGTGGCCCACGAGATGCTAATCCTTCATGCCATGTATACATGTATGCTTGATTGGTTGTCAAATTATGAATACCCAAGCAATATGTCCATAACTGACGTTTATAGTAAACAATACCCGTAGCTAGATTTGGTGTGGGTAATATTTTCATGAGGTCAAACGCAAATATTGTGGTGTCATTGTCCAAAGTTTGGGCAAAAATCGTATCTTTCTTTAAACCAGACCGTGCAGATTCGACCTTTTTTAAATGATGTGCGACTTGAGTCTTTTCTATTTGTGTACCTTGTCGTAACTTAACGTTAAACGCATCACATTTTTTACAGGTGTCTGAATAGGGTTGTCGAAAATGTAAATTAAATTTCTCAGTAAATATTTTATTAAATATGAAACTCGATACTGCATTATTTCCCATTTCTTCCTTGTAAAGACTATACATTTTAGTAATACATAAGTCAGGGGAAAGATATTTGGCATTAGGACTATTTGTTCTTCTGTAGTGACTTCTATAAGTAGGAAATTTCTTAATAAATGAAATCACACCATTCACCGCTTCTTCACTGGTCTTCTTGTTACATGGCTGTTTTCCTCTTTTATCCAATGAAGCTGTAGTCTCAGTTGAATTACCTGTATTTTTATATCTAACTGCACGAGAAATTCTTCCGTCCGAGACTCCTAAACTTTTTTTAAAAAAAGTTTTACAAACGATAACATCCACACCAGCTTTCGGTAAAAGGTATACGCGAGTATTCTGTCTTCTTGGTAAATCGGTCAGCGCTCTTCTGCTGTAGGTTCTTAATTTGGGTTCAACTTTTATTTTACCAAAAATAAAAGCTGTCTGTAAATCAAAATTTTTCAGTTTATAGAAGTTATCAAAAATAAGCTTCCTTTCCTCTAGTGTTAATAAACTATGACATTTTTTATGACATGTGCAATCACCATCATAGAACTTCTTTGCAGGAACAACCTGACCTGCTACATTTAAATACTCTTGACCTGCAGCTCTGGCTCTTTTTGCCGTCACTCTTTTCCATTCGGAATGATGTCGTAGTCGTTTTCTACTTAACTTTCTTTTTTCTTTGAGAGGCAAAAAATATTGATGGTCACTAGGGCCAGGGGCCGTATTAGTAGGGTTGTCAATCGTTGTTTCATGTTCAGGCAAATAATTATCAGGCGAAGAAAGTCTGCGTTCTTCATCAGATCCAGAATCCTCGAACTCCGAGGGTTCTCCTACGCTGGAATCTGACATTTCGTTTCTAAAAAAACAAACAACTATAAGTCCAGTTACTTTAAAAACAATGACCAGTTAATGATCTGTATCTTTTTCAATGGGCCACTCTGTATAATACAAGATTCTACACAATAAAAATAGTCACAAGAGCACAACGGCAGCAAAATAAAACGTAAACATAACCACAAAACTTACCGAACGACCCACAAAGCTTTTTATACCGCTTATATTTTTACAAGTATGGTGGCCTAAGTGATTATAGGCCACTATTGTATTAACTAATTCTAAGCAACTACAGTGACTCAAATGATATTGGGCCACTCTTCCGTATAAAAATATTGCAATTATGTGAGGGGAAGAACTACAGTTTCATTTTACCCTATCGTAAAACGTCAAAAATAAGGTTAGGTCACTATAGTTTTGAAAGTTTACGTCCTTCGCCAATAGATGAGAGTAGTAACCCTTTTTTGTATATTTTGTGGGTTGGGCCATTATTGTACTGAGCAGCTCATAAATACATCTCCCAATCTTTCAGGATCAGTTTTAGTTGCTCTAAACTTCTAAAAGCTCGTATTTCTTTGCCTTGCAAAATTCCGTAAACTGTTTCCATATTGACGTATGGGTTCTAACGATATTGTACGGTACACTTTTCTCAATCGCCAGATCAATATTAGTCATAGAATCACTTCCAAAGGGACTCATTTTCACTACATAAGCTGACTAGCACTGTTTAAAAACAATATTACAAAATTTATTGACAATAAAATCAGAATAATTGTTTAACGTCGTTTATCAAAGGTATTGTAATTTTTGGTGACAACAGCTGTCAAGTTTTGCCGCGGGTAAACTCGAAAAAACTGCTGACAGAAGCTGTCATACAGTTTTTTCAAAGGTAATACCACGAGTCCTCCAAATTTTATCGATTAAATTTTTGGTTTTCACGAAAACGACTTTATTTGGAAAAACCACGAAAACAAACTGAATGTGTGAAGCTTTATCCACTGGAAAGCCTACCTATTGGCCAACCGATCCAACAAGATTCCAGACCTTATTGATTTCTTTATAATCAAAAACATATCGGTCAACTCTTTAGAAATAGAAGAATGATGGAACATGAATTCTGATCATTCCCCTATCATCTTAACACTTAGTGAAAACATTATTAAAAAAGAAAATAACCCTACATTGACTAACAAATTATGTTTTTAGATGTGCTACCATCTATGGTAAGAAGAGAGTATTGACATTAAATTTTGACTGAATCTAGTCAAGATGTCACTCTCTTCTTTTTTATCCCTTTCAGAGATTAATACAAAGTGAGTAAACCAGTAAGGAATTTTAATTTATTAGATTCGACATCCTAAGACCGGTTTCTGTCTTTCGACTTCATCAGTTAGGCTTTAAAATTAAATTAAAATTCCTTACTGGTTTACTCACTTTGTATTAATCTCTGAAAGGGATAAAAAAGAAGAGAGTGACATCTTGACTAGATTCAGTCAAAATTTAATGTCAATACTCTCTTCTTACCATAGATGGTAGCACATCTAAAAATGTTATCTTATAGCGGATATAGCTATTGACTTGTACGAGTCTGGAATTTTATTTATTGGATTCGAAAAGCCTAACTGATGAAGTCGAAAGACAGAAACCGGTCTTAGGATGTCGAATCTAATAAATTAAAATTCCTTACTGGTTTACTAACAAATTATGCTTCAAAATCATTCTTGAAGAAAAAATTAATCTATCTGTTCCTTTAAGAAATAAACAACAACTAGACGACGAAGTGAAATTTGCTTAATGATAATATCCAACAAGCAGCTTGGGAAACTACACCTGCTATTAATAGAAGGGCGGTAGGAAACAACTATTCTAGAGAAATAAGGGAACTAATCTCTGAAAAAAAGAAAGCTTAGAAGAAAATGGCAGCAAACTAGAGCCCCACAAGATAAAACTATACTCAACAATGCTACCCAAAGACTCAAAAGAGAAATACAACAAATTAAAGAAGAATCGATTAGTATTTACCTAAGATAATTGACAGACGACAGTAGTACTGATTATTCACTCTGAAAAGCTACTAAGAGATTGAAAAGACCCATAATGCGAATACCACCTGTCACATTGGAAGATGGTAAATGGGCTAGAAATAATGAGCAAAAAGCAACAAGATTTGCAAATCATCTAGAAAAAATCTTTCAATCTTTCACTCTGGAAGATCAGCCACAGATTGGTCAAAAAATAGAATTTACCTCTACCAAAGAAGTAATTACCGAAATAAAAGAAAATATCAATCCGAAAAAAGCTCCAGGTTTTGACTTAATTACTGGAGAAATTTTAAAACAATTACCCAAAAAAGCAATAATTAAAATAACTAATCTAATAAATGCTGCCTTCAGATTGAAGTATGTACCCAGCCTTTGGAAAATTGCGGAAGTCATAATGATACCCAAGCCAGGGAAACCACCACATGAGGCATCGTCATACAGACCGATCTCATTACTGCCTGTTATGTCGAAACTATTTGAGAAACTCCTACTCAAAAGACTAAAACCACTTATAGAAGAAAGAGAAATTATCCCTGATCACCAATTTGGATTTAGAAATAAGCACTCTACGATCGACCAAGTTCACAGAATAACCAACATTATAGAGAAATCATTAGAAGAGAAAAACATTTGTGCTACTATCTTTCTTGATGTAGCACAAGCGTTTGATAAGGTTTGGAATGAAGGCTTAATACTCTGCTTTTCCTTCCAAAACAATATACAGATATCCTCCATTCATATATATCGGAAAGATACTTTAGAATTAGGTAAGAAGAAGCCTATTCCGATCTTAAAGAAATTAGGGCTGGAGTACCACAAGGAAGTGTCCTAGGACCTGTCCTATACTTACTGTACACATGTGATATTCCAGAGTTAGAAAACAATACCATAGCCACCTTCGCCGACGACACTGCCATTCTAGCAGCATAGCGGTAGGAAAGAGTAATGAAGAAGCAACCCACAAGCTGCAAACAGCCGTCCACCTTATCTATGATTGGACGAAAAGATGGAAAATTAAACTTAATGAAACTAAATCACTCCACATTAACTTTACAATAGAAATAATCAAAGGTAATACCACGAGTCCTCCAAATTTTATCGATTAAATTTTTGGTTTTCACGAAAACGACTTTATTTGGAAAAACCACGAAAACAAACTGATTGATAAAATCACGAGTCCGCAGGACGAGTGATTTTATCTCAAATCAGTTTGTTTGAGTGGTTTTGCCTGAAATAAAGGCGTTTGAGTATGGAAACCGAAAATTTGATCTATAAAATTTGGCAGGACGAGTGGTATTTTGAAAGATTATTTTTTGAATCATTTTGTGTTAAAAATAGAGAAAGATACTTTACACTCAAAAGTTCGATATTTTCTTTTACATTTAAACGCCAAATATTACAAACGTAATATAAGTTGCCTATCTAGTAGTAGGCATTTAAGATTATTTATTAAGTGTAACGTTTAGACGTTTTGACATTATGTCATTTTTAAACGAATTTATGGACGGAGCTGTGTTGTGTGTTACAATAAACGAATAAAAACAGGTTAGTTTACAAATATATTTTGAAATTTGGGTATTAACATAGATTTGCAATACAATTTAGTATAATAATAATTGATAAACGTTTACATTTGACATTTCAAAAAAGGTAAACACAGTTTAATCAAAAAACAAAAACGACGAAGCGGTTTTATCAGTATAAAACACAATGATTGGTTAGGATCCTGAGTTGTTATTGGCTGAAACCACAAAATCTGACTGTTTTGACAGATAAAAAAAATAATCATCTAGAAACCATTTGTAATTCAAAATTGCGCGTTTGTGATTGGTGGAAATTGAGACGAGGGAAATAGTCATGGAAAATAACCCTTTGTGCAGAATTTTAAATTTGTAATTTTAATTACTCTTCCAGATTATTTTTTACAGTTTTTTCATATATTTCAACACATTTTCCCCTGCTCCCACTAATAGTTATTTTTCATAATTTTTAATAATGTAAATAAGTATTCAAAATTTTCGCTTTTTGTGGATTTTTAATTTCATTCGACTTTTATTGTGAGATTTAATTTTTTTTTTTGGAAAAACCTCTATTGAGACTAATGGATATCTATACTTTGTAAAGTCACATTTTCATCGGAAGACTTAGGCATTGATTTTACAATTTTACGAACTTTTCCAGACATTTCCAAAATTTTCTCGTATTTCTTCATACTTTTTTACCCAGTTTCTCATTAATATTTTGTTTCTTATAAATTGCAATAATGTCAATCGTTTTTCCATTTAAAATTAGCTCTTCCTATGCAGTTTTAAACCCATACGATTTTTATTGTGCGATTTACACAGTTTTGTGGATCCGCTTACAAATTTGCCCCCTTTCATCCACTAATAATCGATTTTTTATCCATTACCTCATTTTGTGTATTTTTAATTATATATCTAAAAAAAGGAAAATGTCGCAAAATCCACTGTTTTTACTTTGGCCATGAACTAATTTCAAGGCTATAGAACCCTTGATAATGATGAAAAACCGATAACCTTATTACTCTGCTTTATTCAAAACTAACATAACTTCCATAAAGTACGTACATACTCGAATTGTTTCCTATTTTTTAATTATATAAAGAGTTGATGGAAAGCCATCAACACGATCATAAATCATAGTAGCTGTATGAAAATGAACAGAAATTGATTAAGAAGCATTTAATTTGCAAACAAAGTAGGAGGAACTTCAAGCATCAATCAAATTCTGATAATGATTAGTCGATAACCGGCGTTGCATGTAGGTGTGACTATATTTATATACAAAAATCGCTTGCTTCAACCTCCACGAATATCAGAGTCGTAACGGCTCTTCTAGATTGCTAGAAAATTGTTATTCGAACACGAACTGAACTTCTATATATGTGGTGTCACGAAAATTCCTCTCAATAATTTAAGAGAGTAAGAGTACTTCGTATAATTTTCTTAATATTTTAATTGTGACATTACAAAGTTCTTTCTTATTTTAACTTATTTATGACTCACCGAAACACGGCATCTTCATACTATTTCATTTTCTCCCGTTGAAAACGGTTGAACAAAAAATGTTTTAAATTATTTGTGGACTCTTACATTCATTAATTCAATAGGTCTGATCAAAACAATGGTAGAGGTTAAGTTGGAAATAATTTTTTCCTACGGCTGCTTAGAATATGCATAAAAACGCACTGTCAACTTCCCTTGAAAAACGTCAATTTCAAACAGCGTGTGTAAACGTTTACACACGCTGTGTGCAAAGTAAAATGACAACACAATTCATATTAACAACACATATTAATGAATCGAGATGAAATCTAGCATGCGGACACTGTCACTACTGACAGTTCTCATTTCTCATTAAAATAAAGTCAAATTTATTGCAAAATTTTAAAAAAGCAGTGTTACACGTTGATAGAAGATGAATTTAACTCCTCCAGAAATACTTGAAAGGGCCTCCCAAATCACGCAAAATCTTTTACCATTAATTTCCAAAGAGATGTATGAAAGTTCTTATGAAACATTCATAAAATGGAAAAATGAACGAAACCTAAACTCGTTATCAGAGAATGTTCTGCTTGTTTATTTTGAAAAATTAGCGCAAAAATATAAATCTTCAACATTGTGGTCGCACTATCAAATAATATTAAACGAGCAAGGTTTGTATGTGTGTGTGTGTGTATGTGTGTGTGTGTGTGTGTGTCCAGAGGATCTCGAAATCCACTCGTCAGAATTCAATGAAACTTTCAGGGTAGACTAATTCCTATCTAAATCGACAGAAAATATAGGTCTCATGTCTGTGAAAATTCGATCTTCCGAGATATTTACAAGAAAAGTTATGATTTTAGTTTTATTTCCTAGCAACGGCAACTTGTTTCTATAGTAATATACTATAAGGAAAGAGGATATAACGTCACATTCCATAGGCGTACTTTGCAAAATAAGTTTCTATAATATAAATAAGGTCACAGCATATAAAATATATATACCCACTTCGTAGATTAAATTTTGAAGTTATATTATTTACAAAAAATAAAAATAAACCTTATGCATCTGACACTTTTAACATTGAACGAATTAAATTTAACCAATAAATAACAAGGAGGATTATATGTTGAGATTAAACTGTTTTTAATCTCTTGGCATTAAAAGTAACGCTTCAGTACTTACCTAAACTCAAAGATTAAAAAAAAAGTTAGTTCAATAACTATCTACAAAAGTCACTGTCTTCACTAAAACTACTGGTATTACTATAATTGTCTTTTCTGAGGTTTATTATTATAGGTTCTATTAAATTATCCATTGATAGTGGATATACTTTCCTAAATGAATTTTCCACCTTTTTAACATGATCAATGCATTTTCCCCAATGTTCTCTATTTACATCTGAAAATGCCTTCAAAAACAAATTTCGCACATCAGGAAATTTAAATGTTTTATTGGTTTGAGAAACATAACCTTTTAATAATTGTGACCAGATCAGTTCAATGGGATTTAACTCTGCGTGGTACGGAGGCAATCTGAGAATTTTAATTAGTTTTTCTCTGGCCATCTCATCTATAATATATTTTTTGAATTTTGAATTTGAATTACTAATAATTCTTCCTTCAAGGATTTAGGAGGACTGATAATATTTTTAGAATGAAGCCATTTTGAAATATATATTATTACAAAATTCCGAATCAATTAAAATACATACGATACGGCTATGAATAAATAAAGTCTGACTTATCTGTCAAACTAACAGGTTAATTACAGTAAAAACTATGGAAACAAGATTAAATCTAGACAAAAACTATATTAGGCCGATCAGATGTATTAAAATTTAAATTTTAACTAAAAATAAGCATTGAAGGATGAGGTGAAAATAAAATTTCTACCTCTTGAACCTGTACTACGTTCTGCAAATTAAATACTGCACTCCTTTCTTCTGTATAGTATAGTAGTAAAAAGGTTTGACTTTATTTAATTTCTGGCGTTTAAATCTGAAAGAATTCAATTTTAAATTTGCCGCTTTTTATCCATAATGACCTACAAATTTTGACAACTACTGACACGCACATCTCTGGTTAATTGTTAAGAAAATGGGACCGGCTGGGATTTTCATGAAATTTTCGCAGATGCTATAAAACATGATAAAATCAATATACTTAGCAATAGAAATTTTTGCGCGGAAAAATATTTTTCACATTTTTTTATTCTACAAATGCCCAAGTAGCAATTTATAACCAGAATAAACCTGAAAAGTATAAAAAAGAAAGGGTTCATTTGACGGACATAAATAATTTGCTTGTCAAATGACAGCCATCTCATAAATTCTAAGTTGAAAATACAACGTTGCCAATTCAATTTCAGAAATCATGGGTTTAGGTAAATATTTATAGGAACGTTGAGTAACACTGTTAAAATGGACACTTGTCAAAATGTGACACCTGTCAAAACGTGACAACTGTTAAAATGTGATACGTGTCAGAATGTTACAACTGTCAAAATGAACAAATGTCAAAATATGACACCTGTCAGAATGTAACAAATGTCAAAATGTCACACGTATCGTACTTTTCTTTATTTATTACACAGATCTAACCTAACCTAAAGCTAATCTTTTTTTTTTGGCGGGTGGTAATGCTTTATGCACATCGGGTAAAGGTTCTTCCCTTCCCCGATAGTGTGAGACTACCCCTTACGGTTACTCACTAAAACCACCCCACTGAAACCACTATGCCCTACACGCTGCTGTTGCCCGTCCCGGAAACGGGGCCTGTCCGCCGTGACTATTCGCGAAGACCAAGCGTCAGTAGATGTTGCCCTAAAAGGGTGAAATCTCCAGAAACTAGGCAACTTTTAATGCATTTAACTAACCTCTGTGACAAGCAGTTGATAAACGTCAACAACACCTGCAGCAAATTGAAAATTAACACTGACAGCTTTTTTTAATTTTCCCGCCTACTTTCAAGCCAATCGCCAATCAACTTTCTATTTATCTACCTTTCTGTAGTTCAAGTAGATGTCGCCCACTCCGTGATTTTCACGAATTAATTAATAATTTGTCAGGTTATAAATATACTTAAATTATATACTCATTGGACTGCTTAAAAATGTAGATTTGAATATTAAGAGCGAAAGCTCGGTGACCAGATATTTCTATGTTGAAAAGGACTATAAACATCTGGTCGTTTTAAATAAGATTTGCTTTACCTAACAATAAATAAGTACCAATAAAAATATATATATATATATGATAATAAAGTCGCAACCGTAGGAAAAATATAGTGTGTAACTCGTGTGAAAAGTGCTATTTTCAAAACTTGTTGTACAATATACTATTTTCTACAACTGCTATGAAAAGTAGCGAATATCTCATAGCTTACTTAATTTCAAAACCATGTATTGCCCACACCGTGAGGGAATACTTTTCCTCACGGCACTTTGCCTCACACCACATACATTTATATGGAGAATCAACAAAAATCGACAAAAACTTAGTAGGCTGCTGTTCAGCTTTAAATGTCACAACTGTCAGATTGTAGAAGTTTTTTAAATTCTTAAGGTAGTTTTCATTCGTGCTTTGATAAAAATCGCAATTTCCATTAAATATTATTGTAATAAGACATACCTATTTATAATAAATAATATGGGTAATGACAGTAGTGACGATTTTGATAATACTAGGTCAGAGATATTGGAAAGAGCCGCAAAAATAACGTTAGATTTGTTGCCGATACTTTCAAGAAAAAGTTTGAATTGGCATACGAAAAATTTATGAAATGGAGAAGAAATACAAAAATAAAATTAAAAAAATTATTCAACTGTTAAGAGGTAGGTTACTTTCATGTTATTTTAGTTTTGCTAACCATAAAAATAAATATTAAGTTACAAGTTACATTACTTGTATTCTTTAAATTTGTGCAGTTGTAGAAAAAGTATAGTATGCAACACTTGTGGAAAGTACTTTTCTCACTCGTGTGTTTGCGGCACTCGCCCTTCAGGCTCGTGCCACAAACTTTCACACTCGCGAGAAATGTTGAACTTTTCCCACTTGTTGCACAATATACTATTTTTCTATTGTACAAAAACTGGTGTGATGTGAGGAAGTTTCAAATGGTATCAGAAATTTCCTATTTTTGCAACCGATCAAGGAAAAGGTTGCTAGATTCTTAATCACTCAAAATATTACTTAAATTTAAAGGTTGATTTAAAATACCAAGATATGTTATAACAACGAAACGACGTTAACAAGCGATCTATTCAAATATCCAACATGATTGCCTGGCCTAAGTGATAAGAACCTGTCCTGCGCAAAGATCAAATCAAATCAAATTTCTAATAAATATAAAAAACAGTAGGAATTGCATCGCTTTAGACTCTTTAGAGGACCTCATTCCTCCACTTTTAGGCCTCGCCCCTTTTTGTCACCTGTCAACAGGGTTGCCAACTTCGATTGTAGGTTACTAACCTGAAATCACCTGGGGCCCCTTAGCTTAGAGACTGACTAAACCAATTTAAGATTATCGTAGGAACCCTAACTTTTCTGGAGGGGCTCCTCACATAGGACTAGACTTGTAGAAACCCTAACCTAACTTTTTCTGGAGACCCGTCAACGGGGCTTCGGAGGAGCGATCCATCCCTGCACAATTATAGTTTCCTTTAACCTCTGCCGATATGATACATCGATTCTACATCCGACATTTAAGTAAACCGTGCCCTAAAAGAGCAGTGGTGCCCTTTAGGCAACATTCGATCGACAGCCCAGGTCACGTATAGTACTTAGCCCTTATTAAGCCT
Organism: Crepidodera aurea; assembly: GCA_949320105.2. Taxonomy (NCBI): domain Eukaryota; kingdom Metazoa; phylum Arthropoda; class Insecta; order Coleoptera; family Chrysomelidae; genus Crepidodera; species Crepidodera aurea. The sequence continues at coordinate 3,418,218 of OX439474.1, forward strand.
GCTATAATGAAAAGTGTCAGAAAAAATGCGGGGTCATATGTGAAAAGTTCAGCAGCCGAAGAGGTTAACAATTTTTGTTTTCAGGGTGATTTATTTTAAGCATAAGCAATATTTTTCGTAATAACTGTATATTTTTTACAGCATATTTTATTTTGCACCTTATTCTACATATTCACACCTCAATTTTATTATATCTAATTGTGCGTGCGTTAGGCGAAGACATCAATATTGCATAGTTGCGTGAAGACCCAACACGCGAGCAGTCGCGTTACTTTGCACCATTTACAAATGCAAATTTCCCTCTGTACACGATTAAAGTGAGCATTCGGTATTTTAAATTAAAAATATTTATTAACCAGAAAATATATGAGAGTTTAAGTTCAACGAACATTAAAAAAGGAGAAAGAAACAAAAAATGGAAGGGAATAATAATAATAATAATCTTTATTCAATAATAAATACAATAAATAGAAAGTGTAAAACACGTTGGTCTTGGGGAACTAGAGAAAAACAAGTAAAAGAAGTTTTATTAAACAGCAAATAAATAGAGAGAAGTATAATTTTATAATTAGAGTTGTATTGACTTTCAACGGATACAGACGTGTCTCGGCTCCTATCAGTACGCCATAAAAGTGGCAAGTTTTTACACCAACGAGTAGTTAAACGAAAAACAATACAATATCAAATACTATTAAACGAGCAAGGTTTGTATGTATGTATGTATGTTTGTCCAGAGGATCTCGAAATCCACTCGTCAGAACTCAATGAAACTTTCAGGTTAGACTAATTCTTATCTAAATCGGCAAAAAATGTAGGTCTCATGTCTGTGAAAATTCGATCTTCCGAGATATTTACAAGAAAAGTTAAGCTTTTAGTTTTATTTCCTAGCAACGGCACATAATAATAACTTGTTTCTATGGTAATATCAAATACTATTAAACGAGCAAGGTTTGTATGTGTGTGTGTGTGTGTGTGTATGTGTGTGTGTCCAGAGGATCTCGAAATCCACTCGTCAGAATTCAATGAAACTTTCAGGGTAGACTAATTCCTATCTAAATCGACAGAAAATGTAGGTCTCATGTCTGTGAAAATTCGATCTTCCGAGATATTTACAAGAAAAGTTAAGCTTTTAGTTTTATTTCCTAGCAACGGCACATAATAATTACTTGTTTCTATAGTAATATATACTATAAAGGATAGATGAGTACAGTAAAAGTGGGGATATAACGTCACATTCCATAGGCGTACTTTGCAAAATAAGTTTCTATAATATAAATAAGGTCACAGCATATAAAATATATATACGCACTTCGTAGATTAAATTTTGAAGTTATATTATTTACAAAAAATAAAAATAATCTTTATGCATCCGACACTTTAACATTGAACGAATTAAATTTAACCAATAAATAACAAGGAGGATTATATGTTGGGATTAAACTTTTTTTAATCTCTTGGCATTAAAAGTAACGCTTCTGTACTTACCTAAACTCAAAGATTAAAAAAAAAGTTAGTTTAAGAACTATCTTTAAAAGTCACTGTCTTCACTAAAACTACTGGTATCACTATAATTGTCTTTGCTGAGGTTTATTATTATCGGTTCTATTAAATTATCCATTGATATATCCACTTTCCTAAATGAATTTTCCACATTTTTAACATGACCAATGCATTTTCCCCAATGTTCTCTATTTATATCTGAAACTGCCTTCAAAAACAAATTTCGCAGATCAGGAAATTTAAATGTTTTATTGTTTTAAGAAACATAACCTTTTAATAATTGAGACCAGATCAGTTCAATGGAATTTAACTCTGCGTGGTTCGGAGGCAATCTGAGAATTTTAATTCCTTTTTCTCTGGCCATCTCATCCATAATATACTTTTTGAATTTGTTTTTATGTTGCCTTGCTATTACTAATAATTCTGCCTTCAAGGATGTAGGAGGACTGATAATATTTTTAGAATGAAGCCATTTTGAAATATATATTAATACAAAATTCTGAATCAATTAAAATACATACGATACGGCTATGAATAAATAAAGTCTGACTTATCTGTCAAAAGAACAAATTTATTACAGTAAAAACCATGGAAACAAGAATCTAGACAAAAACTATATTAGGCCGATCAGATGTATTCAAATTTAAATTTTAACTACAAATAAGCATTGAAGGATGAGGTAAAAATAAAATTTCTACCTCTTGAACCTGTACTACGTTCTGCAAATTAAATACTGCACTCCTTTCTTCTGTATAGTATAGTAGTAAAAAGGTTTGACTTTATTTAATTTCTGGCGTTTTAATCTGAAAGAATTCAATTTTAAATTTGTCGCTTTATATAAAAAAGGAAAGGTTCATTTGACGGACATAAATAATTTGCTTGTCAAATGACAGCCATCTCATAAATTCAAAGTTGAAAATACAACGTTGCCAATTCAATTTCAGAAATCATGGGTTTAGGTAAATATTTATAGGAACGTTGAGTAACACTGTTAAAATGGACACTTGTCAAAATGTGACACCTGTAAAAACGTGACAACTGTTAAAATGTGATACGTGTCAGAATGTAACAACTGTCAAAAGAGAGAGAGAGAGAGAAGAGAGAGAGAGAGAGAGAGAGAGAGAGAGAGAGAGAGAGGAGAGAGAGAGAGAGAGAGAGAGAGAGAGAGAGAGAGAGAGAGAGAGAGAGAGAGAGAGAGAGAGAGAGAGAGAGAGAGAGAGAGAGAGAGAGAGAGAGAGAGAGAGAGAGAGAGAGAGAGAGAGAGAGAGAGAGAGAGAGAGAGAGAGAGAGAGAGAGAGAGAGAGAGAGAGAGAGAGAGAGAGAGAGAGAGAGAGAGAGAGAGAGAGAGAAAGAATGAATGCTTGTACACGTGTACTATTAACATAGATTTCAATTTTTTATTTTACAAGAAACTTTAAAGAGACATTTAAAATTCTCTATTTTCATAGTACATTTTAAGGTTGATTGTGACTTTGTATTTTCCAAGAACAAATTGTAATCTAATGTACGAATGAACTATTTTTGTAACTGAAAATTTTTGAAAAAATATGATATCAATATCTGCCACACGTCGAGAGTCTGGTCACAGGTTTTTGTGGAGGTTTTTACCCAAGTATGAATATCAGACCTATAATTTTCCTTCACAGCAGATCAATAAATAGTAAAATCAATTGAACACAAAGTTTTTCTTATATAGTGATAAATAGAGTGAGCTGAGCGATCTTCTGTTGACGGGACGAGTGCCCTACACGCTGCTGTTGCCCGTCCCGGAAACGGGGCCTGTCCACCGTGACCATTCGCGAAGATCAAGCGTCAGTAGATGTTGCCCTAAAAGGGTGAAATCCCCAGAAACTAGGCAACTTTAATGCATTTAACTAACCTCTGTGACAAGCAGTTGATAAACGTCAACAACAGCTGCAGCCAATTAAAAATTAACACTGACAGCTTTTTTAATTTTCCCGCCTACTTTCAAGCCAATCGCCAATCAACCTTTTATTTATCTCCCTATCAGTAGTTCAAGTAGATGTCGCCCACTCCGTGATTTTCGCGAATTAATTAATAATTTGTCATGTTATAAATATATTTAAATTATATACTCATTGGGCTGCTTAAAAATGTAGATTTGAATATTAAGAGCGAAGCTCGGTGACCAGATATTTGTATAGAAAGTCCATTATATAGTCCATGGGCGAGCAATAATATAAAACTAGAGAATGAATAACAAGCAACTCCTAGCTCTAATCTCGGAAAAAATTGAATTGAGTAAGATAGAAGTGAAGAACTCAATCGAAGCGTCCGAAACCCGAATTCTATTGAATATAGAAACAATAAAAAAACGGGTGAGTGAAGTTGAAAATGAGAATAGAATTCTGAAGGAGAGAATCGAAACCTTAGAAATAAACAATAAGAAGAAAAATATTATCCTATTTGGCTTAAATAAAAAACCCAGTGAGAGAAGTACTCCTTTCTTTTGCGAACTAATCAAGAAATTTCTTGATGTCACCTTAACAGAAGACGACATAAGTGATATATATTCCCTAGGTAAACATAAGGAAGCGCCATTGAAAGATGAACTATTGTCATTGGTGAAAAAGAAAAATATTGAAAAAGGGATTACATCACTCTAGAAAAACGACAACTGAAAAAAGTTACATAAAAGGGAAAAAAATTGTACGTGGGAGATAAGCAATACACCGCAGAAGAATTGCTAGAAATCGATTTCAGTGAAGTCGAAAAGCCGAAAAGTGCTCCTCCAACACCTGATATCAGAGAACAAACCAGAAAAGTGGCTTCACCAAAATCCACAGGAACACCTATACGCACAAGAGAGACCATACAAAAACCTGAAGAACTTCAAAAGAGGAGAGATCTGGACAACAGATTGATGGAGAAACAGGATTTCAAGGTAATTAAACAAAAGAAATTCGCTACCACCGTTCAACAGCCAAGAGAAAGATATTTAACTAGATTGAATTCTACTTAGTGATAGTGTTAACAGTAAATAAAATCTATATATGTAGGCCCATGTACTAACACCTTTTATTTTTGATTTGTCTATTTTATTTCTTAAATTGTTTCATAATTTTCTATTTGCTTTAAATTATTTTACGTCTAAAGTGTCTGTATATTGTATTCTTCCCAATCGAGTCTAAAAAAAAAAAAATGAATACCTATTTAAAAGACTTCCAGATTTAACAAACAGAAACTATTGAAGAAGAAAACAGATAACATCGAAATATCTATTTTCCAAATAAATATAAGAAGCGTAACTAAAAACATAGATGAACTGAAAATTCTACTCTCTGAAATAAAAAATAGCTTTGATTTTACCATTATCACAGAAACTTGGCAAATAGCTGACACATCCCTAATCAGTCTCCATGGCTATCAACTATTTTACAATGAGGGCTCATTCAATCAGAATGATGGTACCATTATCTTCGCGAAAGAGTATCTTAGCTGTAAGTGCTAAAATTGACGAAATAAATATTTTAGAATTGCACACCAACGTGAACCATACAAAAATATTACTGAACGGGATTTACAGACTTGTCAGATTATCTAAAACTATGTGAGACATCAGACTTACACATAATAACGGGAGATATCAATATAAACATTTTAAACGAGAATGATAATTATGTTCATGAATACTTAAATATCCTATATGAAGAAGGGTTCACCTCTTTAATTAATAAGTATACTAGGGAAGTAGGACCTGCGAAATCTTGCTTGGACCACATAATCGTGAAATCAAAGGAAAAACTTTACGAAAACATTCCCATAATACTACAAACCGATATCACAGACCACTTCTCTGTTATAAATCATTTCACTACACCTGAAAGAAAGAGTAATAATAAATCGCAAAGTTACCGACATATATTGAATAAACATAAACTCAAAGAAAGTATGGGACATGAACAATGGTTAGACGTTTATTCTGAAAACGATATTGATGTGTGTACCGAAAATTTCATAAACAAAATAAAAAATCTTATAAAATAAAAATTAAAAGGCATGAAAAGAAAAGAAAATGTTGGATAACTCCCGGTATAGTAAAATCCACTTACGAAAAAAACAGACTATATAAGATAATGAAAAATAACAAAACAGACAGCAATTTCGAAATTATAGTAATAGATTGAATTATCTGATAAAAAAAGCCAAAAGTGACTACTATAACAACAAAATAGAATCCAACAAAAATGTCAGCAAAAACTTATGGGAATGTATGAACGAACTTTCCACAACTAAAAAAGAAAAAACTGAAATAATAGAAATAAAAAAATATGATGGCAGCAAGGCAACTAACCCAGAAGAAATATCCGATAAATTCTGTGAATATTTTACTGAAGTTGGCGAAAAAATGGCAAAAACACGAAAAAAAGGAACACAAACAAAATCAATTAAAGAAAAAAAAAAACGATCATACAATCTTCCTGACGAGAACGAACGAAACAGAGGTCAAAGAAATAATAACTAATCTGAAAAATAACAAAGCTCCTGGCATTGACAATATAAGATCCGAAATTTTAAAAGACACCAGAGAAATTAGCACCTCCCCTAACTTATCTAATCAACAAATCCATGAATGATGGAAAATTTCCAGACATTTTAAAAATCGCCAAAATAAAACCCCTTTTCAAAAACGGCGAGAAACTTGATGTAGCAAACTACCGCCCTATTTCACTGATATCGACTATTAGTAAGGTTTTTGAAAAAATTTTACAAGAAAGACTGGCCTCTTTCATGAAAAAATATAAAATTCTATCAAATGATAAAATATGGTGTGCCCCAAGGTACTGTATTGGGACCGATTCTTTTTAACTTGTACATAAATGATCTTTTTGAACAGAAACTGTGCGGAGAAGTTGTGAGTTTTGCAGACGACACTGCCATTTTTTACCAAGGACCGGACTGGGCAACTCTTAAAAATATCATTGAGACAGACTTCCAAAAAGTTACGAATTTCTTCAACAATAGAATTTTAACAATCAATTATAAAAAAACTCATTTTTTATCGTTTACGTCATACTCCTCAAACTTACCAACATATAACGAACTAAATGTACAATGTGAAGATGGAAACTATTTGAAAATAAAATCTGCTGATAAAATCAAATATCTAGGCATATATATATAGACCCCCACTTGAGATGGGAAGAACAGGTGAATTACGTTATCAAGAAACTCCGTTTCATGGTCCATAAGTTCAGAAATATTTCCAACATTATCAATGCCAGATATTTGAAAATATTGTACTATGCCTTGGTTGAGAGCCATCTTTCATATGGACTTATCGCATGGGGAGCAGGCAGCATCAGGAACTTTAATTAGTAACATGCAGAAAATTCAAAAATGCATTCTTCGAATGATTTACAAGAAACCCCGAATGTATTCATCTGAAAATCTTTATCGTGAAACTGCGATAATGAACATGTATCAATTGTATGCTACAACTATCATTCTCAAACAATATAAAGAAAAATCCTCCTTGGTACACATTCAACATACTTACAATACAAGGAATAGAACCAAGGTTGTGATACCTAGAACAGAAAAAACAATAGGACAGAGATGTTATACTTTTTTGGGACCGAAACTTTTTAACGAAATGCCGCCTGAATTGAGAAAAATCAAATAAATTATTATTATTATTATAAATAATTAGCAGAAGTTCAATTGATAATGGAAACGGAATATTAAACAACTATATTTCTTGCCCAAAGCTTCGCCTTCTTCTTCTTTCAATTCTTTTGAGGTTGATTGTCAACTGTCGTCTTGCCAACTACCTCGGTATTGTAGTTTTCTTCAATGAATTTTCTCACTCTCTTCTTCTTTTTTTTTGTCCATCTTACGTTGCAGTCCACTTGGCCTGTTTTTCTTCGTGTGTTCCTTATTTAATATGTGTTTTAAGACTCGAAGTCATCTAATCAGTTTATACCGGTTTCAGTAGCTTCATAAAATTGCTGATGCTTAATCTTCCAGGCGATAAAATCCACGGTAATTTTCTTATCGATTTATCTTAGAATTTTTTTTTCGGTGGAAATGGCGAAAGCACTTAAAGCAAGAAAAGTTTGACTTCAATCCTTATAAAGTATGAATGGAAATAATAAAGTTGAACAAGTCTGCGAAAACGGCTGAAACGTCTTGAAATGAGTGAGATAGGTAAGAAAGTGACTTCGAAAATTGAAAATGTTGTAAATTAATTAACGTGAGCCAGAAAATCTGAACAAAGTAGAATTAAAAAAAAAACGTTGGGAGAAGCCGTCAGTATTCATTAGAACACTTTAGTTGAGAAGTTGCTATTAAGAATATTAAAATAGTTTACGGGGAACTACTCCAGCTTAGGGCGTTTAAAAATAATCAAATAGGTGGAGTTATAATAATTGTTGTAAATCTTAAGCCAGTGTATTAATAACCTTTACATGAAAGTTGCATATGCTATTTTTTCTATGACAAAATATAAAGTAACTTTAACTGAAAACTATTAATTTATTTGATACATTTGACACAACAAGAATAATTTTGACATTAGCTTTCACAGAACTGTCAATATAATATCTAATATCTACCAACAACCTACTTGATTACAACGTAGAAATTTCTATTTGTGGAAAGTCAGTTTTATAATAGAAAGCAGAGGTTTCTATTGGTCAAAATCAGTGTTATAATGAAAAGAGGCCCTCGGGTTTATAAAATCGTCGCTCTCAGGGCATACACATCTATTTATATCCTTGGTACATAAATAACTATTATCAATCTTCCTTTAAATCAGAGGGCATGAAAAATGCTAAAACAAAAATGTCTTATTTAACGAAGCTTTAACACTAGTACACTCTATATTTCTAAAATCCCATATTCAATATACAGATGAGAGACGCCATAAAATATATGGGATGTACAAGAAGGTAAACATTTTTTTTATATATTTGAAACTTTTCCCTTAACCACTTTTAAAATAGTATGTTGATTTAACTTCTCAAAGTTTGGAGCATCAATATGTAATTTTAAACTTTGCTACTTATTTTTCTTTTCTTTTATTAAATCATATACTAATTTTTTCTTACTACTTTTTGTAATTTTCAAGTTCTCTTCTACCTGTTGCTGCATCAATTCCAATCTTTTGATGTTTTATTTACCTTCTACAACAATCATAAATAAGAAACGCATTTCGCTTTGATGAATTGTCTAAAATAAAATTTTCTGTTGATTTTTACGAGTTAAATGTAATTAAAAAAAATAAAAACAGCAGCGGATAAAAGTCGAGCAAGTCAACCCGTTAGCGCCTTATACCGTTATTATTCTCATCCCGGTTGTTATTTGTTGGTCCGTGAAATTTCATTAACACCCGGCTGGTGGCTGTCTCTTTCACCTTGGGCAATTCAGCAAGACTCCTGCTAATTTCAGACGCACTCCTCGAATAAAGGGAGAACAGAACAAAGGGCACAGGAACACGTCGAGAGGGTGTTTGTGGCTCTCTTATGAATACTAGAATAACAAATTAATGTTTCTTTTGCGGAGGCTTCTTGACCTTGGGGACAAGACTTGTAATTAGGAGGGTCTTTAATGGTTAAACTTTTCAAAATTAACGAAAAAGTTTTTAAGATAAAACATTAATTGTTTCAAGAGGTTAAAATTTGTTCATTTTTATTTCGATTTGAAATTATGCGACACATACTCATCTATCAATCTAACCTCTCAGAAATTGAGGAAATTTTTTATTACGCCCCATTTTTGCAGTGTAATCCGCTAACATTATTAAAAATTATGTCACCAAAACAAACGAGAGAATAAAAGCAAAAAATATACTGAGCACATCATTATAAAATTCTGCATTCACAATTATCATCCGAACAACAAAATGTATAAACGTTTCATTAAATTCAAAATGTACCGCTTCGCCGATTTAAGGACAAAATAAAAACTGTGTTATCCTGTCAGTATATATATTTTGCTGACACAGACTATGAGCTAGAAATTCGTTAGTCGTATGCAGCAACTATTACTGATAAAAGTGAAGTAAAAATTCTTATAGTACGGTTCAATCAAATGCGTGATCATCAAATGAGGACTATATCATAGTTTTTTAATAATATTAATAAGAATTATGTTTCTCTTCAACTAAGAATGAAATAGTGCCAGTTTTCAAGTTTCTTAGGCTAGCTAATGAATAGCTTTAAGGGTGAGAATCGGCTATACTTTGAGTTAATTCCGTGAGGGCGCCATCACATTTGAAATTTTCTTTTATATAAAAATAGAAACATATGTGAAAACAAAGAAAAAAAATTATCTGCGCCGTTGAAAATAATGAACTTTAAATTAATTATAATAATAATTAATATTTGTCAATTTACCTGAGAACAACCTTGGGGAAATCAAACACGAAAAAAATTTAATAGGATTTATTATTAATAAAACAAAAATTACAAGAGCTGAAGGCTATTATGTAAATAAACAATAATATAGCTGAATGCTAGAATTATTAGGACTATATTAAAAAAATTAAATAGGATAAAAAAAATATGTTTTGAGAGTATCTTTTCAACATTTATGACAACTTTATGACAACTGAGCTTGTTTTCTGTGAGTTGGATGGATCTCACCGTTTATCCTTATGGAGGTTGGATTTTGGAGGTTCAAAAGTTTGTCTGTGACTAATATCCGATAATAACGTTACAAACTATCCCATCTAGGAACTAAAAAATTGGTTTGGATATGTATAAGAGATGTCAAAATTATTGCTTGATTTCCGAGCGTAAATATCTTGATTGGTTTTGAATTCGCGAGGTGTCAAAATAGAAACTTGCAGTTTTAGAGATCTGACGTTACGTAGAAAGGATGTAGAAATATTTGTATGAAAACAAAATTTTAATCCATCCCTTGACGTGTGCCCTTGAGTTAATTCGAGCCCGATAAATACCCCAAACTGTGCACACTCGAGATAATTCTAGCGACATCGAATTTTATGCTGCTGTAATATGAAAGCTAAAAAAAAATCATTTTGTTGGTATTTATTCTTGAGTAAACAAATGTTATAGCTTACAGACCTACGTAGGTATCTTGGAGACTGATCGTTCACCTGCGCAAACAAAGATGGCCGCGTGACGTCACACTCTAGGCCTTCATTGGCCCATTGATGGCTGGATTATAGGTATCCGATTACAAGTTGCCATTTACTGCGCCATCATTTTGCCGATGTAGCTTTGCTGTTGCCTGCATATCGGCCAGAAGACGGCCAGAGAGAATAATAACACAATATATAAAATTCGGGACATTCTTCTTAACAATTCGCAATTTTAACGCCATCACAGGTATTTTTAATATTTCTACAACGTCAGGCTGATCGGGCCTGTCATTAATAATATTTACTTCCAGTTAGATGTTTATATAAATTAATTGAATTGACAAATATTTTTATGGATGACTCAGTATCATCCATAAGAGGAATTAACACGCGGCTGACTTTAATTTAAACTATTCCGACATTTTTATTTAACTTTACTATCTCGAATTTGAACTAACCTAGCCTTTAAAATTTCCCTAATGTAACTAACTAACTAATAATAATACCTATCGTCTACATCACACAAAAATAAGTTAAAAGAAGAATTACTTACACCCTACACATATTAGATTTTGCCTTTACCATACTTTATATTTCGGCGTACCATACCTAAAATTAAATTTTCTTCTTTCTTCTGGACGCCTTCCTGAGCTGGTACTTCCAAACTTTCTCCAACTCCAGCCATATTGGTACACACAAATTGGTTCTGCTTACGATTACTTCTTACAATTAATAATCTTCTTAACTTACTCATCTTCTTAAATTTATAATACTACTGGACTTCTTCTTATATCGAACTGGTTTATTATGCTATCTCAGAGCATCTCACTTGTGAATTGGTTCTGCTTACAATTTTTACTCTTCTTGGATTACTTTTAAGCCATCTCAGATTCCATCATCGTCATCATTGAATAATGCTCTTGAGTGGCAGGATCGCCATGTGATGTTCTCTCAAGAGCATCTTTTGATATCCACTAAGTTCTTTGAGTGGCAGGATCGCCATGTGATGTCCTAAAGGACGAGCAGGATTGCCATGTGATGTCCTGGATAAGGACGTTTAATAGTAGTGGTAAATAACTGCAACCATACTAGTGATAGGATATATTAACAATAACGATACAGCAACATGAATCTTAATGAATAGTAATCAATTCTAATGAATAGGAATTCTAATCTGAATTCTAATCGAATAGTAATGAATAGGAAGATTGGCATTAACCGTTTTATATACACAATATTTAATAACAGAAATTCTTTACGTGTTGGTTTGCCGACCTTCCTTTCTCACGTAATATAAATATATACCTTACACTAATACTAATAACTACATATCCTAATATACTGGGCGATGCGACTCTGCATGTCGCACATTGTTTGCTGGGTATGTACATATCAATTAAACAATTTTTTTTCTTAGCTGTTATTTTGTGAAACTTACAGTAGCATAAAATACGGCGCCGCTCAAATTATCTCGAGTGGCACAGTTTTAACTCGAGCGCACACGTTAAAGGGTTAAAATATTATTTTTAAACTGTCTTCATTTCCCCAAAGAAAATATCTACTTCATCAGTACCTTGGTAGCCATTTAAGATTTTCACTTGTCATCAAATCAACTTGCGATCCTGTTTGCATATCAACATCATCTTTAATATCTCTACTAACTTATTTTGAACTGTACTATAAAAAAAAGTCCGCGAAAAACTAGTAAAGAAAGTAAGGGGCAAAACAAAATTGGCGTTAACTCGGGCATCATCATCAGACACACTGAAACGTTATCACTTTGCTCCCTAATACGATTTGTAAATGCAATCAGATATTATAGTTATTTTTATTTCCACATTACTGCTTGTTATGTGTCGGTATCTTTCACGAGATATTTGAAGAGAGGATTAACCCGAACCGTTGCGAATTTTGCTTGGTTCGGAATTTTCAAAGGTAAATTAAGATGTGATTTTATTCGATAATAAAGTATACTATTTTTTTCTTCTAACAATTATTTCAAGAAAAGCTAAACAGGTTTTACAAAACTTGAATTTAAAAATTTCTTCATAAATTATAAACAAAAAAGTTGTTTTACGCCGCCACTGTGTGTCATGACACACTATGTGACGTTGAGAAATGTCATTCGAGCAACCAACGACTATTATACGTATATTTAATGTAATTTTGCCATTTTCTATCGCTTTGAAAAGTGTTAAAGATGAAAGTGATAGAGCCATGCAAACCAGTGGATATTTTTAACTTTTATGGAAGTTTTAAACTAAGTTTTGAAGTATTTATGAAGCAATATTGTATGTACGTTGAATTCTAAAAATGTGTCGAGGAATGAAAATAAAGTTTTTTTATTATTAAACAAACGCTAAACAGATCTTTGAACTATCACAACCGATGACGAGTGATTAACTATTAATTTACCTCTGATATATTTATAGCCCAGTTTTCAGGGACTTTGACCTCTCACAAAATGTGATATCGATGAAACTTGGCACTTAGGTATAATGTTTTGTTAATAAAATATATCATAAAGTAGGAAAAACTTAGTTGGAAAATTTAATAACGAGTTTTTATTAGAAAAATAAGCAATAAATCTGGGAAAGTTAAAATTCATCACTCGAAATTTAACCAATCCTAAAAAGTGTCCTGTAACATTATATCTGCACAAAGGATGTGAATTAAAATCACACAAGCTCCCAAGAACAAGGACATTAAAAATGTCCTACACTGCACCAACGTCTGGACTTCAACAACTACTCCTTGGACTATATGCCCCACCAGGAATTTAATTGTTTCCACGATTCTCTTTCTTTCTATTTTAATATGTGTTGTCCTTTAAAAAAGATTAAAAAAGCTAAAACAAAGAAATAAATAAATCTACTAATAAAAATAAAACTACTTCGGAGGTTATTAATGAGCTCAATGGAAAAGAGAACAACCACAAAATTATCTCTTTGAATATTAGAAATGAAACTATTTCTGGTCCATTTGTAGTTGCAAATAAATTTAATGATTTCTTTATAGAAGCTCCTATTGAAGCAATTAGCTCAATACCTAAATCAGATGTTAATATAATTTATAACAATGACTCGGTCAAAGATAGTTTATTTCTGTCCTATGTAAGTTCAAATGATATCCTCAATATAATTAACCATAATATTAAAGGAAAGTCCTCATGTGGTTTTGACGGTATTTCTGGTAAAGTAGTAAAGAAAATTGCTAAATATGTTGTAGATGCTCTTGCTCATATTATAAACACATCTTTTACTGAAGGCGTTTTTCCTTCTAAAATAAAAAAATCTACAATTTCTCCAATATTACCGACCTGTTTCACTGCAATCAGTTTTTTCGAAGATAATTGAATATGCAATGCTTAGGCAATTGATTAATTTTTTAGCAAAAAACAAAGTTATCACCAATCATCAACTCGGTTTTAGATGCAATTATTCAACATCAACTGCTCTAGAATCTTTTTACACAGAAGTTTTAGAGAGTATTGAGCGCAGTGAAGCTCCGGTAGGGATATTCTGTGATCTCAGCCGGGCTTTCGACTGTGTTCAACACAATATATTAGGTGATAAATTATATAAATATGGGATGAGGGGTAAAGCTCTGGTATTCCTCTTACTTCTCAAATCGAGTGCAAAATGTTAAAATTATTAAAGATGGCTCTAATATGTTTTCCAAGCAAAGAATTAACACTAATGGCGTGCCTCAAGGGTCAATCCTAGACCCGATTTTATTTATTCTATATATTAATGAATTGCCTCTGACATTGCCTGAATGCTTTACATCACTTTATGCTGATGACTCAATATTGTTATTTAGTGAAAAAATCATAAATATATTGCAAGCCAAAATAAGAAATGCTTTTTTTGAAATTCTCTGCGTGGTCCAGGGATCAATCTTTATTGTTTAACATTTCAAAAACTAACTTCGTAACTTTTGATACTCGTCAAAAAACATTATTGCCTGACCTTAATATATCTATTAATAATTAATAATTGCTGAAAGTGAAAATTTGAAGTTTTTGGGAGTGACTTTTGATGCAGATTTATCTTTTAAAACACACTGCCTAAATCTTTGTAATACTTTAAATTCCAAATGTTTCCAGGTTAGAAATTTAACACAAACTTTAAATTTACAACATATAAGAATGTTTTATTTTGGTCAAATTCAATCCAGAATTAATTATGGAATCAGCGTCTGTGGCGCTTCGTCTCATGCTAATGACGTTTTTCTTTGCTAGAAAAGAATTATTAGGTGAATCTCCAAGGCACCTTATAATTGTCCTGCAAGACAATTATTTAAAAATTTAAGAATTTTGGCTATGGCTGGCCTTTCTATATTGGAGTTGCTTACGTCAATACATATGAATAAAACTAATTATGTCTGTAATAGCAACGTATATATTTATAATACACGTCAAAAAGACAATTTGTCTGTACCCTTTAGACGTCTTGATATTACATCAAAATCTTCAACTGTTCTTGGAATTCAGTTATACAACAAACTGCCGACTCATTTTAAAGATATTAAAACATATTCAAAATTCAGAGTCAAATTTAAGAACTTTTTAATAGACATATGTCCATACAACACACAGGAGTACTTAAATTCCTAACCATCAGGTGCCAAATTGCATCATCACCGACAGAAAAAAAAATTATTGTTTAATTAATCTGATTTTAATACTTTAAGTGTATTTTGATACTGAATTTTTATTTTATGAATGTATTTGAAATATTTGTGTTATTACTTTTTAAAAATTACTTGTCTCCTAATTTATTGTTAAATTTTTATGAGATCAATAAAATCTATCTATCTATCTAACCAGGTATTAAATTACGAAAGTCCAGACGTGGTTTGGTGCCCAACCAAGCCGGGGCTTTGACCCAAAAACTTCGATTTTGTCATTAAAGGAGCTTGCTATTCTTAGACCAGTTTCGGCATTATTGTGCCTCATCAGTAAGAAGCAGGCTAGCTCGAGATCCTGTCTGAAAATGAATTCGATTCACCTCGCTCTTGATAATCTTACTTGCGTTATAGCAAATATATCACGAACGAGGAGAGTCCAACGCCATCTTCACTTTAATAACAAAATCAAGGTTTGCAAAACTATAGAAAACTACACGAAGGTGGAATTTTTTTAATGTCCTTGTTCTTGGGAGCTTGTGTGATTTTATTTCACATCCTTTGTACAGTTTTGTCACTCCCATGGTCCTTTTTTGGAATTTTTATGGTTCAAAAAATTCCACCTTCGTGAAACATTATATCCGATTTGAAAAAGGGAAATATTACAAAAGGGATAGAAATTAATATTTAAAATATTATAAAAAACCATGCGTTGATAGTGTTGTATTTATATATTCTTGACGCAGTCGTAGAAAAAGTATAGTATGCAAAAATCAATATATTCTCATCTTCATGAGAAAACAAACAATTTCATTGTGATTTTAAATTATACCAAACAGAATTTTTACAAAAAACATATTATACTCCATTCTGTTGCGTGTTCGTAATGACAAACAAGAGAACAACGACGAGCGACGCTAAATTTCAATAATACTCTTTGTGTCCAATTAACAATTGAATAAGTCACCGTTGACGCGATTGTGTTGTGTAATTTAATTAAAGGGTGAAATTTGATTTCACGGGATTCCTGATTTGCGATTCGTTAACGACTCCAGCCGAACACGTGACATGACGTCCCGACGTTGAGCTACAACAAACTTCTTCGGTTACAAAGTGATCGGTTACCGGCACGCAAATGTTGACACCACAAACGTACCTGGGTATTCGCAAAGCCAAAGCCGCTTTGATCTTATAATTCTACGAACTGAATGATTAATAAAGGAAGAGGATGTTCGCCCGAAGGGTGTGACGTTTTTTTCTATTGTCGCCTCGTTATTTTAGATCCACCCCAAATGATTCACTTACATTGCCCCAGTTTCATTTGTTAACTAGGGTAGTTTCTTTATAAAATGTACTAGATGAGTTTGTATTTTGTGTTTAAAAACCAATTCACTCGCAAAGGTACTACCATCTATCAGTAAGGCTGATAAATAAAGCTTCGTATTGTTTGGAAAGGCAGAAACCTGTCTTAGGATGTAGAATCTGATAAATTAAATTCCTTACTCGTTTGTTAACTTTGTATTAATCCCTTAACTTAAAGGGATACAAAGAAGAGAGTGACATCTTGAGTAGAATCAGTCAAATAAAAACTTTGCAACACACAATGCAAATTGAATGTATGCAACACCCAATACATTGGGAATCGTTGCTTTGTAAAGTGTCAAAACTCTCTTCTAACCATAGATGGTAGCACATCTAAGAATTGAATCAAAATGTTTAAAATAAATGTTTTTATAACATTTACAAATGGCAGTTCAGTTAGGCTTTTCGATAATATCCTATCCCAGTTGGAGGAGCGGATAACTAATGTAGATTATCCACAGTAATATCCCAAGACCTTGACGACCTTGACTATTTTTGTTGTATCTAAATTTCGAGTTTATTAATAATCTGAATAACTCCCGAGAGCTTTAGCTCGAGGGAGTTATTCTTTGGTTATTAATGCCAAAATTTTCGAGACAAACTGTAAAATATACGAGAAATTTAGTAGCAATAAAAATAGTAGCTAATTTGTCAAGGTCGCGTTAGATTATTTTCCGAAAAAAATTCTGTACGTACGTATAAATTATACTAGTTTTGCTCTTTACTACCTTGGCAGGTACGTTTAATTTAATTATATTATCAATTTCTTGAAGATTTTTACTCCCGAATCTACTCATTGTTAATACTTTTTAACAAAATGTGTCATATTTAATTCTGTAATAAACTTTAACTGTCAAAATTCAGATGACGCGCGCCTACTATGTTTGTCGTAAAATGGACGGTATTAGATAAAAAGGAATGAATGAATATATTTATAGTTTCAGAAATAGTGCGAAATCAGTTGGATTTGTGTATTTGCTACTAAAGATCGATAATTTATTAACTATAAGCAATTTTATTGTTGGATACCGTCCTTCAGGTGAATATTGAGGACGATGATCAAAAATTTACCACCAAGGTGAATAGTCGCTTTATTTTGTTTTGATTGGCTGCGTCAAATCAGTTTCCAAGCACGTGATTGGTTAAAAATTGATATTTGACAGGCAAGGGAAATAATCCAAAATATCTATACTCAAAGCTAAAACGGATATTATAACAATTACAATCACAATTTTTCATATTTTCTTTCAAAATTCTCTAACGCCAACCCCATTAACATCGACGTAATTCTTACGCGATTTCATTACGGCATTTTATACCAATAATGAACAAAACCGTTGGAATTACGCCGCTTTATGGTACAATTAGTGGTAAAAACTACCATTTACATTTATGTGAATGCCATGGCCGGGATTTGTTGAATTTTAAAGTGCAGTTTAATCTGTAAATGTTATTCGTTCCATTTCAATTAGAAAAGAACGAGTCTCGTTACTTTTAGGTCCTTTATTAAAGTTTCATCGATTCCAATAGAGTAGAGTCTCGCAACATTTTTTATTGCTGTTTGTAAAATGGACAGTAAAAATTATGGGCGAGATACTCAGGAAGTTGTAGCGTTTCAGGAATGACATAAAATGATAAAAAGTTTCTAGTTAATCGCCTGAGATTACAGTGAATTTGGAATAATAAAATTTATTTAATAAAAATATATACCGGGTGACACAGCAACCATGTATCTGTGTTTCTCAAGATAAAATTATAAAATTTTAGGGCATTAAATGAGACCTTAATAGCATCTCCTGATAGGGAACAGACCATCTGTTATGCGAATCAAATACTATTAAACGAGCAAGGTTTGTATGTGTGTATGTGTGTGTGTCCAGAGGATCTCGAAATCCACTCGTCAGAATACAATGAAACTTTCAGGGTAGACTAATTCCTATCTAAATCGTCAGAAAATGTAGGTCTCATGTCTGTGAAAATTCGGTCTTCCGAGATATTTACAAGAAAAGTTAAGCTTTTAGTTTTATTTCCTAGCAACGGCACATAATAATTACTTGTTTCTATAGTAATATATACTATAAAGGATAGATGAGTACAGTAAAAGTGGGGATATAACGTCACATTCCATAGGCGTACTTTGCAAAATAAGTTTCTATAATATAAATAAGGTCACAGCATATAAAATATATATACGCACTTCGTAGATTAAATTTTGAAGTTATATTATTTACAAAAAATAAAAATAAACTTTATGCATCCGACACTTTAACATTGAACGAATTAAATTTAACCAATAAATAACAAGGAGGATTATATGTTGGGATTAAACTTTTTTTAATCTCTTGGCATTAAAAGTAACGCTTCTGTACTTACCTAAACTCAAAGATTAAAAAAAAAGTTAGTTTAAGAACTATCTTTAAAAGTCACTGTCTTCACTAAAACTACTGGTATCACTATCATTGTCTTTTCTGAGGTTTATTATTATAGGTTCTATTAAATTATCCATTGATATATCAACTTTCCTAAGTGAATTTTCCACATTTTTAACATGACCAATGCATTTTCCCCAATGTTCTCTATTTATATCTGAAACTGCCTTCAAAAACAAATTTCGCAGATCAGGAAATTTAAATGTTTTATTGTTTTAAGAAATATAACCTTTTAATAATTGAGACCAGATCAGTTCAATGGAATTTAACTCTGCGTGGTTCGGAGGCAATCTGAGAATTTTAATTCCCTTTTCTCTGGCCATCTCATCCATAATATACTTTTTGAATTTGTTTTTATGTTGCCTTGCTATTACTAATAATTCTGCCTTCAAGGATTTAGGAGGACTGATAATATTTTTATAATGAAGCCAGTTTGAAATATATATTAATACAAAATTCTGAATCAATTAAAATACATACGATACGGCTATGAATAAATGAAGTCTGAATTATCTGTCAAAAGAACAAATTTATTACAGTAAAAACCATGGAAACAAGAATCTAGACAAAAACTATATTAGGCCGATCAGATGTATTCAAATTTAAATTTTAACTACAAATAAGCATTGAAGGATGAGGTAAAAATAAAATTTCTACCTCTTGAACCTGTACTACGTTTTGCAAATTAAATACTGCACTACTCCTTTCTTCTGTATAGTATAGTAGTAAAAAGGTTTGACTTTATTTAATTTCTGGCGTTTTAATCTGAAAGAATTCAATTTTAAATTTGTCGCTTTATATAAAAAAGGAAAGGTTCATTTGACGGACATAAATAATTTGCTTGTCAAATGACAGCCATCTCATAAATTCAAAGTTGAAAATACAACGTTGCCAATTCAATTTCAGAAATCATGGGTTTAGCAAAAGAGAGAGAGAGAGAAGAGAGAGAGAGAGAGAGAGAGAGAAAAAAAGAATGAATGCTTGTACACGTGTACTATTAACATAGATTTCAATTTTTTATTTTACAAGAAACTTTAAAGAGACATTTAAAATTCTCCCGGAAACGGGGCCTGTCCACCGTGACCATTCGCGAAGATCAAGTGTTAGTAGATGTTGCCCTAAAAGGGTGAAATCCCCAGAAACTAGGCAACTTTAATGCATTTAACTAACCTCTGTGACAAGCAGTTGATAAACGTCAACAACAGCTGCAGCCAATTAAAAATTAACACTGACAGCTTTTTTAATTTTCCCGCCTACTTTCAAGCCAATCGCCAATCAACTTTTTATTTATCTCCCTTTCAGTAGTTCAAGTAGATGTCGCCCACTCCGTGATTTTCGCAAATTAATTAATAATTTGTCATGTTATAAATATACTTGAATTATATACTCATTGGGCTGCTTAAAAATGTAGATTTGAATATTAAGAGCGAAGCTCGGTGACCAGATATTTTTTCTTTTATATAAGTATGCAGGGTGACACAGCAACCATGTAACAGGCTGCAGTATCTGTGTTTCTCAAGATAAAATTATAAAATTTTAGTTTGTTTCACTTTTACTACTTCCGGTTTTACCGGAAGTAATACCAACTGTTGAATTTTAAACGGAACACCCTGTAGATCATTACATTTTTGGAATCTACATGACAACCTGATTTCATCGATGTATCATACTTGGTATCTCAAGTGAATAGTTAAAGAAATAAACAACGGGAAAAAACGGCACTAACTTAAATATTACATTAAATTATTTAATGTAATTCAAAAAATATATAAATTTAATACAACATAACTGAATTGTACGATTTTTTATTTTTTTTTAATTTAACCCATTTTCCCCCCTGTTTTCATACCTTATTTAAATTGCAACCCTTGTTTTTTTTCTTCCTAAAACAATAAACGCATTCTATTCTAATTAACTGCATAATTTTAAATTACATTTTTTGTACATTTCTTAGTTAATGTTCTCAAATGATTATTTTTTTCATCTGTCAAAACAGTCAGATTTTGTGGTTTCAGCCAATAACAACTCAGGATCCTAACCAATCATTGTGTTTTATACTGATAAAACTGCTTCGTCGTTTTTGTTTTTTGATTAAACTGTGTTTACCTATTTGAGATGTCAAATGTAAACATTTATCAATTTTTATTATACTAAAATGTATTGCAAATCTATGTTAATAACCAAATTTCAAAATGTATTTGTAAACTAACCTCTCTCTCTTTTCACTGGATTAAAACCACTTAGTTGTTAAAAAAGTTTTTTTATTGACGTTTCGGCTTTCCAGATCGAAAGCCGTTATCAAAATGACATAAAATAAATAAATTTACTAGAAACAGAACACTTGATAATCTTGCAAAAATATGACATCAACATAGTATACATAGAATAAGATTTTGAGATTGAAGATGTCAAAATCTGTTTCAATCATATTTTTGTGACGTTTCTGGGAACGAATTTTTTGAAAGGATAGCGCATTTGCATATTATAAGAGAATTTATACTTCGTCATAAATGAAGTTTTCTTATTAATATTATCATAAGAAAAAACCAGATAAAAACTTATGATACTATCCCGATATAGAGGGTATCCTTTTTGCAATTAACTCTTTTTGTAAAATAGGTATCCAAATTTTTGAAATATCAACCGAACAATTAGAAACACATTCGTTATTATTTAAGCATATCAATGCTGCTTCTTTAACTTTGCGGTTATAATTATTCGGTTCTTTTAATAATCTAGTTGAAAAATTCCATTGTATTTTATGACCAGAATCCCATGCGTGTTCACATATTTTGGATTTTTCGAATTGTTTATTTTTAATGTACGATTGGTGTTCACGAAAAACTGACTATGTGAATCGCGAAAATATGTGTATCGCGAAAATATGTAATCGCAAAAATATGTTTATGTCATGTGAGACTTTTGAGGTTGAGAGAATTGCGAGCGAAAGTGTGTTTGCTTGGTTTTCTATGTTTTTTGTTAAAAGTAAATGTAATATACAGTCCATTTGTGTAAAGTTAAATAATAAATCACCGTTGTGAAATTCACGAGGTTTTATTATAAACATTTTGGTCCATCGAGTCGGAGTATAACAGTTTGTTGGAGAATATTAGTGGTTTTCCATGTGAATACAAGTTGTATCAACGACAATTGGGGAATAACAAGCGACTATAACCCTTAGTTGCATATGTGTTAAGGGATTGATGAAAGTCGTGAGATCGTAAGAAGCCGGCATTTTGTGTTGAACGCGGCAAAAGAAAAAATCGTTTTCCAGAAACATAAAGAAATATCTACGACCAGAGGAGCCGATAATCCTGTAAGTCCGTTCCTTTTCTTATTTTTTGTGAATTTTGATGAGCTCTAATTGACATTTAATTATTATAACTTGATATATAATAATGGCCCCACCAGTAAATAACGATCTGGAGGAGCAATTAAAGTTTTTAATCAGAAAAAGAGGGAATGTCAAACAAAAGTTAACTATTTTTAGTAAATATTTGGAGAATGTAGTTCAAACTATTGGGGAAACTGAGTTTAGTAACATACCCAACGAAGTGTTTCATGAATTAGACCATAGATACGAAAAAATGTGCTCATTACTCAATGAGTATGAGGAGCTACAAAACGACATAGAGGTAATGTGTAATGAAGACGAAGTTGAAACTCATTTAGAGGATAGACAGTCATTTCAAAATGAATATTTTAAAAGTGTGGGTAGAGTTAAAAGTATTCTAGAAAAATATAGTAGCATAGATAAAACTGAGGTCAATTCGAACTGTAACGAGTCAGATAGGGGTGAAGTAAATTTTAGGGAAGTACCTGTGAAGCTTCCCATGATAAATTTACCAACTTTTTGTGGTGAATATACTAAGTGGCTTGAATTTAAAGACACATTTGAGAGTCTGATTAATTGTAATAATTCAATAGGAGACATACAAAAGTTTCATTATTTAAGAGCCTCATTACAGGGGTCAGCTAAACAAGTAATTAGATCATTAAAATTTAGTGCAGTAAATTACAAAGTAGCTTGGGAAGTTCTGTGTCAGAGATTTGACAATAAAAGAGCATTAGTTAAAGATCATATTCAGGGGATTTATGAAATAGAGTCACTCAAACATGAATCTTCAGAAGGGTTGCGCAATCTTATTGATGAAGTGAGTAACCATTTGCTTGCCCTTGAAGGTTTGGGTGAACCTGTGCAATTTTGGGATTCTTTACTAATTTATCAATTAAACTTGAAACTAGACAGATTTACTTCAAGGGAGTGGGAAACTTACAAAATAAAAAATGAAGTGCCTTCGTTGGAAGATTTTAAAAAATTTATAAGGGGAAGAGCAGACTTATTAGAATCGTTAGAAGCTAATAAAGCTAAGATGGGAAAAGCAAAAGAAAATCCAACATTTTACAAACAAAAAACTTTTCTTTCTGTTCAACAAGATAAAAAGATGTGTGTGATGTGTAAAACTGGTCATCATTTGAGTAAATGTAAAAAGTTTCTAGATTTACCAGTTAGTCAAAGAATTTGGCAAATAAAAAAAAATAGACTGTGTTTTTGTTGTTTTGATAAAAATCACTTTACTCCAAATTGTTTAGCTAGTAAATGTGATAAGTGTGGGTTATCACATAATGTGTTGTTGCATTATGATAACAGAGGTCATGCCAAAAGTACTGAAGATGTTGTAGGTGTTGAGTCCTCAGGTGATGTAAATCAATCATTGTTAACATTATCAGGTACCGAATTAAGTGTGAAAAGTCAGGTGTTGTTATCAACAGCATTGGTCAAGATTAAGGATGTGTTTGGAACTTGGCTTAATTGTACGGTATTGTTGGATTCTGGCTCAACAAGCAATTTTATTACAGAAAAAATGTGTCAACAGTTAGGGTTGTCTACTGAATCAATAAATGTGTCTGTGGTTGGTATCAGTCAGGCTTCTACTAAAATTTCCAAAAAATGTGAGGTGGAAATTCAGTCGATCAACTGTAGTTTTAAAGTGTCGATGAATTGTTTAATTATACCTAAAATTTGTGGGGAGGTACCATATTCCAATGTAGATGTGAGTAATTTAATAATACCTGATGGTATATATTTGGCAAATCCAAAATTTGGTGAACCACAAGAGGTGGATATGCTTATTGGAGCAAGTGTTTTCTGGAAACTTATTTGTGAAGGTCAAATACAATTAGGTGAATATTTACCAACCTTGCAAAATTCGTATTTAGGGTGGATAATTTCAGGAAACATAGGATATGTGAAATCCAAAAAGGTTATGTGTAATTTTGTCCAAGATCAAGATGTGCAAGATCAGTTAGCAAAATTTTGGCAGTGGGAAGAACTAGGTGTGAGTGAACCTATCTATCAAATGAATGCAGATGAAATTGAATGTGAGAAAATATTTGTGTCAAGTTTAGAAAGGTCTCAGGATGGCAGATTTGTGGTAGCCATTCCATTTAAGGAGCCAGTGGAAAAACTTGGAGATTCGAAGCAAATGGCTTTGAAAAGGTTATATGCATTGGAGAGAAAACTATCAAAGAATTTTGAGTTAAAAAGAGAATATTGTGAATATATGTTAGAATATGAAAGGTCAGGACACATGAGTGAAATTAAGGGTGTGTGTGATTCTGATCAGGTATATTTTTACCTTCCTCATCATGGGGTTATTAAGGAAAGTTCTACAACTAAACTTCGAATTGTGTACGATGGGTCAGCAAAATCAGATTCTGGTGTGTCTGTGAATGAATTGCAATATGTGGGTCCCAAAATACAAGAAGATTTGATTACAATATTATTAAGATTTCGACAAAATAGTGTTGCAATTGGGGGGGATATTGCGAAGATGTACAGGCAAGTTTGGGTAAAACAAGAACATAGGCAGTTTCAAAGGATATTGTGGCGTTCCAACCCGGCTGATGAGGTTCGGGAATATAATTTGAATACTGTGACCTTTGGTCTGGCATCTAGTCCATTTTTAGCTATAAGATGTTTAAAACAGTTGTCATTAGAGTGTGATGAAAATTTATCTGAGTGTTCACAAGTAATAGCTCGTGACTTTTACGTAGACGATTTGATCTCTGGGGCGTCGTCTGTAGAAAAAGCTGTTAGTTTGTGCAGAGAACTGTCAAGTGTGTTAGGAAGAGCTGGGTTTGAATTGAGGAAATTTAAATCTAATAAAAAAGAGGTTTTAGATCAACTGAATGTGTATGTTGGTGCAGAGTCCCGAATCATAAATTTAGGAGAAAATGAGAAGACAAAAACGTTAGGGTTATACTGGAATTGTGAAGCAGATATATTAACATACAAGGTAGGTGATGTCATTGAGGAAATTGTGACGAAACGAAAAATATTGTCAGAGATTGCACAAATTTTCGACCCCTTGGGATTGTTAAGTGCTTGTATTATTGTTCCTAAAATACTTCTTCAAAGGCTGTGGTTGTTGAAATTATCCTGGGATGACCCAATTCCAGCAGATGTTGCTAAGGACTGGTATAAGTTCAAAAAAGAGATGTCAGTGTTGAACACTATTTCTTTTCCTAGATATAGTTCTTGTGAAAACTCATCTAGAGTAGAAATTCCTGGCTTTTCTGATGCGTCGCAAAATGCGATAGGGGCTTGTGTGTATCTAAAAAGTATTGATAATAAGGGTCAAATTAAGGTTAGACTTATATGTGCAAAGGGTAAGGTAGCCCCTATAAAAGCACTTACCATCCCTAAACTAGAGTTATCTGGTGCTTTGTTGTTATCAAAACTTATTAATGAAGTGAAGAACTCTCTCACTATTAGTATTGATGATGTGTTCTTATGGAGTGACTCACAAGTGGTACTGAGTTGGATAAAATCACCTCCTAATCAATTTCAAGTGTTTGGCTCAAATAGGGTGACTCAGATTCAATCAATGGTTGGTTGTGAAAATTGGTTTTATGTGAAGTCAGAAGATAACCCAGCAGATTTGGTGTCAAGGGGGATTACACCATCAAAATTAAGAGAGAGTAGAATGTGGTTTGAGGGTCCTGAATGGCTTTTGAGTAATGACGCAACTAGTCCATTGGAGAAAATTCAGTTATTAGAGATTAATGAACTTCCAGAAAGGAGAAAAACTATGTGTTTGAATGTGGTTGAAAAAATGCCTTGGTGTTTGTTTTCTAGGTTTTCAAGTTTGACACGTCTAATTAGAGTATTTGCATACTGTTTGCGTTTTTTGAACAACTGCATAAGATCAAGGGAAAGAAAAAATGGAGAGTTAAATGTGAAAGAAATAGAAATTGCAGAAAGAACGTTAGTGAGTATAAGTCAAAAAGATTCATTTCCGATTGAAATACATGCGTTAAGTAAAAATAAAGATATTAAAGCGGGTAAGTTGTCAAACTTAAACCCATTTTTTGATGACGAAGGTCTTTTACGTGTGGGAGGAAGATTGCAGTTGTCAGAATTTGAATTCAATAAAAAATATCCGATGCTGTTAAGTGCCAAGCATCCTCTTTCTTTGCTTATTGTGCGAGCAGAACATGCACGTCTAATGCATGCAGGTCCACAAATGGTTTTAGGTTCATTGCGTGAAAAATATTGGCTAATTCAAGGTCGAAATTTGATCAGGAAGGTTATACATGATTGTGTGTTGTGTGTTAAGATTAAGCCTGCTCATCTTCAAATAAAAATGGGAAATTTGCCCAAGGAACGTGTAACTCCACAACCAGCATTTTATACAACCGGAGTTGATTTTATGGGACCTTTTAATTTCAAAATTGCACAGGGTCGTAGTTATAAAACCTACAAGGGTTACGTGTGTTTATTTATATGTTTTGTTACCCACGCAATACATTTAGAAGCAGTGACTAGTTTGTCAACTGAAGCATTTATTGCGACTTTCAGAAGATTTGTGTCCAGGAGAGGCAAACCAATGACAATGTGGTCAGATAATGGTCGAAACTTCGTAGGTGCTTCTTCTGAGTTAAAAGAGTTAGGGAAATTCTTAAATGATAACAATGTAAGGATATCAAATAATATTTTAAATAATGAAGGGGTAAAGTGGTCATTCATTCCGGCTTACTCGCCACACTTTGGGGGTCTGTGGGAGGCAGGGGTAAAATCCGTAAAATTTCATTTGAGAAGAGCGGTGGGTAATGTAAATTTAACTTATGAGGATTTTTCAACTGTGTTATGTCAAATAGAGGCCATTGTTAATTCACGTCCTCTCACTCCCCTGTCCTCAAGTCCTTTTGACCTTGACGTTTTGACTCCTGCACATTTTCTAATCGGCAGAAGATTGACTTCCCTTCCTGATCCATCATATAGTGGAAAATAGGCTGTCCCGTTTTCAAAACTTGCAGCATATTCAACAACAATTTTGGCATAAGTGGTCCAAGATTTACGTCGCTGAGTTACAATGCAGGACGAAATGGAAAAATAATCATGACCAATTAAAAGAAGGCATGTTGGTGATGGTCAAGGACGATGACTTACCTACTTTATGTTGGCGGATGGCACGAGTAATTCGGATTCATACTGGACAAGATGGAGTCGCTCGGGTGGCAACACTGAGACATCAAATGGTGAAATAAAGAGATCGTTTGCAAAACTGTGTCCATTACCAGTGGAGACGTAAACTTTTAGTGTTTGAAAGCGTGGTTCTTTCAAGGCGGGGGGTGTATGTTCACGAAAAACTGACTATGTGAATCGCGAAAATATGTGTATCGCGAAAATATGTAATCGCAAAAATATGTTTATGTCATGTGAGACTTTTGAGGTTGAGAGAATTGCGAGCGAAAGTGTGTTTGCTTGGTTTTCTATGTTTTTTGTTAAAAGTAAATGTAATATACAGTCCATTTGTGTAAAGTTAAATAATAAATCACCGTTGTGAAATTCACGAGGTTTTATTATAAACAATTGGTGTTCATTAAGTCTAATATGAAAAGGTCTAGATGTTTCTCCTATATAAAATTTATTACATTCGCATGGAATTTTGTAAATACAATTTTTTGTGTTTTGAATTTCATTAAAAGGTTTTGTATTTACTATTAAAGATTTTAATGTATTATTAGTTTGAAAAACTGTTTTTAAATTAAATTTATTGCCAATCCTTCTAATTTTTTCGGATAATTTTGGAATATAAGGGATTTTTACTATATTTGAAAGAATTATTGGGGGGTTTAAATTTTGATCTTTAGTTTTGATGTCTCGGTAAAGTTCACGATTTATAAATTTACTTGGGTAGTTGTTCTTAATCAAGACAGATTTAACAAGTGATAATTCATTATTTAAGATATTGTCATTTGAACAAATTGTTTTTGCTCTATCGGAAAGAGATTTGACAATACCTCGTTTAACACAAATTGAGTGGTTTGAATTAAAATTTAGATATCTATTTGTATGTGTTTCTTTTCTAAAAACTGATGTATCAAAACAATTGTTGTTATTGTGTATTAGTACATCAAGAAACGGTAATTTTTTATTATTTTCAATTTCAATTGTAAATTTAATAGTAGGTTCCGAATTATTAATAGTATATAAAAATGTATCAATATTTTCCCTATCGTGTTGCCAAATTGCAAAGATATCATCTACATATCTAAACTAGACAGAAGGTCTTAAATTTTGTTTGTTTACAATTTCCATTTCAAAATTCTCCATGAAAATATCACACAATTTTGGTGATAAAGGAGAACCCATTGCCATGCCAAAATTTTGCTGATAAAAATCACTATTTAATTGAAAATATGTAGTTTTAATACATAGTTCCAATAATTCTAGAATTGCTGAGACGCTTAATTTAGTTCTATTTATTAATGTATTATCACTTGTCAACTTTTTTCTCACAAGATTAAGAGTTTTATCGACAGGAACATTTGGAAATAAACTGACTACATCAAAACTAACCATTATATCTGAATTTGTAATTTTGATTTTTGATAATTTTTCTAAAAAATGTTTTGAATTTTTGATAAAGGAATTAGTATTTCCTGATAACGGATCTATTATTTTAAGTAGAAATCTTGCTAAATTTTGACAAGGTGAATTTATAGAACTTATTATTGGTCTTAATGGTATTTGTTGTTTATGAATTTTGGGTAAACCATAAAAATGTGGAGGTTTACTATAATGAGAAGTAAGAGATCTTCGTTCTTTATCACTTAGGAATTTTTTATTTTTATATAAAGTTTTGTAAATTTTGTTTTCAATACTAGTAGTTGGATCTTTATTTAATTTTGAATAGCTACCGTTTTCAATAATTTCGTTAATTTTGTTATCATAAACTGTTTTGTTCATGACAACCGTCGCGTTACCTTTATCTGCCGGTAAAATCTTAATTGTATTGTCATTTTTTCTCCTTTATCACCAAAATTGTGTGATATTTTCATGGAGAATTTTAAAATGGAAATTGTAAACAAACAAAATTTAAGACCTTCTGTCTGGTTTAGATATGTAGATGATATCTTTGCAATTTGGCAACACGATAGGGAAAATATTGATACATTTTTATATACTATTAATAATTCGGAACCTACTATTAAATTTACAATTGAAATTGAAAATAATAAAAAATTACCGTTTCTTGATGTACTAATACACAATAACAACAATTGTTTTGATACATCAGTTTTTAGAAAAGAAACACATACAAATAGATATCTAAATTTTAATTCAAACCACTCAATTTGTGTTAAACGAGGTATTGTCAAATCTCTTTCCGATAGAGCAAAAACAATTTGTTCAAATGACAATATCTTAAATAATGAATTATCACTTGTTAAATCTGTCTTCATTAAGAACAACTACCCAAGTAAATTTATAAATCGTGAACTTTACCGAGACATCAAAACTAAAGATCAAAATTTAAACCCCCCAATAATTCTTTCAAATATAGTAAAAATCCCTTATATTCCAAAATTATCCGAAAAAATTAGAAGGATTGGCAATAAATTTAATTTAAAAACAGTTTTTCAAACTAATAATACATTAAAATCTTTAATAGTAAATACAAAACCTTTTAATGAAATTCAAAACACAAAAAATTCTATTTACAAAATTCCATGCGAATGTAATAAATTTTATATAGGAGAAACATCTAGACCTTTTCATATTAGATTTAATGAACACCAATCGTACATTAAAAATAAACAATTCGAAAAATCCAAAATATGTGAACACGCATGGGATTCTGGTCATAAAATACAATGGAATTTTTCAACTAGATTATTAAAAGAACCGAATAATTATATCCGCAAAGTTAAAGAAGCAGCATTGATATGCTTAAATAATAACGAATGTGTTTCTAATTGTTCGGTTGATATTTCAAAAATTTGGATACCTACTTTACAAAAAGAGTTAATTGCAAAAAGGATACCCTCTATATCGGGATAGTATCATAAGTTTTTATCTGGTTTTTTCTTATGATAATATTAATAAGAAAACTTCATTTATGACGAAGTATAAATTCTCTTATAATATGCAAATGCGCTATCCTTTCAAAATTCGTTCCCAGAAACGTCACAAAAATATGATTGAAACTGATTTTGACATCTTCAATCTCAAAATCTTATTCTATGTATACTATGTTGATGTCATATTTTTGCAAGATTATCAAGTGTTCTGTTTCTAGT
Organism: Crepidodera aurea; assembly: GCA_949320105.2. Taxonomy (NCBI): domain Eukaryota; kingdom Metazoa; phylum Arthropoda; class Insecta; order Coleoptera; family Chrysomelidae; genus Crepidodera; species Crepidodera aurea. Next base: position 3,448,800 of record OX439474.1, read on the forward strand.
AAATTTATTTATTTTATGTCATTTTGATAACGGCTTTCGATCTGGAAAGCCGAAACGTCAATAAAAAAACTTTTTTAACAACTAAGTGGTTTTAATCCAGTGGAAAGAGAGAGAAATTAAAATACAAACCACAATGAGCTTCCGAAATGAATAAACGCATTCTATTCTAATTAACTGCATAATTTTAAACTACATTTCTTAGTTAATGTTCTCAAATGATTATTTTTTTCATCTGTCGGTGACTATGGCATTATTTTGACTTATGTAGGTGATGGTGAATTTGACAGTTAGCTATCATAGAGCTGGTGATTTAAACTGCAAACTAAAGTAAATGATCTAAAATATCGTTTTTGATAAAAATGTATACTCGTAATGAACAAATAGACATGTTACTAATATTTGGTGAATGTCGAAAAAATTCAAGGGCTGCTGCTGAGTTGTATAGAAATAGATTTCCCAACAGGAATCATCCAAGCAACAATTATTTCTGGAGACTTGAAACTCAGTTAAGAAGGGAACCGATTGCTGAAAATGACGAATCTATAATAAGCGAAGAAGTTGAGACAAATGTACTTGCATATGTAAATTATGACGCAACATCCTCCTTGAGAGAAATAGAAATACAGTTTAATGTAAGCAGGGAATATGTTAGAAGAATTTAAAAAAAATATAAATATAAATCTTTCAAGTATCAAATTCATCAAGAGTTGTATGAAAATGATTTTGCTAGAAGAATTACATATTGTAATTGGCTTTTATATAATTACAATTTAAACAATAACTTTCATCACTCCATTTTATTTACTGACGAGTCTAGATTTAGGAATTTAGGAATATTTAATAAAAATAATACAAGGTATTGGGCTACAGAAAATCCACGACTAATAAGACAAGGACATCAACAAGTATGATTTGCATTTAATGTCTGGTTGGGCATATTAGAAGGAAGACTTTTTGGTCCCATTATATTTGATGGAGCTTTAACAGAAGAAAGATATTTAGAATTTTTACAAAATGAAATTGAGAATATTTTTCAGATGAAGTAAATGAAAGAGTTACCTTTCAACAAGATGGGACTGGCCCTCATAATTTTTGTCTGGTTCAAAAATATTTACATTTTCGATTTGGAAATAAATGGATCGGAAATAACGGTCCTATCAGATGACCAGCAAGATCACCTGATCTTACGCCAATGGACTTTTTTATTTGGGGACATTTAAAAAATATTGTTTATGAATGAACATACACTACAAGAGAACAATTGGAAATTTCTGTTCGAGATGCTATTAACAGCATAACAGCAGATGAAATAAATCGAGCATATGAGACAACTGTTAGTAGTAGTAGTCGAAAATAATTTTGAAAATTTGATTTAGTTTGTAAATATTTTTTTTTGTGTGTTTAAGGATTAGTACTTTTTTATTAAAATTGTCAAATGAAGAATAAATATTATTTATTGTTTATTTCTTTGGTATGCCAATTTTGATTTTTCGTATTTTTGTGTGTACACTGAGAGAACGGTTACTTTATGCTTAACGAATAGGTTTGTTTGGGTATGGTTTGTTAAATATTAACTCCATTTTCTTACAGTCAATCAACCTTATTAAATACAACAATACCATTTGAAAATGTGTAGTTCACGAATAACAAAGGATTTGTTGCGAGCTGATTTCTTTAATATAAATATATACGTTTGTCTAAAACTTCTTACATTTTGTCACAAACTAATTTCTTACTGCCAAAATATCAAGAATATTATTGTTAAATATACATTTATTTCTGGTTAAAAAACATTTGCAAACATGTAGTTGTTTGATGAATAAGATATGTTTGTTTCTCAGAAACAAATATTTGGTGCAGTTGTGAACCGTTATACATACAATTGACAAGATGGCGCCCGAGTCAGAGACGGGAAACTCAAGTGCAAAAAATGTGTGTTCTTATTGTGGTAAAAAAGTCTTCCACCATAGTTGTTCGCAACGAAGGTATTGCTGTGAAAATCAATCTTTATCCGATAAACACGTCAACACGGACGAAAGTGAGGTTATCCTGCCCATAATGCAATTCGATATTGATGGGAAAGACGCTTTAGAAGTGGAGAATCATTATTTAAAACAGTTAGTAGATGAGATTCGTGATAAAAATTTGGTGCTAACTTCTAACAATCATTGGATGTTATGTGGAAAAATTCCAAGGTAAATGATATATTCGTTTGTATTTTATGCCCCATGTAGTAGAAACTTATTTAATATTTAGCAATGAGGCGGCAGTGCATGGTGCAAATGAAATTTTTATTGTTTTCTTATTTTTGATTTAAGCCTGGTAGCGTACAAAATGGCTGTGTGATATCAACGAGTATTTGTTAATACTTACTTATCATATGAATGTATGTTGTAAAATAATATTTATTAACTGTTAAGATATCCATGTTAATTCCAAAATTATTATATTTTATTTACTAATATCACAAGTCGATGAATCCTGATACAGGACATGCCTGAGGTTAGGTTAAAATTACGGGATACTTTTAATTTTCCATTGCCGTATAATTAATGCAGTTTTTGTATCGCAAATAGGAGAAAAACAGATCATTGAGAACAACCGACCAATGAATGTAATTTTTCGATATTTGGAGGTTATATTATTGTTTTGTTAATTTTATTGTTAACCTGCTTAATGTAATTTTTTATATTATTTGAGGTAGAAACATGAAAAAACTGTCAAGCAATTTGTTTATAATCCTGTTTGAATGTAATTGCTAATTTAATACAAAACAAAAAGTGTTGATTACCTTTTTGTTTTGTATAGAAAAAATATTTTTTGCCCTTTTCAATTGCGAATGTTTCTCTTTTTACAAAAATGTACTGCAATCTTCCGAAAATTCGAGTTTCATATTTCATTACAAATTGTCAGTATGAGCTTTGAAGCACAAAAAATAAAACGTCTACATTTCTATTTGTGTATTTTTTCTAGAATTCCAAAAAAAAAAATCGCTAATGTTTCTAATAAAAGTATTTTTATTATTTATGGGGAAATGTATGTGTCATTTTAAAATTGCATTTACTCTTAGTGGTAAATTCACTATTTTATTTTTTGTTTTAGCTACCTGGTGATAAAGAATCTAAAATTAAATCAAAGACTGAGAAGCTGTGGCAGATCTAGATATAAGTGTGCAGCCTTTCATTGTGGTAGAGGGAAGTGGAACAGTGATAAAAAAAGTTTATGTGTACATTAATGGACAACTTTACAATGTTGCTTCTGTTTATAATTTTATCTTGAGAAACACAGATACTGCAGCCTGTTACATGGTTGCTGTGTCACCCTGTATACTTATATAAAAGAAAAATTCGCATAACAGGTGGTTCAGCCTAATGGTCTGTTCGCTATCAGGAGAAGTTGCCCAACTGGAAAAAATAATAATATAAACCTGACTTACCTCAGGTGATGAGAAACATGATTAAAAATCCACTCTTAATCTGAACCAATGAAAACACTATTGCATCAAGCTCTTTTAATTCACAAGTACGTTATTAACATTATCCTTTATTTCTATCAATTTCTGTATTTGAGTCCTATCCGACTCAGTTTTTCCAGAAGTATGATAGTTTATAATCAACAGTGTCGAATGCTTGAATCAGGTCAAAGAACGGGGTGATAATTGCAGCTTTCATTAGTACCGACAAGTCGACATTACAAAAACTTTGATTCTAAACTTTCGTTTGACAGAAGAAGAAATAAAAACGTCACGCCACGAATATGTCAATAACTATTCAAAATTTTAATTTATTCGTTATATATTTTTTAATTTCCTTGCCCGATCGTTTAATATGGTAAAACTGAACGAACATTCTAGAAACTTCGTTACTCAGAAACGGGCAGCATTAACCAAAACTCTAGTAAATTAAAACAAAACAACATCTGAATTACGGCCACAACACTTGTGTAAATTTTCAACTAATTATACATTTTTGAAGTCCTTGAACCGTCTCTCAATTTTTTTTTAAGCGAAAAACGAGAAGTTTCCCAACAGTAACGTTAAACTTCAGTTATAATTTAAGTACATTCATTACCAGATCCGTCTTGTCTTGTTTTGGTTGTAATGAATTCGCTGAAGTTTGAAAAGAATTTGTATGCTAGTCAAGAGTCTTATTTTTTTAATCCTTGTATTTCAGTTTTATAGATCTATATATTAGGTGTACAACTTTTCTTCCGCCGTTTTCTTATAGCGATAAGTAGTGGTCGAAATAAATAGATCATAAACTTGGGCATCTGTCAATATAACCCCCAAATTCTCATCAATTGCGAAAGGTTTTAATTTTCAGCTTCAATACGAAAAAATCTGCAGCTGAGGCTCGTTGAATGCTCACAAATTTAAAGAATAAATCGTACGAAGAGCTGGAGAAGACGAATCTATAACAACATTACTGAATTAGGAGACAGCAGGAAAGAGAACAAAATATAGACTTAGATCGAAGCGACTAAAGAAGATAAAAAAAAGATAGGAATGAAGAGGAAAAGATGATATAAAGTGCACTTGGGGAAATATAATAAAATGAACTGAAGGTGATCTACCCCGGAAACAAAAATTTATAAAACCTCAAAAAGGATGGCACAACCCCTCTGGTGTGTTTTTGGCAGCTATAAATAAATATATTTATCACAATTTAGATATACATAAAAATAACATTACAGTAATATTACAATTTATTGATAAAAACATATAGACGAACATGTTTTTCAAATTATTAATGGTCATTACGTAGTCTGTATCGTTTTTTGAGTGATTCTGCGTTAATATTAAAGAACTGAATATATAAAAGATACCAAATTTCCAGAGATACCAGAAAAATATAATTTGAAGGTTATTTCCATTTCATTTCATATCTAGTTTGTAAACAGTGATACTTTTTAGTTTTCTAGCACATCATTAAACTTTTTATAGTAAAACATGCAGCATCAACGTTTGACACCTCCAAGATTTTTTAATAGCGTCGTATTTCTCGCACTGCTGCCTAACAATGAACCAACCAGATAATAATTCTTATCAAAAGCGATGCGACTCCTGGTTTTATATCGCGCTCTAACTTTTGAGTGTCAAGTGAATTTGTATTTCAATGGACTAGAATATATAAATGTGACCCAGTTTCGTACTTTATCTCGCCCGTATAAACCTTTGTACATGCTCTCGCCGTATAATTTTTCATAATTACAAAAGAAGTCCCGACTCGGTCTGGGGTTGCTGAACTCTCTCTCAGTAAAATTGCAAAAATGAATTAATTAAATTTAATGATATTTACACGGCTTTTGGAGTGCTCAGATAGAAGCCACAAGTTTGCTTTGGCTTCTTTTTATTCGCAGCTTTTTCTGTACAAGTAACGTGTAAATTCTGCTGGTGTTAAGATGTTTTTAAGGAAAATATCAAAATCACAAAATTGTCTAACGTTAAGAAAAAAAAATTAGGTCAACAAAACTTGCTTTATATTTGAGTATTCATTTAAAATTTAGGAAGGCTATTATTAAAGGGAAAACCTAGAATTCAATACCTCAAACATTAAAAAACCCTCATCAAATAAATGCATATTTCTGTTCAATTTTTACGCCAAAAATAAAGTTTACAGATACAACCACAATTTACAATTCTCTGTCACACTCCATACACTTGAAGAAATAAAGGAAATTATTTTAAATCTTAAGTCAAATGCTCTTGGATCCAAAACGTTGCAATATTGTTTGCCAGTTGTTGCTCCTTACTTAACAAACATGTCTAGAAATTGGTTACTTTCCAGAACCTTGGAAACATTCAATTGTTAAACCGCTACTGAAACTCAATATCCCCACTTCTTTTAGCGACTTGCGCTCAGTAAGCATTCTTCCAGCGATTTCAAAAATTATTGAAAAGGTGGTTTCAAAACTTTACATTTGCGTGATAGGTAATACCTAAGTTTCAGTCTGGTTTTCGTAAAGGACATAGTACGACTACATTACTTTTAAATATTACTGAATACATAATTATGTCATTAGACATGGGAATGGCCACAACTGTAGTACAGCTTGATTATTCTAACGCTTTCGATACAATCGATCACGAATTGTTATGTGTTAAACTCGAATGATACGGCTTTGATGATATTTCATGTAATTATTTTTAAAATCCTCAGAATTATCTGAAGTAACGTCAGGCGTTTCTCAGGGTCTATTGCTTTACCAAATATATGTGTCAGACGTTCAAAAATCCATAAAATATGTAAATATTCAGTCTTTTGCCGACGACAACCAACTCTACTTCTTATGATCCTCAACTAGCAAGACTCGCTTCAGAGTATAATATCTGGTCACCTAGCTTCGCTCTTAATATTCAAATCTACATTTTTAAGCAGCCCAATGAGTATATAATTTAAGTATATTTATAACATGACAAATTATTAATTAATTCGCGAAGATCACGGAGTGGGCGACATCTACTTGAAGTATTGATAGGGAGATAAATAAAAAGTTGATTGGCGATTGGCTTGAAAGTAGGCGGGAAAATTAAAAAAGCTGTCAGTGTTAATTTTCAATTGGCTGCAGCTGTTGTTGACCTTTATCAACTGCTTGTCACAGAGGTTAGTTAAATGCATTTCACCCTGTTAGGGCAACATCTACTGACGCTTGATCTTCGCGAATTGTCACGGTGGACAGGCCCCGTTTCCGGGACGGGCAACAGCAGCGTGTAGGGCACACGTCCCGTCATTAGAAGATCGCTCAGCTCACTCTATTTATCACTATCTAAGAAAAACTCTATGTTCAATTGATTTTATTATTTATTGATCTGCAGTGAAGGAAAATTATAGGTCTGATATTCATACTTGGATAAAAACCTCCACAAAAATCTGTGACCAGACTCTCGACGTGTGGCAGATATTGATATCATATTATTTCAAAAATTTTCAGTTACAAAAATAGTTCATTCGTACATTACATTACAATTTGCTCTTGGAAAATACAAAGTCACAATCAACCTTAAAATGTACTATGAAAATAGAGAATTTTAAATGTCTCTTTAAAGTTTCTTGTAAAATAAAAAATTGAAATCTATGTTAATAGTACACGTGTAAAAGCATTCATTCTTTTTCTCTCTCTCTCTCTCTCTCTCTATGATAAGAATTCGCTAGGAAATAGTTAAAATGGACAAATCCATATATAAAATAATTAAAATACCAGATGTTTAGACGATTTTACCAGTAAAAATATGAGTATTCAACAATAGTGAGAAGCTGTCAAAAAATAAGTCAAATTCTAAAACCCATGAATGATGTTTTTGACGTTTAACGTATGATTTCAACATTTGACATACATTTTGACGTCTGATGCACACTTTTTGACATTTGACAGCTCAGTTGACGTTTGAAGCACACTTTTTGACACTTGACAGCGGATTTTTTAACTAAAACAAGAATCTACCAAATTAATGTACAATTTTTAATGAAAAATGAATTGAAGACATTGAAATTTATAAAATTATAATTCATGAATGATGTTTTTGACGTTATTAACATTTGACGTACATTTTAACATCTGACGCATACTTTTTGACACTTGACAGCTGATTTTTTAGTAATTTACATAATTTTCTAGGAAATTAAATGGATGAGATAATAAATCCTCATTCGTAATTATTATCGCGTCTCTCCAATTTAGTCTGTTACGGAATTCTCCCGTCGGGAGAGGTGGAGAACGTGCAATCTGGATTGAAACAGTATTTTCGAACGCCAATGGAGAGTTAGGAAGTGTAACAGAAACTTAAATCAAAAAATTGATTCAGAATTTTGTATTAATATATATTTCAAAATGGCTTCATTCTAAAAATATTATCAGTCCTCCTAAATCCTTGAACGCAGAATTATTAGTAACAGCAAGGCAACATAAAAACAAATTCAAAAAATATATTATAGATGAGAGATGGCCAGAGAAAAAGGAATTAAAATTCTCAGATTGCCTCCGAACCATTGAACTGATCTGGTCACAATTATTAAAAGGTTATGTTTCTCAAAACAATAAAACATTTAAATTTCCTGATGTGCGAAATTTGTTTTTGAAGGCAGTTTCAGATGTAAATAGAGAACATTGGGGAAAATGCATTGGTCATGTTAAAAATGTGGAAAATTCATTTAGGAAAGTGGATATATCAATGGATAATTTAATAGAACCGATAATAATAAACCTCAGAAAAGACAATTATAGTGATACCAGTAGTTTTAGTGAAGACAGTGACTTTTATAAATAGTTCTTGAACTAACTTTTTTTTTAATCTTTGAGTTTAGGTAAGTACTGAAGCGTTACTTTTAATTCCAAGAGATTAAAAAAAGTTTAATCCCAACATATAATCCTTGTTATTTATTGGTTAAATGTAATTCGTTCAATGTTAAAGTGTCAGATGCATAAAGTTTATTTTTATTTTTTGTAAATAATATAACTTCAAAATTTAATCTACGAAGTGCGTATATATATTTTATATAATGTGACCTTATTTATATTTTAGAAACTTATTTCGAAAACTACGCCTATGGAATATGACGTTTTATCCCCACTTTTACTGTACTCATCTATCCTTTATATTATATATTACTATAGAAACAAGTTATTATTATGCGCCGTTGCTAGGAAATAAAACTAAAAGCTTAACTTTTCTTGTAAATATCTCGGAAAATCGAATTTTCACAGACATGAGACCTACATTTTTTGCCGATTTAGATAGGAATTAGTCTACCCTTAAAGTTTCATTGAATTCTGACGAGTGGATTTTGAGATCCTCTGGACACACACACACACATACATACATACAAACCTTGCTCGTTTAATAGTATTTGATTAACATTGATCTTCTTTCCATTCACACTGTTTTTACTGGACACAATCGGTATCGGTATTTTTATTTCTTCCTTTAATATTTCCAAGATTCTTCTCTCTTGGTATGGTTTATTCGTAAGTAATATCATAAGGGCATCTGATTTTTTCGAAAAAAATCGAAAAAACACGTTGCTAAGTAATATTTTAACAAGAATCATGAGTGCTGGTGGCAACAGAAATCCGAGCCGAAGACGAGGATTTTTGCACCTGCACCATTGCTTGGTATTCTTCCAATTTTAATGAAGCAGAGCTCGATTTTCTTTTATTGGCGCACATCTGCAAATTCCTTCATTTCGCATTATGAGCTTCCCTACTAGACTTGAAGATAATATCTTTAAATGGATCAAAAATTATTTTCCACTTCATAAAATACATCTCTTGAATTTTTTTTGGAACGGTGTTCCACATTGTCTTCACAAAACCAAAGGTCGTATTTCTTTGCCTTGCAGAATTCCGTAAACTGTTTCCATATTGACCCATGGGTTTTAACGGTATCGTACACTTTTCTCAATCGTCAGATCAATATTAATCATAGAATCACTTCCAAAGCGAATCATTTTCACTACATAAGCTGTTTAAGAACAATATTACAAAATTTATTGACAATAAAATCAGAAACAATGTTTAGAGTATTTTTCTGGTGTCCTTTTACTTCAGTTTTAACGGCATCGACTACTCTGGTCATTAGCCTCGTGTTCTGTGTAGGCTTTGTTACTGTTTCCCAGCGCCACTTTAGGAACAGCACTGTTAATTAGAACCCAACAGTGAATGGTCGAGTGGGGAATCGCACCTGGTATATGAAAATCAATTTCTAAATTTTTAATTAATTAAAAATCAGAAAATGATTTCTGCCGACGGTGGGATTCGAACCCACAACCCTTGGATTATGAGTCCAGTGCTCTACCACTGAGCCACCCACTCCCCTGAGACCATAATTACTTGTTATCAAAGGTATTGTAATTTTTGGTGACAACAGCTGTCAAGTTTTGCCGCGGGTAAACTCGAAAAAACTGCTGACAGGAGCTGTCATACAGTCTTTTCATCTAGAAACCATTCGTAATTCAAAATTGCGTGTTTATGATTGATGGAAATTAAGACGAGTGAAATAAGTCATTTAGAAACCATTCGTAATTCAAAATTGCGCGTTTGTGATTGTTGGAAATGCAAAAACTCTTATAAGAAAAAATCTTTCCAAGTTTCCTATACTGCTTTTGCTTCTTTGTATTTATTTTTCACCACTCCCATTTGTGTTGCATATTTTCGGTAATATTTATTCAGGCATTTTAATTATTTCGTCCCTAAAACTTTTTTTATTTTAATTCTTCTTGCTACATTATTTTCTGTTTGATTTATTTGTTTTCAAATTTTAAATAAATGTTTACGATTTATTCAAATATAAAAAAAAAATAAAAAAAGTATTTATACTATCAGAAAAACCTTTTGTGCATCTACGAGAAATTCAATTAATTTTTTCTCTAAAAAGAAATCATAATTATCTTGTTGTCGTACAAACGTAAAATCCTCCTTTCAACTACCGTGTCCAAAAACAAAATACCCCCATTTTCCACAGCAACAGTAATCAAGAAATGGCCTGTGTTTTAACAACTGAGATGTTAGAATTTTCTCACACATGCGCTGGAAAACCACCCTCGAATTCGCATTCAGTTTGGGCTGTACGGCTCAGTCGACTACCGGCTCTCGAGCAGTTAAATCGACGCGTTTTTCTCGCCGCATTGAAGCTCTCATGCCGCGCGCGTGGTCATAATCGCTACGTCGAAGTTTGTCAAGTTTTCATGAAGGAGAATTTTAAAAACTAAATCGGTCGAACTTGTTGGTTTTGGGTTGGGAGACGCAGTAGAAAATTGGTTTGTAGTTGGAATACGTAAAATATTATTTTTTGTCAATGAATAAAAAAATTTTAAAAGTGTTAATTAATTAATTTTTCTTAGAAGATTTACTATCAAAAAATTGTATCTATCAAGATTTTTGGGTAAATGGTTTATATATTTAATTAGGTAATATTTAAAAATATAAAATTGCTTTTCAAAATATTTCTCATAGCGACCTTAGAAAAACAATGTAAAAATCAAAAGGGTTCAGGTCGGGGGCACAAGGTGGCCGCTCCCATGACCTTTGAGTAATTAAAAAGTGATTTGTTTACTGCAATATGGGTACATTTATTAACAGATTATGTATAGATTAATTAAGAGTTCAGATTTCAACCGTCTTTTTAAAACGCCTACATCTCAAGTAGTATTGACTACTTTTTATACTTCAGTGCTATTGAACCAGGCAATCAAATTTGATTTTTATTGGATTTAATAACTTGCGAAAGGTTAGTACATAATTCAAAGAAAGGGGGCGTATTACAGCACAGGAATTTTGAAACTTGGTCCCTCCAAAATTTTGATGTATGTTGCCATAATTTTTTTTTTAAATATCAAACTGAAATTAATAACATTAATTGTTTATATTGTCGATGGTATCGGTGACATGGTCCAGATTTTGTAACTTTCACCGATCACAAAGCTTCTGTTCTTTTTTATTATTATTATTAATATTTATTTATCACATCAATTTTATTATTTAGAATTTATTTCTATGTTTCCGTTCTCCGATGCAAGTTGGGAAGTGGTAGCTTGGTAAAGCTCTCACTTCTAGAGCTTCGTTTATCAATTTTTACTGATAGCACGTATGTTATATTCCATAAAAAATATCAAATTATTTCTTCTCTAGTCAAAATCGATTTAGAAAAAGATAAATATACTTTCTATTGATTGATAATCAACATACCACTTTCAATTTTGTAGGAAATTGGTTAAAACATTTTTTTTAGATAAGGATAAAACCACTTTTTCATTGAGTGGTTTCGGTAAATTATGTCTGTACATATATTTACTAAAATAACTAGTAGTTTCGACCTAGGCAGGTCCTCGTTATGGTAAGTGAAATTAAATGAACATAAAAGGAGACAGAGGACAATGAAAAAATATTTATCCGTTTTTGTATTTCTTAATGATTCGAATTATTAAAACCAGTTATATAAAAAACGTTTTAATAATAATAATAATAAGTGTTAAAGTAAAAAATGTTCTCTTTTCTATTTGTGTTTACTCGATGTCACTAGCCCTGATGATGATCAACTGATACGAAACTGATTGAAATCAACAATTTATTAATTTCTTTAGGTATAGATACATTTTTTAGGCAGTAAATTCTTTTTATATTATAGTAAAAATTAAAAAAAAATAATTTTTAAAATTATAAATTATAGAGAACTTTTCATTTTATTGTTACTCTTACTAAAAAGTAATTTTCATTGAAAGCTTTTCGCTATTAAATTGTCCAACTTTGACGCTATTGTTTCCCTTTCAAAGAACATTTATTTTCTAATATTTCAATCCATTAAAACACAAAACGATTTTCTACTGTATATTTTTATTGCTTCCAGTGAACTTCTGGAGATTTGGATTTACTCCAATGATTACTTAAAAAATTTTTGCTGAAAATTAGTTCTAGCTATGTGTATTAACGTTTTTAATAGTGACTCTCTTTGGTTGTCGCAAAATGTGGATGTTTGTAGTTTTATAGAAAAATGTGGATATTAATCTATTGGAAATGCAGTGGTTATACTTTCTTGGGATAATTTCAGCTGTGAATGCCGGAAGAGAATCATACGAAAGATTAGGTGAGTACAAATTTCATAAATTTTTAAATTCTGAATTATCAGAAAATATCACATCTTCTAGCTCAACTCACCTTGGATTTTTGAAAGTGAAGTGAATTTGCCTGGAGTGATGTCATTTTACATTAAATAATTACTCGAGTGAATTTAGTACAAGAGCTTCACGTGATTAAATACTTGAGTGACGTTCTTACATGGAATTTACTCGTGCCAATCTCTAGTGACGCTCTTATGGCATATTCAATCGGACAAGTGACTAAATCACTCACTTGCATTAAATAATTACTGGAGTTAAGCCCTTATGATAATTTCACTCGAGCTAAATTTACCTGATTAAATATTTGAGTGACGATCTTATATCAAATTCACTCGAGTCAATCTCTAGTGAGCAAATCAATCGATTTAAATTTGTGTCGTTTATTATTCGTAGTTTTAGTTTAACAATTTGTTGTTTAAAATCATTTCAAAAAAAACCACCTAGTGTAGTAATCAAGTTATTTACTGTCGCTATTTCATCGCTTCAAATTACAAATTATTATTTAGATTGGGTTTGAACTAACTAATGGATTTTATATCGTATTTACCTGTCCAATGTTAATTTACGGTTTTACTGAATTTTCGAATCTAATTATCATCGAATTTTCACAAATAATTGGCATATAAAATTTAAATTTATTTATAGAGTCTCCCTTGTTATCGTACTGTCGAATAACGACTTCAATAATGCAATTTCCAGTTTTACGTTTTGTATTTATTTCACACTTATTTGGATATGAACGTTTCGGAACGCGTTTTAACGTGTTCATGAATATACGTGTTGTTTAGTATTTAAAGCTATTTGATGATTCTGTACCAGTCGATGGCATGGAATAAGACATTTAAATCTATATACAATATGTTGTTTTATTAAAATTATACCAATTTAAAAATGTAGGGGTCGAACCACACAACAAACATAAAAAAGACGATAATTTTTAACAGATACAATAACGACACCAGCAAGTTAAAATAGGCAAATATGTGTCAGAAAAATTTAAAGTTAAGTTCGCAGTATCACAGGGATCAATTCTAGGCCCACTACTGTTTATAACCTGTATTAATGATATAAACACAATTTTGAAGAAGATACAATAATTAATTTATTTGCTGATGATACAGTTATTTCTGTCCACGGAAATACAGTAGATGAAGTTTTGAATAAAATGCAAAGAGAGTTGAATAGTTTTGAAAAATGGTTGAAGAACAACTTTCTATTTGTGAATACAAATAAAACTAAAGTTAAGTTATTTGGGACTACTGCCAACTTAGAAACTATAACTAAATTAAAACTGCTAAATACCCAACTAACAATTTTAGATTATATAATGGATGTAAGAACGTTCTAGAAAAACTTTATGCAAAAATGTATTGATTCTAAGAACGTTTTTAATTCATTCTTACAACTCTTATAAACACGAAAAGGGCACCACCTTATAAAAGTATTTGTTGTTATAAGTATATCCTATAAAAGATTTGCTAAACACAATAAAATAAGTAAACCAGTAAGGAATTTTAATTTATTAGATTCGACATCCTAAGACCGGTTTCTGTCTTTCGACTTCATCAGTTAGGCTTTTCGAATCCAATAAATAAAATTCCAAACTCGTACAAGTCAATAGCTATATCCGCTATAAGATAACATTTTTAGATGTGCTACCATCTATGGTAAGAAGAGAGTATTGACATTAAATTTTGACTGAATCTAGTCAAGATGTCACTCTCTTCTTTTTTATCCCTTTCAGAGATTAATACAAAGTGAGTAAACCAGTAAGGAATTTTAATTTATTAGATTCGACTGGTTTACTCACTTTGTATTAATCTCTGAAAGGGATAAAAAAGAAGAGAGTGACATCTTGACTAGATTCAGTCAAAATTTAATGTCAATACTCTCTTCTTACCATAGATGGTAGCACATCTAAAAATGTTATCTTATAGCGGATATAGCTATTGACTTGTACGAGTTTGGAATTTTATTTATTGGATTCGAAAAGCCTAACTGATGAAGTCGAAAGACAGAAACCGGTCTTAGGATGTCGAATCTAATAAATTAAAATTCCTTACTGGTTTACTCACTTTGTATTAATCTCTGAAAGGGATAAAAAAGAAGAGAGTGACATCTTGACTAGATTCAGTCAAAATTTAATGTCAATACTCTCTTCTTACCATAGATGGTAGCACATCTAAAAACACAATAAAATAGTTTCAGGAACGTTTATGAAGGAGCAATGAAAATAATCTAGAACAGTTACAAAACTGTTATATAGAACTAATTGATTATTTTTATAAAACAGTCAACTATTAACTGTTTTATTAAGATTTTATAAAGCTTATCGTGCTAGGATTATACGATAAATTTGTATTACAAAACATCATAATAGAATTAAATTATCTCGTAAATAAATAAATGTCTTACTTGTTAAATAACAAAACATATCTAAGTTAAAACTATATAATAAGATGAAACTATCTGTCATGTACAAATATAAATATTAAATAAATGACTCTCAAAGTTCCCAGAGAGTTAATTCGTATGAACTTTTACTGTTCAATATATAGCATATATACGACACAAATTTTATGCGCCACCAATAGGATGTATATTTTTAATAAAATATAAAATATTTAAAAATAAATAAATGATGTTTTACGTTAATTATAATTTTTGGGACTTTATTTGCTCAAGATACAGGCCTGAATAAATCGTTTATCAATTTTTTGCATTCAAGTATAAAAATAAACCATTCATTTAATATTTATTGAACGCCTTCTATAATGGCTGCTGTTCAAAGCATTATTAAGTACAAATAAACATGGCCGCTCATTATAGAAACAATCTTAAATATATAGAAATATTCAAAAACCTCTTAAAAAACATCATTGTGTTATTAGGGTCCAACAAAAGATTTGTATAAAACATTTTTCTTTTATACGATCTTTATAACCGTTTTTGGTTGTCAAGTTGAAACTGTTTTACATTACGAAATATTTCTAATAGCCGATTAATGTAGAAAACTGAATCGATTAATTAGCAAACGATTGATCCGCTTTTATTTTAAAATTACTTAGAAATATAACGGGTTTACCTACCCAAAATAAATATCATTTTTAACAGGCGAATCATTTTTAACAACTACTGGCGAATCGATCGTGAAGTGCAAGAAATCGATAATAGCGATTGAAAATACGGACAGCTAAAAGTTGAATTGCTGATGATGATGTAAAATATACATAACCTTAATATTTTGAAGTTTTGTAACAATTTTATTTTTGCCTTTATTAGCAAGTAAGTAACCAAGCAACAATAATCCAAAATCAAATGTTAATCAAACACCAACTTGCAAAGTTGGAAGTAATCCTTGATTCACAAGCTAGTGCATATCTGTAAGCAAAGACAATCGCAATAAAAATAATTCTGAAAATAATAACATTACAAAATACAGGTATTTTAAATGAGCAAAATCTTAGTTATATTTGTGGAAAACAAAGAAATGGAAAAGATATTAAAGATATATAAAAATACATTAATCCTCTTCTTCAAAATCAAAAATATGTGTGAAGATTTTTAAAAAGTGTTCTTCGGAACTGCTTAAGGCCTTTTGAGAGCATGCAGACAAGAACTTCCAGAAGTAAATGAAAACATTTATGCTCTAAAGAAAAAATCTTCAAACATATAGTGATCAAAAATATCACTAACGGTGAATTACCATTTCTTAGTAAATTTTTAATTTAGCATGTAATATATTTCCAAAAGGACTCTTCATCGAATTTATTAAAATTCTCGTTTGCAATTCTCCGAAATATGAATATGGGATGCATCTAATAATAATTCACAATTCAATTTCTTTAAATATTTTTTAATCTTTCTCCGGAAAAAAACACTTTTTTTAAAATATTTAATAAATTGGACGACATAATTGTAGAGATATAAATGTGTGTATAGCTAAACCAATCTATCATATACAATATGTTTCATTTTTTACTTTTGATTGACATGTTCCTTCTTTTTGTTCGATACAGTTTAATAATGTTATATTTCTTATGTGTTTGTTCAATTTATTGTTAAGCTTTTTTTGTAACAAAATTATGCTAATCAAAACAATACTATATCACATAAACAATAATTGGGTTTATTTACATTTTTAAGACATTTTATAATAAAAATATAGAAAACCAAATTTTTTCTTTATTTGACAGTCTGTTGGAAAGGGAATCATTTTAATGCTTTACGGTTTTAAACCTTTGTATAACAAAAACACCCGATCCTATACTAGAAAAATATAATGGGATTCTATTCAATCTCATATGGAATTAGGGGTGTAGCCCTGTCACTCATTTCATCTTATCCGAAAAATAGATCGCGGGATATATATTTTAATAATACCTCATCTAAATTTAAAATGATCACCCATGGAGTGCCACAAGGCTCTGTACTTGGGCCTCTACTGTTCATCATTGTAAAACTAGTCTATTTGCTCAGGATACGACCTTTATCTCAACTGGAAAAGATCAATTTTGTTTGTCAAATTCTACTAAGGATAGTATTGATATATTAAAAAAATGCATTTGTGCTAATAAGTTAAATGATGAAAAAACTATGTCAAACTGTTAGGAATTAAACTTGATGGTTACCTACTTAGATGATATTTATATGCTTCGCTATAAACAGGCTTTATGGACTCATTTTATAGCCTCTCTCGCAAGCTCGCTCGGCTATAAAATTATTCGTTCAATAAAGCCCTTGTTTATGTACTTGTAATATAAATAGCTATTTTCTCCAACCATCAAAAAATGTTGACATTTTTGTACTATTTTCAGGTGCAAAAGCCATCAATTCCCTTACCGCACAAAAATTTGCTCGTTGCTTAGCAACACTTTTAATCCTAGGATTAAAAAGGCTACTTTTAATCCTAGGACTAAAAGTAATTGCATTTGAGCTCTCTTATTGAGATTTGAAGAAAAAAACATTGTCTCTTACAAACTTAGTAAAACAAACTAATTGGGCAACTATATATAGGTATTTATTTGTTATTTATAGTGATATTGAATGTACAATTGGAACAATTATTGCCAAAATTCAAAGCACCACTGAAATTATCACTAACAATTTTCGAACAATTCAAAAGATTTTCATTAATGTTAGAACAACTCAAAATATTCTCCGTAACTGTTGATGAAACATTCGAGGAAATATCTGAACAGGTACTTGTACCTTCTTTGTCAGGTTGCAATATTTTTCTGGCAGTATTCTCTTTGTTGATACGTGATTCTTCAATATATCCTTCTGCTACCGTACTCGTTTTCCAACTTCCATATCTTTTAAGACAAGTGAGGTCACCGCCACCATCAATAAGAAGTGTAGCAGATGTTCTTCTTAGCGAATGTCCAGTATACTGCTTCCAATTTTCTAACTTCAAAAATTTTGCAATTTCTTGCGGTACGGCACTAATTTTGTGCATACCAACAACCATTCTTTGACACTTCCCATTAACATACTACAAAAATAAACGACGTTCCTGTATATTTGATGGCCGTAGTGCAACATATTTTCGAAATAAACGCAAATAATTATCGCCTATAATGGTAAACAAACGAGGTTTCTTGTTTTTTGTCTGCAAAATTTTTACGACCAGGACCGAGTCCATATCTTCAATGTTATCAATTTTCAAATGAACTAGTTCGTCACAACGTATAGCACCTCCAATTCCTAATACTAGAACAACCTTTATCATCAAATATATATCCATCACTTTGCCTTTTTAACAATGCTCGTAATTTTGAATATTTACTAGTATCCACACCATTTTTGATATCCAGTGTGGATCGCAACATTGAATACTGTGACCAAAGAGTGGATGGCTTGACGGTCTTCGTTAAATTTGAGAAATACACCATAAGAACACTCTCCGCATAGTTTTGCACATTTTTTTCTTTACACCAATCCATGAATCGCTGATATGCAAGTTCATAAACTTGGCGAGATTTGGGTGGCAAAAGATTTAGATATACTGCTTTGGCACTTTCCAATATATCCGCAGGTATATTTTCATCGTGTTCGGGATTCATTTTGAAAGCAGCGTAAAAACTACTACAAAAATTATATGATTAGTACGTCTACTGACGTCTACTTGACAATCAATATTTACCAACAATACCAGATATCCATGACTACCGACTTGCTATCGCTGTTATAATTAATAGGTGTTCAAATTTATTACCAAATTATTAACGATTTTTGAATAAAACTAAATTTATTTTAATTTTGACTTGGTTGGAAAAAAAATAGTATATATCATACGGACTAAAAGTGCCTATTTTTTTATGACTTACTACAAATGTACTATTGTATGTATCGCAGAGAATAAAAATTCTATTCTATTCATATCAGTTTTTCTATAAATTTTCTTCAACAATAAAATCGAAATGTCACTTTTGCACATATTAAACCAACAAATCATTCCACTCCTGACATTATTAAGATCCGAAGAATTTGAAAACTTCAACATTCCTGCCTATTCGGTAGAAAGTCTTAGTTCTCATGGGAAACAAAAACTTTTCTGAGAAAAAGACTAAGAAAATTGACAATAAAAAAAGTTTTCCGCTTGTTATATCACTCCGGGGTTACACTATATCATTTCACAACTCGAATTAAACTGACCTGAAAAAGAAACGAGCCGAAAAAGTTCTTTGCTGAGATAGAAGGGTCGAAAGAATTGGTATAAAAAAATTATTGGAATGTTTTAACAAAACATTGTACCTATATAATTCAGAAAATTCGAGTTTGGAACATAATCAGTTTGATTAGATATCCCAAGAACAGTTTCAACAAACAAATAAATAAACTTCAAACTCGCGTTGGCTTAATACCGATCACTTAAACTGATAATTTTTTACTAACTATAGTAACCAATCAAATTACTTAATTTAGAGTCATGTGGTGTTTTCAGTTTGGTGTTTTCAACAAGTCAAATTTTTGATTAAATAAGTAAATATTAAACGTCATATTGACAACCAATTTTTTGAAATCTGCAAAGTAAAAAATTATCTTATCAAATACCCCTCGGGCCTTGATAAATCCTCAAAATTTTGTCATAGAGAATCCTTCAAGCGTGTTGCTTAAGGATAATAGGATAATATCATCAAGCAACACGCTTACAGCATTCTCTATGACAAAATTATCTCGGTATTATTAAGGCCCTAGGGGTATTACTACTGATAAACAGCGTTGGAAAAAAGTTTAGACGAGATTTAGGCATGTTTTCTTTGGTAACTGTGTCAACATCTAATTTAGGGTCAAAAGTCGACTATATATAATAATAATATTCCTTTATTAAAAAAAAGTAGTTACATATATCAATGCTTTTCGGATTAAAGGCCCTGAGCTAAAGATATTCGGGCCATACAGCTACAATTTTACAAAACCACAGAAGAAGAAAAATTTAACGTTTAAAGCCAATACAGATAAAATATATACAAAAGATATACAAAAAATACAAAATAATACAAAAATACAAATAATAAGGTGGTCAAGGGGGGTGGGTGGCTCAGCGGTAGAGCACTGGACTCATAATCCAAGGGTTGTGGGTTCGAATCACACCAAAGGCAGAAATCATTTTCTGATTTTTAATTAATTAAAAATTTAGAAATTGATTTTCATATACCTGGTGTGAATCCTCACTCGACCATTCACTGTTGGGTTCTAATTAACAGTGCTTTCCTAAAGTGGCGCTGGGAAACAGTAACAAAGCCTACAAAGAACACGAGGCTAATGGCCATAGTAGTCGATGCCGTTGACACAGAAGTAAAAAAAAAAAAACAAGGTTGTCAAAATGTAATAAAAAAGATGATTTCTGTTTTAGTCACTAACAAAGTAAATCAACTGTTTTAGATTTTTTCTGAAATGTTGTAAGCTTGAAGTTTTTAGAATACTTGGCAGCTTATTATAGAGTCTCACTCCCTCAGCAAGCAAGTTCCTTTGTCCAGTTGTGGTTTTCTTCACTGATGTTCTGATATCTCTGTTACTCCTTACATTGTGATCGTGCACGCTGTTAGTTGTGGTAAAATGTAGGTTTGATTTGGAGTTGTTGGATGTACATTTATGTATATTGCAATGAAATAATCACCTTGTATGTAGAAGGTAACCAGGTAACAAAAAACAAGAAAAATAGTGACAGGGATTTTGAGAGTTACTGAAAGAAAGGGGATGTCAAAAGGTTTTTTTTTGGAAAATTGAGAAAGATTAAAAAGAAAAATTTAAATCCACCACCAAAAGAAAGTTGCAATTGATTAATAACAATAACTTATGTTAAGATTAAGTTGTATGATATATGGAGGTTTGTAACTACCTAGAAGAGTTCTGTTAATGTACGAGGACGTCTAGATGAGAAGACTAGTTTGATTTGGCTTAGAAGGACTTTCACATACAGGTCAAAGGTACTTGAAACTTTCAGTGTTTAGTATTAGACCCTTTTTGTTATTTTTATTGTTCAATATTATATTATAGAGAGTGAGTGAGTGTGAATGTTTTGTTAATAATTATATTTGCAATTTTATTTAAATAAAATTTATAACTTTTGACATTTCGTATCAATATATAAACACGTCTGAAAGATGTACAAATACTTGATATCCATTATTTTATTTAGGAGATACAGTTCTTCAGTAGGATGTAGCATAGGCAAACCAAAGAGTTTTTTTAATGCTCTGTTCTGCAAATCAATTAATGAATTGATCTTATTTTGGAATGTATTACTACAGGTAGGGGAAAAATTTTACTATTGGGGCTCAGCCCCAATATTGATGGGGTATTTTTTTTAGACTAATTTTGGGTCGCTGATCACGAATCTGCAATCAGTTTCCTGCGGTCTCATCAAACAACAAAGTTATGAATTTTTTTTAAGTAAAACGGTCACATGAATAGCGGTCAGAACGTAAACTCTTGTCATATTTTTCGCTGTGGCTAGGGTCCCGTCCCTCGGAACTCCAATTTTTTCCCGTCTAATAAACGCATGCGCATTGCGTAACATAATAAATATATTTACTTGAAATATTACTTTGTACCTCATTAATATGAGCACACCTGAACTTATCTTTTACCTGACCTCATTATTTTGCACATCATTAATCTGAGCACACCTGAACTTATCTTTTACCTGACCTCATTATTTTGCACATCATTAATCTGAGCACACCTGAACTTATCTTTTACCTGACCTCATATTATTTTGTACATCATTAATATGAGCACACCTGACCTTATCTCTTACCTGACCTCATTACTTTGTACCTCATTAATATGAGCACACCTGAACTTATCTTTTACCTGACCTCATTATTTTGCACATCATTAATCTGAGCACACCTGAACTTATCTTTTACCTGACCTCATTATTTTGCACATCATTAATCTGAGCACACCTGAACTTATCTTTTACCTGACCTCATATTATTTTGTACATCATTAATATGAGCACACCTGACCTTATCTCTTACCTGACCTCATATTATTTTGTACCTCATTAATATGAGCACACCTGAACTTATCTTTTACCTGACCTCATATTATTTTGTACATCATTAATATGAGAACACTTAAACTTATCTCTTACCTGACCTCATATTATTTTGTACCTCATTAATATGAGCACAACTGAACTTATCATTTACCTGAATATTATTTTGTACCTCATTAATATGAGCACACCTGAACTTATCTTTTACCTGACCTCATATTATTTTGTACATCATTAATTTGAGCACACTTGAACTTATCTCTTACCTGACCTCATATTATTTTGTACCTCATTAATATGAAAACACTTAAACTTATCTCTTACCTGACCTCATATTATTTTGTACCTCATTAATATGAGCACACCTGAACTTATCATTTACCTGGCCTCATATTATTTTGTACCTCATTAATATGAGCACACCTGAACTTATCTCTTACCTGACCTTATATCATTTTGTACATCATTAATATGAGCACACCTGACCTTATCTCTTATCTGACCTTATTATTTTGTACATCGTTAATCTGATCACACCTGACCTTATCTTATCTGATCTCACCTGATCTGTTAAATTCTGGTTTATTCAGACGTCCATTGGATATTGGTTATTTTTCAAATCGTGCAAAAAAAAAGTCAAAAAAATATTTTTTTTTGCGTCCATTCATCGTTATTTGGCCTGAAAAACGCGAAAAAATACGTATGGAACCGATCGGGTTGAGACCACTGAAATGATACAAGGATGACGCCTATTGATTTTGGGACAGGTCGGATATCTCCATACAAAAAAATTCTTGGAAAAATTTAACATTGAGGAATCCTGATAACCAATGTTGTTTATTGAGAAATAACTAATTGTCGTCTGAATAAGCCAGATTCTATTAATTTCAAGTAATACGCAATACAGATGCGTTCATCACAGACGAGAAAAAAAATTGAGTCCCGGAAGGACGGGACGCTAGCCACAGCGAGAGTTTACGCTAATCGCAACTCAAGTAACCCTAGTATTGCCAAATGTCAGTACGTCAAATTGCTGTATGAATTTTTAGGTTATCTTTTATAATTTAGTATATTTAGCTGAAATATTACTGTGTACATCATTAATCTAACCAAACTTGACCTATCTTGTACCTTAAGTCTTTTGGTTTTAATATATATTTATATAGACCTACTTATATACATATTTTTCTGGTAAGTAATAAAGAAAAGTTGACAATTTATTTCAATTAAAAAATTCATAACTTTTTTGTTTAATGAGACCGCAAGCAACTGATTGCAGATTCGTGATCAGCGACCCCAAATTAGTCTAAAAAAAATATCTCATCAAAATTGGGGCTGAGCCCCAATAGTAAAATTTTACCCAGGTGGGTAAGATGGCTGTGGATTAAGGAAAAATATATTGCCTTTCTTTGTTTGATTTCGAGGTATTGAGCTGCTTTTCCTAATATATAAATTGATGAAGCAATCTTCCTTGCTATTTGAGTTATTGTGCCTTTCCCATGTCAACTTGTTGTCTATGTATAGTCCTAAATATTTTATGGAGTCTGTTCTTTTAAGTTGATTTATTCCAATTGAAACCGATAACTGTTGCCATCGCTGATCTCTGAAGTATTGCTCTAAAAGTTTACTGGATTAATTTTCTTATTAGTTTTGGCATATGTGTTGTTGAGAATAGTTAATAAAAAAAAGTAGAATGTACCTTCGGAGATAAAATTTATGAGCAACTTTACGGTTTTTGTTTATTATCTTGTTTTAATTAAACGAACGTAGTCGCTTTGTCACGCTATCCACGAAACTGCCTCCCCTTCAAAAATAACTAATTTTTATTGCTTTCGCTGTTGACATATAACGAGGTTGTTTGCCTTTCTACTTTAATCTATTAAATTTGATGGAGTTTTAAAATAAAAATACATACTGACACGTGAGATATCAACTATGCCGATGTACGAACACCATTAAAAATTTATTTAATTTAAAGTAATAAATAAAGAACTACGTAGTACGCGAACTGATGCTATAAAAACTTTATTTTACAAAATTTAGAGTACATGAATCTTATCGCCTTTCGGGAATAAAAAAAGATCACAGGGGTATGTCTGGTGGGGATTATTTAGCGTGGCTAGCGAATTACGGGCCAGAAACTCGCGGGCAATCACTGCTGAATGTGCAGAAGCATTTTCATGATGCATCAGTAATCCATCACCATTCTTAAGCGCTTGATAACCTCCTTGTAGAAGGCAGCATTTACTGTTTGTCCTTCAGGAATAACACCATGAATAAAAAAAAACGAGAAGCATAAATTTGATCTGCACGTTGAAGCGCTTGATCCACTTTTCATGAATATCCTGAGAGTTATTTCCAAGTTTCACCAAAAATTTGATGTTGAGTCGTTGTTCCATCTGTTCGTTAATCGCCATAGTCAACAAGAGCAAAAAAAGGATGCCACAAATTGCTGTGGTGGTTAGCTACTAACGCTCCAGTGTCTCCTCTGTTAACAGAGCAGCCAGTGCGCATGGCCAAACTTCAACTCAAAGCCACCCTATAAACATGGGTTAATGAAGGACATTGTGTAGGAAGAGTTTGGAAAGACAAAAATATAAAATCATCCCATCAAGCTTTTCTAGAAGGATATACTACTGGTTTTAAGGAACCTATAGGAAAAGGTAAAAGATTAATTATTTGTCATATAGGCAGTACAAACGGTTTTTTTGAGAATGGTTTACTCTTATTTGAATCAAAAAAAACCGTTGATTATCACGAAGAAATGAATGGAGACGTGTTTGAGGAATATTTTGAACAGATGATTCAATTCATACCAAAAGGATCGGTTATTGTAATGGACAATGCAAGTTACCACTCCAGATTACTTGAACCTTTACCAACCACTAAATGGAAAAAGGGTGAAATTGCAAAATGGTTATCTTCTAAAAATTTAGCCTTTGACAATACAATGCTGAGGGCAGAATTGTTAACTATTGCTAAAAAACATAAGCAAAATTATAAAAAATATAATATTGAGGAGATAGCCAAAAAACGAGAAATTGAAATCCTTCGTTTACCACCCTACCATTGTGAGCTGAATCCGATAGAATTAATATGGGCTCAAGTTAAAGGTTATGTTGCCAGAAATAACACTACTTTTAAATTATCAGATGTTAAAAATCTCTTCAATAAGGCAATATCTGAAGTAACAAGTGAAAATTGGCAAAAATGTATTAGACACGTTACAGAAATAGAAAAAAAAATGTGGGAGCTAGATAACATAATTGATATTACTATAGAGCCCATTGTAATTTCTCTAGAATCAGATGGTGAATCTTCTGACACAGAGTGCGAGGAACCATAACTTTAAAATTATTAATTTATGTACTTTAATTTTATTTTTAGATTTTTATTTTTTAAGATTTAATATTGTCGTATTTTTTGCATGTTGCTCGTCAAATTTTATCCTTGCGGTTGGTTTTTTTTCTCTCATATACCTACTTAATTGTTTTTTTAGCCTCATATTAATTTATAAATAATTGTAATTATCTGTACATATTATATACATATTTTGTAAATAAACATATGCCTAAAACAAAATGCCTAAAATAATATTGACTTTTTCTTCATTTTACCCAAATTAAATTACTACTTACGAATTATGTTTATCTATCTAAAATTGGTAATCTAGGTATAAATAACTAAAACAAATTAAATATTTCTATTTCCATATTAATTTAATTTTGAAAACGCACGTCTATGGTTTACTGCCTTTAACACTGATAACTGCAAAACATTTCTGGGAATTTACTCTCTCTTGATTTTCAAATACAGTATAGTAGTTCGTGTATTTATTGATATATACAAGGGTAAATTTCTTATTTTGAGGAAACTTATTTTGACTGTGAATAACCAACTATTACGTTTGGTTTTATCTGATCGTATATAACAATGCATAGAAATATTATTTAATTTAATTGATAAGAATTTCTTGATGGAACATTACATAATAAAATGTTTTTTCCAAAGTCAAAATTGCTTTATTGTTGAAGAATAATTACATTCTTATAAACAAAGCTGTAAAGGTATCTAACAAAGTTTAAAAGTCATAAAAAATAATTTAAAATGAAAGGTCACATATAGAGTTAAAAAAATACTGAAAATATAAAAACAATATACAGAACATTAAATAAAAAAGGACAAAAGGAAAATAGACACAGTTATAAACTAATATTATATATTTAACTTAATTGATCACAGAAAAATTCATCCAATTTGTAGTAAGCCTTTTCAAGTAATAGTTTTTTAACTTTTTTTTAAACAATATTAAAGAATCCACCTTTCTTATACCAATTGGCAGGTTATTGAACATTTATTTCCCTGTATACACAATATGCACCAAACTGGAAGAGGGTATAGGCAAGGGAAGGTAAAAAGTTCGTCGAGTATTGCTGAGTGTGTTTCGAAAATAAATATACATATGACTGTTAGTATTTTGCGCCTAATAAATAATGGCTTACAAGAGACATCCGCATCAACTTTGCACATATATCTTACGGCTCTCTTCTGTAGAACAAAAACTCTTGTGAATAACTCGGAAGAACATGTTCCCCAAAAGCATATAGCATATCGCAGATGAGATTCTATCAACGAAAAGTATACACTCCTTGCAATCGATACATCTAAATTGTATGTAACAGTTCTTATTGCAAAATATCCAGAGGAAAGCCTATTACACAAGGTATTAACATGTATACATCAAATTTTAATTTTTGGTCGATAAATAAGCCTAAGAATTTATTTTCTGGTTTTTTTCAAATTTGTTGTTGTCCAACTGAAATTACACCCATATCACCACTGAATGATACAATATTTGTTTTTGATATATTAAGACACATAATTTGAATTACATCATTCTTTAATCTTAATAATATAATATATAATAATATCGTTGTTAATCGCATTATACATTACTATCACTCTCCCAAAGTATCGTATCATCTGCAAATATGGCGAAGAATCCATTAATATTGACCTTGATAATATCATTAATATAGATTAAAAATAAAATCGGTCCCAGAACGGATCCTTGTGGAACTTCACAGTGGAAAATGGCAGGCGATGACATTTGCTTATTGAAAGAAACTCTTTGTACTCTATTCTCCAAGTAAAACTGAAACCACTCTAAGGCTGTTCCATATCTTTCTTGCTTTCTCAACAATATTCTGTGATTCACACAGTCAAAAGCTTTGGAGAAGTCACAAAATACTAGTGAATGTTTGTGTTAAAATAAATCGGAAAATCAGGTTTTAAAAAATTCCCAAAATGAGTAAAAATTAAATTTACATGTAAAAAAATATAGTAAATATTATTTTCATGAAGTCATTTGAGACCGAACAAAAATTTCCACGGAAGCCTTTAGAGAAATCTGATGCCCGTCAAACCGGAGTTGTTTTAGGAAAAGTTGAAATTAAAAAGTGAATTAGCTATATCCCCTTCGAAACTTCTAAGTATTTATTAAAAAACTTGTTTTTCCGCTTTCTCTTTGTCTACCCTTATTGGTTTTGGAAGGTTTAAATTGTTTGCGAACATTTTATGAACTTCCTGCATTACCAATGGAATTGTTAAAATGTAATTACCGAAATAGAAATTAATCCATTAATATTTACCTTAATAATATCATTAATATAGATTAAAAATAAAACCGGTCACAGAATAGATCCTTGTGGAATCCCACAGTGGATAGTAACAGGCGATGACATTTGCTTATTGAAAGAAACTCTTTGTACTCTATTCGCCAAGTAAGACTGAAACCACTTTAAGTGGCATCCGGAGTTCTTGTGAGAAGCAAATTTCACTTCTATTTTATGAGCATTTTCTAATATAAAATAGTATTTATATGCGCGCCACTGGGAACACTTGGCCATGGAATATTTCTCGACAGCTTTAAATGTATGTAACGATGTGGCAGCACTTTACAAACATATTTAAGAAAAAAATGGGAAACCATATTATATAAAAAGTACTTGATATTTTTTAAAACAAATAGGAGCAAATTTTCATAGATTTAATGCAGAATGGCGCGGATATTTCTTTTTGTGATTTTCCATTTAAAATTAACAAAATAAATACTTTTCGAAGGTTTACAAAAAAATCAAGATTTCTCCACGCTAAGTTTTGGAATTATTAGTATTTCCTGAAAATTTCACAAAAATCAGACGAATACTAAAGGCTTAAAAGGTTATTAACATTTTTCAAGGTGTTCGGTTTGCTCTTAAGGCTGTTCCTCGGAATCCATATCTTTCTAGCTTGCTCAACAATATTCTGTGATTCACATAGTCAAAAGCTTTGAAAAGTCACAAAATACTAGTGAATAAGTGTTTATAATGTCTGTGTCAAAATAAATCGAAAAATCTGGTTTTAAAAAATTCGCAAAATCAGTAAAAATTAAATAAAGATGAAAAAAAATTTTCTACTTTAATTCATATAGAAAATATTATTTTCATGAAGTCATTTGAGACCGAACAAAATTTCCACGGAAGCCTTTAGAGAAATCTGATGCCCGTCAAACCGGAGTTGTTTTAGGAAAAGTTGAAATTAAAAAGTGAATTAGCTATATCCCCTTCGAAACTTCTAAGTATTTATTAAAAAACTTGTTTTTCCGCTTTCTCTTTGTCTACCCTTATTGGTTTTGGAAGGTTTAAATTGTTTGCGAACATTTTATGAACTTCCTGCATTACCAATGGAATTGTTAAAATGTAATTACCGAAATAGAAATTAATCCATTAATATTTACCTTAATAATATCATTAATATAGATTAAAAATAAAACCGGTCACAGAATGGATCCTTGTGGAATCCCACAGTGGATAGTAACAGGCGATGACATTTGCTTATTGAAAGAAACTCTTTGTACTCTATTCGCCAAGTAAGACTGAAACCACTTTAAGTGGCATCCGGAGTTCTTGTGAGAAGCAAATTTCACTTCTATTTTATGAGCATTTTCTAATATAAAATAGTATTTATATGCGCGCCACTGGGAACACTTGGCCATGGAATATTTCTCGACAGCTTTAAATGTATGTAACGATGTGGCAGCACTTTACAAACATATTTAAGAAAAAAATGGGAAACCATATTATATAAAAAGTACTTGATATTTTTTAAAACAAATAGGAGCAAATTTTCATAGATTTAATGCAGAATGGCGCGGATATTTCTTTTTGTGATTTTCCATTTAAAATTAACAAAATAAATACTTTTCGAAGGTTTACAAAAAAATCAAGATTTCTCCACCCTAAGTTTTGGAATTATTAGTATTTCCTGAAAATTTCACAAAAATCAGACGAATACTAAAGGCTTAAAAGGTTATTAACATTTTTCAAGGTGTTCGGTTTGCTCTTAAGGCTGTTCCTCGGAATCCATATCTTTCTAGCTTGCTCAACAATATTCTGTGATTCACATAGTCAAAAGCTTTGAAAAGTCACAAAATACTAGTGAATAAGTGTTTATAATGTCTGTGTCAAAATAAATCGAAAAATCTGGTTTTAAAAAATTCGCAAAATCAGTAAAAATTAAATAAAGATGAAAAAAAATTTTCTACTTTAATTCATATAGAAAATATTATTTTCATGAAGTCATTTGAGACCGAACAAAATTTCCACGGAAGCCTTTAGAGAAATCTGATGCCCGTCAAACCGGAGTTGTTTTAGGAAAAGTTGAAATTAAAAAGTGAATTAGCTATATCCCCTTCGAAACTTCTAAGTATTTATTAAAAAACTTGTTTTTCCGCTTTCTCTTTGTCTACCCTTATTGGTTTTGGAAGGTTTAAATTGTTTGCGAACATTTTATGAACTTCCTGCATTACCAATGGAATTGTTAAAATGTAATTACCGAAATAGAAATTAATCCATTAATATTTACCTTAATAATATCATTAATATAGATTAAAAATAAAACCGGTCACAGAATGGATCCTTGTGGAATCCCACAGTGGATAGTAACAGGCGATGACATTTGCTTATTGAAAGAAACTCTTTGTACTCTATTCGCCAAGTAAGACTGAAACCACTTTAAGTGGCATCCGGAGTTCTTGTGAGAAGCAAATTTCACTTCTATTTTATGAGCATTTTCTAATATAAAATAGTATTTATATGCGCGCCACTGGGAACACTTGGCCATGGAATATTTCTCGACAGCTTTAAATGTATGTAACGATGTGGCAGCACTTTACAAACATATTTAAGAAAAAAATGGGAAACCATATTATATAAAAAGTACTTGATATTTTTTAAAACAAATAGGAGCAAATTTTCATAGATTTAATGCAGAATGGCGCGGATATTTCTTTTTGTGATTTTCCATTTAAAATTAACAAAATAAATACTTTTCGAAGGTTTACAAAAAAATCAAGATTTCTCCACCCTAAGTTTTGGAATTATTAGTATTTCCTGAAAATTTCACAAAAATCAGACGAATACTAAAGGCTTAAAAGGTTATTAACATTTTTCAAGGTGTTCGGTTTGCTCTTAAGGCTGTTCCTCGGAATCCATATCTTTCTAGCTTGCTCAACAATATTCTGTGATTCACATAGTCAAAAGCTTTGAAAAGTCACAAAATACTAGTGAATAAGTGTTTATAATGTCTGTGTCAAAATAAATCGAAAAATCTGGTTTTAAAAAATTCGCAAAATCAGTAAAAATTAAATAAAGATGAAAAAAAATTTTCTACTTTAATTCATATAGAAAATATTATTTTCATGAAGTCATTTGAGACCGAACAAAATTTCCACGGAAGCCTTTAGAGAAATCTGATGCCAGTCAAACCGGAGTTGTTTTAGGAAAAGTTGAAATTAAAAAGTGAATTAGCTATATCCCCTTCGAAACTTCTAAGTATTTATTAAAAAACTTGTTTTTCCGCTTTCTCTTTGTCTACCCTTATTGGTTTTGGAAGGTTTAAATTGTTTGCGAACATTTTATGAACTTCCTGCATTACCAATGGAATTGT
The DNA here is from genome assembly GCA_949320105.2 of Crepidodera aurea. NCBI lineage: Eukaryota > Metazoa > Arthropoda > Insecta > Coleoptera > Chrysomelidae > Crepidodera > Crepidodera aurea. Next base: position 3,479,907 of record OX439474.1, read on the forward strand.
TAAAATGTAATTACCGAAATAGAAATTAATCCATTAATATTTACCTTAATAATATCATTAATATAGATTAAAAATAAAACCGGTCACAGAATAGATCCTTGTCGAATCCCACAGTGGATAGTAACAGGCGATGACATTTGCTTATTGAAAGAAACTCTTTGTACTCTATTCGCCAAGTAAGACTGAAACCACTTTAAGTGGCATCCGGAGTTCTTGTGAGAAGCAAATTTCACTTCTATTTTATGAGCATTTTCTAATATAAAATAGTATTTATATGCGCGCCACTGGGAACACTTGGCCATGGAATATTTCTCGACAGCTTTAAATGTATGTAACGATGTGGCAGCACTTTACAAACATATTTAAGAAAAAAATGGGAAACCATATTATATAAAAAGTACTTGATATTTTTTAAAACAAATAGGAGCAAATTTTCATAGATTTAATGCAGAATGGCGCGGATATTTCTTTTTGTGATTTTCCATTTAAAATTAACAAAATAAATACTTTTCGAAGGTTTACAAAAAAATCAAGATTTCTCCACCCTAAGTTTTGGAATTATTAGTATTTCCTGAAAATTTCACAAAAATCAGACGAATACTAAAGGCTTAAAAGGTTATTAACATTTTTCAAGGTGTTCGGTTTGCTCTTAAGGCTGTTCCTCGGAATCCATATCTTTCTAGCTTGCTCAACAATATTCTGTGATTCACATAGTCAAAAGCTTTGAAAAGTCACAAAATACTAGTGAATAAGTGTTTATAATGTCTGTGTCAAAATAAATCGAAAAATCTGGTTTTAAAAAATTCGCAAAATCAGTAAAAATTAAATAAAGATGAAAAAAAATTTTCTACTTTAATTCATATAGAAAATATTATTTTCATGAAGTCATTTGAGACCGAACAAAATTTCCACGGAAGCCTTTAGAGAAATCTGATGCCCGTCAAACCGGAGTTGTTTTAGGAAAAGTTGAAATTAAAAAGTGAATTAGCTATATCCCCTTCGAAACTTCTAAGTATTTATTAAAAAACTTGTTTTTCCGCTTTCTCTTTGTCTACCCTTATTGGTTTTGGAAGGTTTAAATTGTTTGCGAACATTTTATGAACTTCCTGCATTACCAATGGAATTGTTAAAATAAAATTACCGAAATAGAAATTAAATAGTGTGTCAAATAGTTTAAATAGAAAATCAATAAATTTAAATCGTTTAAAATTTTTATATAATATCGTTTAGTTTATATATATGCTATATTTTTATCAATCCCATAATTCTTTTTAGATATTTGAGAAGTCCCAGAATTTTTTAGATATTTTTAAAAGTCCCACACTCTTTTCAGATACTTTTTAAACCACCACAACGTTTTTAGATATTGCTTAAAAGAAGCCAGTATACGCTATTGGCTATCAGCGGTAATAATCCCAAAAAACTCTGTTTTATCAATAATTTTTTTACCATATTTTCCTCTTCTTGTCTAGTTTGTCGATTCTTATAGATTTAAGATGTCAGGGCAGTATCCCCAAAAAGGATTTTGATAATAATTTTATTTTTTTTCGCGCCAAAATCAGTAAAATAATTTTTGATTTCACCAATGAGTTCTTTGTTCTGGGATCTTTTATAGTTATTGTTTACTACAGCCAGATCGTCAGCAAAAGTTTCAGTTTCAGTTTCATTATTATTATCACTCATGAAACATGTTTTAATTGTGAGTAAGCCAGTAAGGAATTTTAATTTATTAGATTCGACATCCTAAGACCGGTTTCTGTCTTTCGACTTCATCAGTTAGGCTTTTCGAATCCAATAAATAAAATTCCAAACTCGTACAAGTCAATAGCTATATCCGCTATAAGATAACATTTTTAGATGTGCTACCATCTATGGTAAGAAGAGAATATTGACATTAAATTTTGACTGAATCTAGTCAAGATGTCACTCTCTTCTTTTTTATCCCTTTCAGAGATTAATACAAAGTGAGTAAACCAGTAAGGAATTTTAATTTATTAGATTCGACATCCTAAGACCGGTTTCTGTCTTTCGACTTCATCAGTTAGGCTTTTCGAATCCAATAAATAAAATTCCAAACTCTTACAAGTCAATAGCTATATCCGCTATAAGATAACATTTTTAGATGTGCTACCATCTATGGTAAGAAGAGAGTATTGACATTAAATTTTCACTGAATCTAGTCAAGATGTCACTCTCTTCTTTTTTATCCCTTTCAGTGATTACTACAAAGTGAGTAAACCAGTAAGGAATTTTAATTTATTAGATTCGACATCCTAAGACCGGTTTCTGTCTTTCGACTTCATCAGTTAGGCTTTTCGAATCCAATAAATAAAATTCCAAACTCGTACAAGTCAATAGCTATATCCGCTATAAGATAACATTTTTAGATGTGCTACCATCTATGGTAAGAAGAGAATATTGACATTAAATTTTGACTGAATCTAGTCAAGATGTCACTCTCTTCTTTTTTATCCCTTTCAGAGATTAATACAAAATGAGTAAACCAGTAAGGAATTTTAATTTATTAGATTCGACATCCTAAGACCGGTTTCTGTCTTTCGACTTCATCAGTTAGGCTTTTCGAATCGAATAAATAAAATTCCAAACTCGTACAAGTCAATAGCTATATCCACTATAAGATAACATTTTTAGATGTGCTACCATCTATGGTAAGAAGAGAGTATTGACATTAAATTTTGACTGAATCTAGTCAAGATGTCACTCTCTTCTTTTTTATCCCTTTCAGAGATTAATACAAAGTGAGTAAACCAGTAAGGAATTTTAATTTATTAGATTCGACATCCTAAGACCGGTTTCTGTCTTTCGACTTCATCAGTTAGGCTTTTCGAATCCAATAAATAAAATTCCAAACTCGTACAAGTCAATAGCTATATCCGCTATAAGATAACATTTTTAGATGTGCTACCATCTATGGTAAGAAGAGAGTATTGACATTAAATTTTGACTGAATCTAGTTAAGATGTCACTCTCTTCTTTTTTATCTTAGGATGTCGAATCTAATAAATTAAAATTCCTTACTGGTTTACTCACTTTGTATTAATCTCTGAAAGGGATAAAAAAGAAGAGAGTGACATCTTGACTAGATTCAGTCAAAATTTAATGTCAATACTCTCTTCTTACCATAGATGGTAGCACATCTAAAAATGTTATCTTATAGCGGATATAGCTATTGACTTGTACGAGTTTGGAATTTTATTTATTGGATTCGAAAAGCCTAACTGATGAAGTCGAAAGACAGAAACCGGTCTTAGGATGTCGAATCTAATAAATTAAAATTCCTTACTGGTTTACTCACTTTGTATTAATCTCTGAAAGGGATAAAAAAGAAGATAGTGACATCTTGACTAGATTCAGTCAAAATTTAATGTCAATACTCTCTTCTTACCATAGATGGTAGCACATCTAAAAATGTTATCTTATAGCGGATATAGCTATTGACTTGTACGAGTTTGGAATTTTATTTATTGGATTCGAAAAGCCTAACTGATGAAGTCGAAAGACAGAAACCGGTCTTAGGATGTCGAATCTAATAAATTAAAATTCCTTACTGGTTTACTCACTTTGTATTAATCTCTGAAATGGATAAAAAAGAAGAGAGTGACATCTTGACTAGATTCAGTCAAAATTTAATGTCAATACTCTCTTCTTACCATAGATGGTAGGACATCTAAAAATGTTTTAATTGTATTTTATCAAAAACAAAGAAATTGCAGGTTATAAATATTGTTAAGCAAGATGTAAATGCTCTTCTAAAAATACTTTTAAATACTTTTTAATCTTTATTTTAATAAATTCATATTTGACATTTTTTAAAAAATTATTAACATCTGACAACTTCAAAATATTTAACATTAACATAAAACTTCAAACTTTCTAAATCTGTCAACACACTATCTATTTTTTTTTATTAAGTCTTTTTCACATAATTTTTCTTTTATAATTTATTTTAAAATACCATATTTATTTATCAAGTATATATTGTTATGATGTTAAAATGGGCCAAAATCTAACTATTCTTTATTAATTTATTTTTATTTGTAAACCTATATTAAAAGACCTTCATTTTTAATAATAGTCTGCAAAGAATTTGTTTTGGTTAAGTCTTTATCTTTTTGAATTTCCCTCTTTTAATCTCTGTAGTATTTGAGTTGAGAAAAGTTAAGAAGAACCAGAAAATCGCCTTTAAAACAAGTCATCTCTATTATTTTATTGATCTGATAATATATACTAGAATTTTCAAACCCGTTCATTAGATTCCAATTCTTTTTACGCCAAACTTCCAAAACGGGGCTCAGCATCTTTTGCATCCTTTTGCATCAAACGAGCATTAATCAGAAAACCTAATAAGAACGGAAATCACCAGAGAATACTTAAGTTTACATTCCAGGCACAAAGCGACATGTGTTAAGCCGCGAAATTTTCTCTCGCAATCGGTGGCTGAAATAACAGCCTCGGGTGAAATTCAAATTAAAACATTTCAAATGCACAGTGGAAAAGTAATCAAAGGATTTAAAAAAAGAAATTGTGAAAGTGATAGAATATTTTTAGTATTTATATCACCCGTAACCGATTGATTACTTGTTGTCCATTTAGACACAATTGATTGTTTTGATTATGTGATTTGTTTTGGAACCAAAATCTAAAGTTTAGCAAAACATACAAAAAGATTGCTAATAATAAATAATAATTGTTTGAGAAACAGCAGAATCTGCTTATTATTATATATATTAATATTATAAGTAACTAACTACTTATTATAGATTTTAGTTAGTTGTTTTTGTTATATTAATTGTTTTACTGTTTATCTATATAACATTTTTATATTTTGCGCTTAAAAATAACTTATTTTTAATGAAATGTTATTTATTTTCCCTTTATTTGATAATTGTTTTAAGGTTATGTTATAAAAAGTGTTCCCCTTCTCGTTTAACCTGAAATAGGTTTTCATTAGACACGTGTTTCCAATAATTTTTGTATCAAACTCCACTAACTTCAACTTTGTACTCTATTATATTTCCAATGTCAGCTATATCGCTTTTCTGCTCTAATAACATCGACAGGGGTCCGTTTTTTTCTTACTATTCGCTTGAAGAAAAAAACGGGATTGACTAAAATTTATTGACGAATATTCGTTGGAGAGCAAACCTATAACGTGTTGAGATGTTGATTGATAGATTTGCCGTCAAGATCAGGAAGCTGTTTACTTAAAAAGGTGAAAAAAAAAACGAAAAGGTTGTTACAAATAACGTATGAGCAGAAAAACGGCGACACGAAAACGACGTCCCCTCCGGGATTATTTATGTAAATTTAAGCCATTCGGGAAATTCTGGATCGATCAATGTTGTTGGTGAAAGGCAAAGGGACGCAAAACGTATAGTGTACAGGATGACTTAGCGGTACTTAATGTTTCTTTCCTTCTAAGCGTCCTTTTACCCCTTTGGGTCTCGGAATTACTTTAGGTTTTTGATTCGTTATCCATATTTCTATTTTCGTCACTTCTTTCAGTTGTTTGCCTCTCCAGATTAGTTCACATATATATCAAGAAAGTAGATAAATGGAGCTGAAATATTTTCACACCTTTTTTAACAAGAAATGTATCGATTCCTTTGGATAAAAGAGTTGTAAATAAATGAAATTTAAATTTCTAAAAGAACCAGTTACATTACAAGCTTTATTTTATGAACCAACTGAAAAATTAGGAAAAGACACTTGCAACACTGGCAAAATGTTTCAGGTCAAAAATACGGAAAATTCAAACGAACAGCTGAACTGCTAAAATTAATTTTTAAAGTGGTATTTTCTAGAGACAAAATTATTTGTTAACTCTGATACTATATTCCAAGAAGCGCTCTAATCGATTTTAATATGCGATTCTGCTAATACATACCTTATAGAACTCAAAAGTAACTGTTGTGAGGTTAAGGACCATAAATCAAACTCCTTAATTAAAAATTGCCGACGTTTTGGCCTTATATTAGGCCTTCCTCAGGCCTTTTTTCACTCAAAAGTCATTAAATAAAGTAAATCGTTGAGTTTTGCATTAAATCGTATAACGTCAGCATCAATCCAAATAACAGTTGGAACTGTTGAAATAAGTTCAAAAAACACATGCCAAAAAAGCACCTTTTTCAACATTTCCAAAATTCTTGTGATCCCGCCTGACTGCGCCCTTAATAATTAAAACTTTTAATGTCCAATGCAATATTCTCCAACCATATCGAATAAAACACTTATAACTTATTCAGGCGACCGAGAGCCAGTTCAGCAGAACCAATATCTTACAATTTGAACTTTGAACTGATAATATCGTGTAATTATCGACGCCCCAATAAGATGTATCGCGATAATCGTTACGAACCAGCCAGTAATTCCATAATTTCTGGCACGACCATAAATATTGCCGCCTTGTTGGTGCGGAAACAACACAAAACGAAAACGAGGTTAGGGAGTAAACGGTAGTTGTATATAATTTAGCGCCTCCACCCTCGTCATCTTTACAGAACCGGTCCCAAGGGTATACTGCATATTTTACTGACGTGCTTTTAGTATAATTTGCGGTTTATATTTAAATTTAATTTTAAATGCAACGCCAATTTCTACATCCACTCTGATATCCCTGAAGCCTACTGGCCTATTGCGTTTACTACCCTTTTCTAGTTTGTACAGTTATTTTGCTAGGCGTTTGTTAATACTTTCTTGGTCTACCATTGGTTGCCCAAAAAGTGCCTGCCTCTTGCTAACCAATACTTCGTCTCTGGTTCTTTTTTGCACTTAAAGTCTCCAGTGTACAGTCCTATATTGTTTAGGTGGTCTGGGGGTTTGGTCTGTTCCGTTTATTTCTCCAGATCCCCTTTTTGCAAGTTGGTCAGCTTTCTCATTACCATCGATACCATGTTCTGGTCTTCCAGGACTTTTAGTTCTTCGATGCATTCCCATACCAGTTGACTTCATGACTTGACAGTGCCTTTAGTGCCTCCTGACTGTCTGACAAAATTAGGATCTGTATTAAGATTAAGATTAATTCATTCATTCAGTTATTTATTCAGTTCTAAGTGAGACGATATATCAATTTTACATCTAGGCATTTATAGATATTTTAAAAAACACACACTTTCACTTTTACAAACCCATAGATAATCATTTCAAAACTTATTGACGAAAATATTAAACATTAAAAGCCCCAAAACGGAATCTCGTGGCGCATAGGACATTACTGTTAGTTTCATACCTTCGCAGATACTGATCGTGTCAAATATCTATTTGGGACAGAAACCACCTGTCAGTTCTTTTGTTTAAAAAGATGACCAACAGACGTCTACTGTCACTGTTGAGAATTCTCAAATAAATGCTCCTCCTGTAAAACTCTAAAGTTGTTTCAGTATTTCTGGTGTTGAGAACCCAAGCTCAGGTCCTCTTCATTAAAGCGTAGGGTTGAGGCCTTTCTTAAATCTCAAAGTTTGAAGGATTGAGCAAAGTTGACTGTATTTTAATATTTGGTAGTTCGTTATTTCTTCTGTTGTTGTGAAATGATTACCCGTGACAAATCGGTCCAAAATGTACAAAATTTATTGAACAATTTTAACTTTAATTAAACTTAACAAATCGAAATTAATCTTACTTCTTACTGTGATTCTGAGGGTTCTAATGATTACTCGATTTACTGTTGGGGGGTTCTTTTGTAGGGGTTGTTTCTTTTTAGTTCGTTAGTGACGCCTAATAGTTTCTTATTTCTGTCACTGTCATCAACAAAAACAAAAAACTATCTTAGCAGTGTATAGTAAATCGAGTATCCATTAGTAGGCTTTGCTATTAATTTATTTTAATACAACATTGTTGTGACTCGTTTTCACAACATCTGGATCAAAGCAAATTTATAGTGAGAACTGATTTTTTTGTTTCCGTATTTTCAAAATTAATACTTTAATGTAAAATTAGTGTTTTTCTAGCTATTGTCTCGAAAAATATTCAGAATATCATTCTAGATTGTTCTCAGTATATCATCAAATCGTAAAAGTTACTTAATAGTTTCCAACCAAAGTAGTTCTCAGTATCGAATAAATGGCCCATGGAGAAGACGGCTTCATAATTTTTGATGTTTCCTCAAAATACACAAGCAAACCATTCTCCGAAAAGGATTTAACGTTATTCTTGTGTCGCCAATCCATAAATTTTCGATAGGTAATTTCGTACCTTTCTTTAGATTTTAGCGGTAACAAATTATGTGTGGCAGCTTGAGCTTTTCTAAAATCTCCGGTGGAGTGCTTATAATTTCATCACTTTCACTTTCAGGCATATTCTTAGGTAAAGTTAAGAAAATCTTCGGATACAATATTTTGTGACAATATAAAAAATAACATGACGTTTATTTCTATAGAAACGCGGGTTATTTTTTGAAAAATTGTATAATGTGTTGCCAACATTTAGGGACATCACTCTTTTAATTCAAAATGTATCTCGCTAATGATTAAAGCTAAATTTATGTAAATAGCCTAAATAAAGTGGTACGTAGATAAAAATTTGATTGCAATTTGATTATATTAAGAAATTTAAGTTTTCTTATCAAAAAGAAGGTGTATGTTAGGAGATCTCATTACGTTCATGTTATTGTTAAATGTAATTTACAAGGAATGTTAACAGTGCGATTTTTAACGTTTACTGACGTTGGCGTAGAAAAAATAAATAAGATTCACGTTCAAGTATAATGAGAAGGTATAGAAAAGTTTCCTCAAAATCAAAATTACTGTGACATCACAACTGTTAGGGGGTTTTATCTTCTTAATACGGAATAAAACTCAAACTACCAGAGTACGAAAAACATTACTATTTCTACTTCTACGTATTAATAACTAACAATATAACTTAACCTACTTAATAATAATGTACGGGGTTATATCTGCACACCACATAACTGATATGTCAATTATCTTTAAGAAGTTGTACGTAACAAATACAATTATCCTTCGAGCCGATTTAAAAATATCATATCTTTAACAATAACAATAACTAGGAAGAGGATTTATTTTGGGGTTGCCTTCGGGCTAGAACCGTTCCTGACTCTTCGCTATTTTACTCCGCCTGCTGAAACTGGCTTCGAATAATGCATTAGACTGTCTATGCATTAATTTATGGATCAGAGTTTCCGAAGAAACTCTGTTCGTGCGCTAGAGGTCCTCGATTAAAATCGCTTCCACCAACGATACGATCGGGAGTCGCTGCCTCCGTCTTACCAGGATGGAATTGTTGAGAAATAACATCATTTCCTGCACCTATTTGATATTATCCTGATATAATTTGTTGTTGAAAGGTTGTAAGGCAGTTTTTCTGAATATTATAAAAATATTTAGCGTCGATTATTATAAAATGTATCCAAAATAATAATAACTTAAGTTTTTACATCTTTTTCGAAATTTGTCGTTTTCTTACACGGGATCTACTGATAACATTCCAGAAACAATCATTACCTGAAGTGACCTAGATAAAATTTCACCTCATACGAAATGTTCCCATCATATAATTCCCTGATGAAGAAATAGTTTCCCAATCTTATTCTGTTCGACCAATACTTGGAAATCTAGAATTAGTGAGAGATTTTCTGATTGAGAATTCTGGCGGTGAATTAGTCTTTTGAAGCCACAGGGGATAGTTACAAATACAGGATAGTATTGAGACAAATGCGACTTTTATTCCGAATTTTACCTAGAGAGTAGCGTCATGCCTCAATTTTTTTTAAACCGTCTGAAGATGTAAATATTTATAAAAAACGTTGAAACGTTTTATTAGGATCAGGTTTAATTAAGTTTCTTAGTTTTCTGAGTCATCTGTCAAAATCAAAATTCGGATATTTGAGAATTTAACATATTCGTCTTTATCAAGCCGCCATTTCGAAGTTGGTTGTCATAATTATCTTCTATTCTAAACAACCATATCAAAATATTGTCAATAACTTTATCCAGACCAAGTTTTAATAAGTTTATTATTAGTATTATTCGTTTAAATTTACATACATTAGTATAATGTACAACAAGCGCGAAATGATATGGAAGTTGTACACTATACTTTTTATACGATTATAATATAATAATAATAATGTTTATTTACTAAATACAAAATTATACACATTTATTAAATATTACACAATGTAAATAAACAGGGAATGTAACTGAATCTGTTCATTGTACTATGTACAATGACAGATTGTGCGTGACATACATAGAAAAACATAAACGTAGAATACATGACTATATCTTAGCCTATATCTTAGCCAATTAGCATTTTACCGACGTTATCAAAAATTCTGGAAAAAGCCGTGGAAAAACTGCTAAGAGAATATATTGATTCGTTTTCATTATTGCCTGAGACCCAGTCCGGGTTTAGAAAGGGTTATAGTTGCACAACTGCTCTGCTCCAAGTTACTGATGATATTATAAGAGCTATAGATAAAGGACAGTGTACTCTGCTTGTTCTTCTAGACTTTAGTCGCGCTTTCGACACCATAGACCATAATTTAATGTTAGCTATTTTACATTATATGGGACTCCCGGATAACGTGGTAAATTTTTTTAAAAGCTACCTCATTGGTCGACAACAAATGGTCGTAATAGATGGAAACCACTCTAATTATATAAATCTATACCGAGGTGTTCCGCAAGGCTCTATCCTGGGTCCCCTTCTGTTTGCTATTTATACGTCTCACCTTGAAAAGAACTTGCGGTACTGCAAAATTCATCTTTATGCGGATGACACGCAATTGTATTATAGTTTTAAATCTGACAATATAGTAGACGCATGTCATAAGATTAATATGGACTTAGAGGCTTAAATATTAACTGCAGCAAATCTAATCTAATCTAATCTAGCTTTTGGTACTAAATCTAGACTAAATACAGTTAAGAACTTTATTAATGTAAAAATTAATAATGAACCTCTCAAAGTCGTACCAGAAGCAAGGAGCCTAGGTGTTACATTAGACTCTGACTTAAGGTTCGAATGCCATGTAAATAGCTTAATTAAAAAGGCTTATTCTGTTTTAAAAATAATATACGGTAACAGATTTTTTATGACAACTGAATTAAGACAAAGGTTATGTGAAACATTAGTTCTATCGGTCTTCAATTATGCAGATATTCTCTATGGTCCATGTTTAACCAGTCAGTTTAAAAGAAAAATACAAAAGGCACAAAATTCTTGCCTACGACTGATATTTGGAATACGAAAAAGAGAACATATATCATACAAATTAAAAGATGCTGGGTGGTTGAACATGTACAATAGAAGGATATTGCATTCTGCCTGTCTGTATCATAAAGTGGTTATGAATAAAATACCCTCTTACTTGTATAAAAAAGTGAAGTTTCGAACAAGTGTACATAATGTTAATATCAGGAATAAAGGTACCCTGTCTCCACCCAGTTTCACACTTGAATTTTTTAGATGTAGTTATAGTTACCAAATTTGCTTTGCTTATAATAATGTTCCCAAGCTCATCAAGGATTTGAATTTGCGAGGCTACAAAAATAACCTCAAAAAATTTCTCCTTGCTTCGCAGTAAAATTTAAAACTACATATTATTACATATAATTCATGAAAACATCCTCATTGTAAACAGATAATTATTGCCCCATCGACAGATTTATAGCTGAATGAATAAGGTATGTGCCAGTAGATATTTAAACTTTTATTATAATTTTTGTTTTAATTATTATAAATTTATTTAATTGTTTAAGCATAGTAGTATTTGTATAAGGTTAAGTGGAAGAACAGTTTATTGAATTTTCATTCAAATAAACTGAACTTCGCCTTTTATTTTTCTAAGCAATCCTCTTGTAATGCTGTTAATGTAAAAAAATTTTGTTTTTTGTTAGAAAAATAATAAAGTCGTTTATTATTATTATTATTATATACATAAACTAATAATATACCTAATAATAATAATAATACATAATAATTTTTTTTTATTAATTTTTTTTTAATTGTAGCGAAAGAAAGAGTGATCCAAAAACATACTACCCATTTATTTTTAATTTTAAATAATTACCTTTACAACATGTATGAATTTGATGTTTAATTTTTTTTTGTATACTTTATTCTATTATATTATGGAAGAAGTGACGCGGCATTTTTTTTATAAATTCTTTTGTAGATTTTTTAAATTTTTTTATTGGTTTTATTTCTCTAAGCTCTGGTGGAATACTATTAAAGATTTTTGGTCCTATCTATTTCTTATTTACAAAACAAACTGTTTATATTTTTATTTGATAACTATAAACATTTAGTAAACCAGTAAGGAATTTTAATTTATTAGATTCGACATCCTAAGACCGGTTTCTGCCTTTCGGCTTCATCAGTTAGGCTTTTCGAATCCAATAAATAAAGTTCCAAACTCGTACAAGTCAATAGCTATATCCGCTATAAGATAACATTCTAACCATCTATGGTAAGAAGAGAGTATTGACATTAAATTTTGACTGAATCTAGTCAAGATGTCACTCTCTTCTTTTTTATCCCTTTCAGACATTAATCAAAATTTAATGTCAATACTCTCTTCTTACCATAGATGGTAGCACACCTAAAAATATAAACATTTAATTACTATTGTTGAAAGTAAACGTTACATAGGAGTTGAAGTAAAGTTTCAAGTATCTTTACTACTAATATCCATATTTTCAATTTAATTTGTGCAAACTTATTGAATTATATAGAATAACTACTGAATGTCAGTGAAGTTGTCTATGAAATCTGTAGGACATGAAAATCCGTATATAACTATGTATGTTTCTTAATTGATGGCACATATGAAACTTGTACTTCTCTTGATAATTTAACTCCCTTCTATATATACTGCTACTTCCATGACATCTACACGCAGTCTATTTGAAAACCACTTGATACTTTCTACTTAATTGTGCCTGTCCGACCCTGGCCCGTGAAACTAACAAATAGCCCCCAATTAATTGAGTTTCTAGCTAAAGATTTCCTGAACTTGTTACGCACGGCTTAAAATACTTTCCGTCATTAAACGAGAAATTTATAGGTGAGATAGAGAGTCTAGCAGGAGTACAAAATGAATCTTTGGCGCTTTATTAACTTGTCCCGGATACCTGATTAGCTTAGGGGAGTGCCAAATTGGGTTTTGATTAAAAAATTTTGTCGTCACAGCTCCGCAGCTCGCTTACCTATTTATGAAATTAATAATCCGGAGCCAATGAGATTTTGTTAATGGGGTTTTGTATGAAAAAATTGTCAACGTGAGATATTTTGGGGCAGATAAAAAAACACTGACAATAATCTGGGATACGATTTTTTTGCTAGTAAGCTGAACAATATTGTGGCAGAACAAAGTACATGCGTTTTATTTTGTGGAGTGGCGTAGAAAAAGGGAGAAATTCATGTCCCCACGACGACGCTTTTTGAGTAGAAAAAATATTAGTTGAGATAATTTTACAAGAGTTCTAAATGTTGAAATGCTTGCCAAATTTTTGTTTTTTAGTCTTAGTTCTAATTTTCTTTTATTTTATTTAATTTTATGTATTTTTATCTATTCCTTGACAAATTCTATACATGTTTCTGCATGTCACAAAGAAAATAAAGTATTTGTATTATTATTATTCTTATTATTAATGAAAAAGTGTATACCCATTTATTAAAAAAACTTACACAAGGTAATTAACATTACGCTAAGGAATAAAATGATACACATCTTAAAAAATTTAACCATGTGATTTTACCAAAGTTTAGCTGTTCTCATTATTTTCCTGAGTTTTCTTTTCATCTTCATATCCTTAATTTTTCCTGTGATTTGAACACTATTGATTTTCACGTACGTATTTGAAACTCTAAGTTTTTCCATGAATTTATAAATGAATGGATGTGTGGAATCGTGTCAGGAAATTCTATTTCCACTTCTTTTTTGTCGATTTTTGAGGGTTTTTCGGAAATATCACATTGAGTCTACCTTTTGCAGGCGTTGGATATAATCTGGCGATTAAATCTTTTCTCGTCCGGTTCGTGGTTATGCGCAAGATATTGTTACCAAGTGTAAAAACTTTCACTGTACATTGTTTTTTGATACAGTTCCAAAAAAAATTTCACCACTTTTTAAATCTTTTTTTGAGAAAACGTAAAGTTTTCAACGACAAATTGCTCCTTACCGTGATTAATTTTCACTACAGATGTCTGATTTAAAAAATTATATGTGATTATATGTACACTTTACACAAACAAAGTTGTTCAATTGTATGTTTGTATTACTCCTTTTCCAATTTAAATACGTTTATTTCATTTCTATAAAATGACAATTCTCCAAAATTATGTATCAACAAAAGTCAAAAGTAAAACAAAACCAAAACTAAACAACTCAAATTCATAACGTGATTTTGATCTAAAGTCATTAAGGGCAGAATAGACGTTATTCACTCAACATCAATATCTAGGATTACAGGAACATTTCTCGTGACAGATAGTCCACCCTGGGAAAGAGTCATCGTTATAAATACTAGTACTGTAAATATAATAAAAGATCATCAAAAGTAAATTTACTAAGAAATTGGAAGAAATTGAAAGGAACAAATATTACAATCACTTCAGATCTAACGAAAGCACAACAAGAAAGAAAAAAAATCTTTTCAAAACGCCTGAAAGAAATCAGACAACAAACTCAGGACAGGTGTTATATAAAGGGAGAGAAACTATATATAAATAATAAACCTTACACCGTTGAAGACATTTTACTTGAAGAAGAAGAAGAGAAAAAGTGTTTCTCGCAGCTTAAAAATCTTAACAATAACTCGTCACAATCTGCAGCTGAAAAAAAATCTGGAAATAGCGACTCAAAGGTATCAGAAGAACAGAAGAACAGAAGAAAGAAATTAATATGAGATCAAGAGAAAACTCTGAAAATAACAAAAACTCCAAGAGAGTATAAATTTAATGTAAAAAAAAATTTCTAGAGATTTAACATATATTATTACTTATATTATATCTTTGTCTTATTCTTCATTTTATCTGTATATTTGCTTTTTCCTTTTAAAATTTTATTAGCATTTTAAGTAATTTTAATTTAGTTAATGTCAATTTATAACTTTAATTCTTAGTTAATTATTTAGATGAATTAAATGATAATACTTCACAAACTTTAGAAACAAATTCAGTATCAGAGGCTAAGCAAATACTATTTAATAATAAAATAAAACACTTAAGAATTAAGAATTTTGAATCTTTGAAAATACTAAATGAGCAATTTGAAAGCTTTTTTGATATATTAGTTATGACAGAAATAAATAAATATATAATAAATAAATAATAATTAATGTTAATCAGTTTCAATTAAATCATTATGCTATTTTCGATAAATTAAATTGTTGACTATTACTAATTATATGAGTAAACCAGTAAGGAATTTTAATTTATTAGATTCGACATCCTAAGACCGGTTTCTGTCTTTCGACTTAATCAGTTAGGCTTTTCGAATCCAATAAATAAAATTCCAAACTCGTGCAAGTCAATAGCTATATCTGCTATAAGATAACATTTTTAGATGTGCTACCATCTATGGTAAGAAGAGAGTATTGACAAACCATAATAACAAAGACAATTTAACTTCAGTAACCTCAGATACAAGAATATGTAACATGGGCGTCCCTCAAGGCTCAGTCCTGGGACCAGTTCTATTTATACTATATACAAATGATCTAGATGAAGTAATACCTAAAGTATTAAAAGTTCGTTTCGCTGATGATTCTACTGTATTGTTTTCATCCCCAAATGACTCCGAATTAAAGGATACATGTCAAGTGTCCATGAATGAGCTGGTTAACTGGTTCGAATTACACTCTCTTTATTTTAATAGTGACAAAGCAAAAATGATTAGATTCCATAACTGGCAAAATAAGTGCAACAATATTGACATAACTGTAAAAGAGTCATTAATATCCTCAGATGAAGATAGTGTTAAATTCTTAGGCATAGCTATTGACAGAAATTTAAACTGGAAAGAGCACTGCTACTCATTAATTTCAAAATTAAATTCTCTCTGTTAATTATTTAGAAATCTAAGCCAAATATTAACAAAGAGTCAGTTAGTTAGCTTATATTATGCTCAGGTTGAGTCGAGGCTTAGGTATGGCATTGGGTTCAGGGGTACAAAAAAGAATATTAAGAATAATAGAAAATATTTCCAAAAGAAATTCGTGCAGAAATGTTTTTATAAAAACTAACATTCTAACCTTAACTTCATTATATATATTTGAACTGGGTGTTTATATGTATTTAAATAAAAATAAATTTCACCTAAATTCAGAACTACATCAATATAACACAAGGCAATGTAACAAATACCACGTACCTTTTTACAAATATAATATCTCGCTAAAAGCACCAAATTGTTTAGCACTTAAAATTTATAATCACTTACCTCAAGATGTGATTCATTGTCCAAATTTAGTAAATTTCAAATCTAAATTAAAACGTTTTCTGCTGAGACAATCAATAGGTTAATAAACGTTTTTATTTTTATTTATTTATTTATTTATTCTCATTGTATTACCTACTTATTGTATATTATTCTCATTATATTCTTATATTATCATTGTATTATTCTCATTGTATTTAGTTCAATAAAATTACTTTCTTACCTTAATGTGTCTATATTTTATTTGATTAAAGCGTTCAAAAATTAAATAAATTTGATTTCTTACTTGTTTGTAAATATATTTCAGTGTCTAAAGTAGAAGTAGAAAAAGTCCAAAATATTGAGATTCGCAAATTATTATAAGCAGAAAGTATATAAGTAGATTATTTTACGCATTTGTTATTGTAAATTAACCGATTTCTTTCAAAACAATATCGATGGCGATATAACTAAACTCTCGCAAAATAAGAAGTGCTTCAAGGTTCACATACAGTGCCTCTTGTATTTAATATCTTTATAATATTATATAACTGAAAATAATGAATTTGATCCTAAAATAGACCATAAGTTTTTTAACAAAAATTGTACGACTTTGGGTCATTCTATTTTTAAAATTTTGATATTCATCTATGACTAACTTTTCTCTATGTTGTAAAAAGAGTAAAAAGCAACATAAGTTGCAAACTCCAATATAGATCTTACCAAAGCAAGGACATAAAATATGTTCCGTAGTGCACCAAGGGAAAAATTAATTGAAAAAGAGTCATAAATAGTCGACATGTGGCTCAACACTTGGTGTGAAATGTTTTTACGGTGATTTCTAAGAACCGTCCGCAGACAGAAAGTTTGAGATTTTCTGTGGGGTAAACGGACGACGGTCAAATGGTAACCGAAGCCTCTAAAGAAAAAGGCAGTTGAAGGAGCTCTATTGGGGGTAGTTTTTTAGTTAAGGGTAGCGAAATATGATAAAGTTACTGCTCTTTGTATATCTTAGGTAAGGCTCTATTACTGCAAAGTGTAACAAGAGGAAGAAGGTTTTTAAGTGTCGATGAAAATTAAAACTAATAAGGCAGACGGATCTAGTTTTCGTCCCGTTACTATTTAATCTATAAAAAATAACCAGTTGGACAAACGTTTTGTTGCACCAGAGAATAGTTTTCTCATCAGCACATAAATTCTACAAATTTTATATATATTTTTTTTTGTTTATATAGCTCGTATTTTACGATCTTATGGTAGAAGTATTCTGAAAAGAATCTAGTGTGTTTCCAAATTTCAAAATTTCAGTTATCCTAAGTAAAATTTTAAGATAAAAATTTGCTGAAATAAGAACCGTAGAAGCGTTACCTTTCCTGCTAACACAATGTTATCGATAGAGCTTCTCTAGGGTGGCTCGCGGGCAGGCGCTCACGTTCCATTTAAAGCCTTACAAGATGGATAAGAGGTAATAAAGTGGGTCAGAACTGGACGTGACTGCGGATTAACTCTTGTCGTAGAATGAGGCAACACGGTCGAGGGGTGTATGGGGGACGGGAGGTAGGTTGGCAAATATGAAGAGAATTCGCTACCGGCATCAGAACGCTGATGAATTAGCTGTTTAAGTCGGGTTCATCAGTGGAAAGTAAATATAGGAGTAAATATATTGGTTATTAAAATGGGGTATGTGTAGAAACCTACCTGGAGTTTAGGAGTTTGCAATAGATATTGCTACAAATATCTAATTTGTTAATGTATGAATCTGGGAAAGGATTCTTTGTTAATCTACCAAATGTAAAATTTTATGAGGAACCCAATAAAAACGGTGTCGGAATAGAGCATTTTCTGAAGTCAAAATATCATTATATAATTTGTTTCTTTTAAAAGCACGATGAAAAATATATAAAACTGCATTTTTGGTTTAGTTTTAAGCATGCTTTCAAAATGTTTCTAGTGGAAAAATATTTTTCTTCATTCAAGAATTTTTTCCTTGATTGTAACTTTTGCACCTAATTTTTTACTGTAATTTTTCCTTTTTCTAAGTATTTCATATTTTTATATTTTTACTTTTTTTGTTTCTATACATGTACTGATTTACTTATTGATATTTTCCCACACAATTTGTAAATTAATTACCGTTAAAAATCAAAATACTCAAGTATCAACATTTTAAGCAGTCTTTGATTATTCCCATATATAAAAATGGCGAAAAAAACGAAATATCAAACTATAGACCGATAGCTCTAATATCTGCACTAGGGAAGATTCTAGAAAAAGTAATAAAAAAACGACTAAATGGTTTTTTAGAAAAAAATAAATTGCTATCGACACCCCAATATGGTTTCAGGGAGGGAATATCTACTCAAGATGCGATTAGGGAACTAACTAATAAAATTTACCAATCAATTGACAAGAAAAAGCCATCAATAGGAATATTTTTAGACCTGGCTAAAGCTTTCGACACTGTGGACCACTGGCATTTACTAAATGCTCTTGAAGATATGGGTATAAGGGGTATAGCCTATAATTTAATGAAATCGTATTTAAGTAACAGAACACAGAAAACTAAAATACAAAATGTCATCAGCAAAGATCAAACAGTTATATGTGGTGTACCACAGGGAACAGTTTTGGGACCCCTGCTATTTATTGTATACTTAAACAATCTCTTTTTAGTTGAAAGTAAGGCAAATATTATTAGCTTTGCTGATGACACAGTAATGTACTATGAAGCTTCTGACTGGAATAACTTGAAACAGTTGATTGAAGAAGATTTTTCCAAAATAAAAATATGGTTTGACTACAAATTACTATCTATTAATTTTAAGAAAACAGTATACTTACCCTTCTGCAGTCTAGCTTCAGGTCTTCCCCAATTTCAAAATATTGCTATCGGTGACGGTACATGTATATTATCTGAAAACAAAATAAAATATTTAGGTATAGTAGTAGACAATCACTTGCGTTGGGATAAGCATATTCAATACTTACTAAACAAATTGCGTAGTGTATGATTTAAATTCATACAAATATCACCAATCCTAAAATTACCAGAGAGCAAAATTTTGTATCACAGCCTGTTTGAATCTCATCTCAGTTATGGAATAATCGGATGGGGTGGAGTTACTAAAACTCAATTAAAGCCAATAGAAATTATTCAAAAAAGTTTTTTAAAAATAATGCTTAACAAAAACCGAAGATATCCCACTGAAAATGTTTATCATGAAACTCAAATATTTGACTTAAGGCAATTATTCTATCAAGCAATACTCACCCATCAATTCCAAAATCAAAATGAACTTCAGACAGCTTTACATCAATATGGCACAAGGAATAGAGAAAATTTCTTGCCGCCACGAATGAATAAATCAGTTGGACAAAACAGTTACAGTTATCTAGGACCAAAAATCTTTAATAGTATTCCACCAGAGCTTAGAGAAATAAAACCAATAAAAAAATTTAAAAAATCTACAAAAGAATTTATAAAAAAAATGCCGCGTCACTTCTTCCATAATATAATAGAATAAAGTATACAAAAAAAAAATTAAAAACATCAAATTCATACATGTTGTAAAGGTAATTATTTAAAATTAAAAATAAATGGGTAGTATGTTTTTGGATCACTCTTTCTTTCGCTACAATTAAAAAAAAAAAAAATTATTATTTTTTTTTTTTTTTTTTTTTTTTTTACTTCTGTGTAAAAATTATTATTATTATTATGTATGTTATTAGTTTATGTATATAGTCATGTATTCTACTTTTATGTTTTTCTATGTATGTCACGCACAATCTGTCATTGTACATAGTACAGTGAACAGATTCAGTTACATTCCCTGTTTATTTACATTGTGTAATATTTAATAAATGTGTATAATTTTGTATTTAGTAAATAAACATTATTATTATATTATTATTATTATCATGGATCAAAAGGCGAGATCCATGCTAATATAAATTTAGGGAAGGGATTTTTTCAATAGAGCCATATTTAACTCTTACTTTAGATCTATTAAAATTGTTTTACCAATAGTTCACTGCCTCTAGTGAAAATAGGAATAAGTTTAGTTAGTTTATTTGTTTTTAACACCGGCAGGTCCAACTCTATACCCTAACTCTATCTTACTCCTAAATAGTATTTTCAAAAAGCACTAAGGGCATAACTCGTCGTGTATATCGATCTAAATATTGGTTACCCAGACATGAGTAGGTCCACAAAGGCATAAATCGCGTTACGTCAGATTTTTTAGATACCTTAGAGACATAACTATAATTATAAAATAGTTTGATGCTGTTACTAGGGAACAACTAATGATGTGAAAAGCAATAATTCGTTCATAAGGGCACATTTCAAATAAAATGCAAAAAAAAATTATTGAATTGCAATATTTCAAGATATAAATATTGTGCTAAGAAATAGTAACCCATAACCTTTTTATGACAGCAATTACTTTATCTAATATTGTTATGGCTTAGGAATGGTTTAGATTATTTCCCTTGCCTGTCAAATATCAATTTTTAACCAATCACGTGCTTGGAAACTGATTTGACGCAGCCAATCAAAACAAAATAAAGCGACTATTCAACTTGGTGGTACATATTCGGCTATTTGATCATCGTCTTCAATATTCACCTGAAGGACGGTATCCAACAATAACGAAGCCGCCCGTAAGTTTCAAATTTTTCAAATAAAACCTATACTAATGGTATTATAAAATTGCTTATAGTTAATAAATTATCGATCTTTAGTAGCAAATACACAAATCCAACTGATTTCGCACTATTTCTGAAACTATAAATATATTCATTCATTCCTTTCTATCTAATACCGTCCATTTTACGACAAACATAGTAGGCGCGCGTCATCTGAATTTTGACAGTTAAAGTTTATTACAGAATTAAATATGACACATTTTGTTAAAAAGTATTAACAATGAGTAGATTCGGGAGTAAAAATCTTCAAGAAATTGATAATATAATTAAATTAAACGTACCTGCCAAGACAGTAAAGAGCAAAACTAGTATAATTTATACGTACGTACAGAGTGACAAAATGACTCGGGAAATAATCTTATTAAATATAACGCGACCTTGACAAATTAGCTACTATTTTTATTGCTACTAAATTTCTCGTATATTTTACAATTTGTCTCGACAATTTTGGCATTAATAATCAAAGAATAACTCTCTCGAGCTAAAGCTCTTTGGAGTTATTCAGATTATTAATGCCAAAATGAAGTCTCGACGAATTGATCCTAAAATAAACTCGAAATTTAGATACAATAAAAATAGTCGGCTATTTGTCAAGGTCTTGGGATATTACTGTCGACTATTTTATTGTAAGCAGTCTCCTGAAAAGTACCGTTTTCCAGTTATGCCGTTTTCACTAGAGCCAGTGAGTTGTTAAATCATAAGATTTAAACAAATATTTTTAATATAAGCAAACAATGATTTTCTCAAGTTTCAATCGAGAAATATAGTTGTGTTTCAAAGTTCAATTTATTTCACAGAAGTAGTGTAAAAAATCTATTTTAACTAACTTCTGTTTATCAAAAAAAAATATTTTGACTGTTTCCTTTTTCATTAAACGTAATATTTTCAGAAATTACAAATAAAACACTAATAATGTAAGAGCAATAAGAAATTGGCATCAAAAATAGCAAATCATTCATTCATCTGTATTCTGTATGGTTTGTAAAATAATTTAAAAAACACAAAAGTAGAACAAAATAATTATCAAACTGAGACTTTAAATACGATTGATTATACAACTGTCACATGTTTTAAAAAATTCTAAAAACACGATTGATCGTTAACGAGTAAATCACAGTTCAAATATTTTTTGTCAACAAAAGTTGACTAATGCAATATCGACCTAATGAACCAAACATCAATTAGTCTTCTAAGTTTGGAACCAAACACAACACCAGACAACCAAATACAACACGACAACCGGCAACCTACAACAAACACACAGCAAATAAATTAAGGGATCCTGTTGTTCCATGCGAACGTTGATCGAGGACAATTAGGGGAGAGGAAATTTCATAGTTTGCGGGTAATAGAATCAAGCGAGCTTTGATCAAGAACAATGCTTTCCGTTAATGGAAAGATGACGATGGGATTTTCGACTTACACAATATCGGGGGTGATGCTTATCACTGTCCCACTAATACTAATAGAATCTGGAATTATGTGGAGCAACAAGTTTCGAACAAGGCGACACATTCGACGTCACCTACAACAACCGGAAATAATTTAGATGTAGAATATTAATATCTTTTGTTGGAATCTAGACGCTAGGACATGTAGAAGTTCTTTATTTTTTTGGACTAGATTGTATAACTATTTTTTAAATGCGTTTATGACCAAGTCACACACAACGATACAGAAAAGAACACTACAAACTTTTAAACAGGAATAGTTTAAAAATTTTATTTAAGATTTAAAACGAGCAAGGTTTGTATGTGTGTGTGTATGTGTGTCCAGAGGATCTCGAAATCCACTCGTCAGAATTCAATGAAACTTTCAGGGTAGACTAATTCCTATCTAAATCGACAGAAAATATAGGTCTCATGTCTGTGAAAATTCGATCTTCCGAGATATTTACAAGAAAAGTCAAGCTTTTAGTTTTATTTCCTAGCAACGGCACATAATAATTACTTGTTTCTATAGTAATATATACTATAAAGGATAGATGAGTACAGTAAAAGTGGGGATATAACGTCACATTCCATAGGCGTACTTTGCAAAATAAGTTTCTATAATATAAATAAGGTCACAGCATATAAAATATATATACGCACTTCGTAGATTAAATTTTGAAGTTATATTATTTACAAAAAATAAAAATAAACTTTATGCATCCGACACTTTAACATTGAACGAATTAAATTTAACCAATAAATAACAAGGAGGATTATATGTTGGGATTAAATTAAATCTCTTGGCATTAAAAGTAACGCTTCAGTACTTACCTAAACTCAAAGATTAAAAAAAAAGTTAGTTCAAGAACTATCTTTAAAAGTCATTGTCTTCACTAAAACTACTGGCATCACTATAATTGTCTTTTCTGATGTTTATTATTATCGGTTCTATTAAATTATCCATTGATATATCCACTTTCCTAAATGAATTTTCCACATTTTTAAACATGATCAATGCATTTTCCCCAATGTTCTCTATTTACATCTGAAACTGCCTTCAAAAACAAATTTCGCACATCAGGAAATTTAAATGTTTTATTGTTTTGAGAAACATAACCTTTTAATAATTGAGACCAGATCAGTTCAATGGAATTTAACTCTGCGTGGTTCGAAGGAAATCTGAGAATTTTAATTCCATTTTCTTTGGCCATCTCATCCATAATATATTTTTTGAATTTGTTTTTATGTTGCCTTGCTATTACTAATAATTCTGCCTTCAAGGATTTAGGAGGACTGATAATATTTTTATAATGAAGCCATTTTGAAATATATATTAATACAAAATTCTGAATCAATTAAAATACATACGATACGGCTATGAATAAATAAAGTCTGACTTATCTGTCAAAAGAACAAATTTATTACAGTAAAAACCATGGAAACAAGAATCTAGACAAAAACTATATTAGGCCGATCAGATGTATTAAAATTTAAATTTTAACTACAAATAAGCATTGAAGGATGAGGTAAAAATAAAAATTCTACCTCTTGAACCTGTACTACGTTCTGCAAATTAAATACTGCACTCATTTCTTCTGTATAGTATAGTAGTAAAAAGGTTTGACTTTATATAATTTCTGGCGTTTTAATCAGAAAGAATTCAATTTTAAATTTGTCGCTTTATATAAAAAAGGTTCATTTGACGGACATAAATAATTTGCTTGTCAAATGACAGCCATCTTATTAATTCAAAGTTGAAAATACAACGTTGCCAATTCAATTTCAGAAATCATGGGTTTAGGTAAATATTTATAGGAACGTTGAGTAACACTGTTAAAATGGACACCTGTCTTCCCTTCCCCGATAGTGTGAGACTACCCCTTATGGCTACTATTTTATTATGCGGACAGTTTTAATATTTAAGTTTTCATGATCAGAGAGAGAGAGAGAGAGAGAAAGAATTTTTGAAAAAATATGATATCAATATCTGCCACACGTCGAGAGTCTGGTCACAGGTTTTTGTGGAGGTTTTTACCCAAGGATGAATATCAGACCTATAATTTTCCTTCACTGCAGATCAAAAAATAATAAAATCAATTGAACATAGAGTTTTTCTTATATAGTGATAAATAGAGTGAGCTGAGCGATCTTCTGTTGACGGGACGTGTGCCCTACACGCTGCTGTTGCCCGTCCCGGAAACGGGGCCTGTCCACCGTGACAATTCGCGAAGATCAAGCGTCAGTAGAAGTTGCCCTAAAAGTTTGAAATCCCCAGAAACTAGGCAACTTTAATGCATTTAACTAACCTCTGTGACAAGCAGTTGATAAACGTCAACAACATCTGCAGCCAATTGAAAATTAACACTGACAGCTTTTTTAATTTTCCCGCCTACTTTCAAGCCAATCGCCAATCAACTTTTTATTTATCTCCCTATCAGTAGTTCAAGTAGATGTCGCCCACTCCGTGATTTTCGCGAATTAATTAATAATTTGTCATGTTATAAATATACTTAAATTATATACTCATTGGGCTGCTTAAAAATGTAGATTTGAATATTAAGAGCGAAGCTCGGTGACCAGATATTCAAATACTATTAAACGAGCAAGGTTTGTATGTGTGTGTGTGTATGTGTGTCCAGAGGATCTCGAAATCCACTCGTCAGAATTCAATGAAACTTTCAGGGTAGACTAATTCCTATCTAAATCGGCGAAAAATGTAGGTCTCATGTCTGTGAAAATTCGATCTTCCGAGATATTTACAAGATAATTTTTTACTAACTATTGTAACCAATCAAATTACTTAATTTAGAGTCATGTGTCAAATTTCATCCAATCAGCTATGGATTACAGCGATAACACCCTACATGTGGTGTTTTCAGTTTGGTGTTTTCAGCAAGTCAAGTTTTTGATTAAAAATTAATTAAACGTCAAACTGACAACTAGTTTAAAAATGTTTAAATCTACAAAGTAAAAAATTATCTTATCGAATACCCCTCGGGCCTTGATAAATCCTCAAAATTTTGTCATAGAGAATCCTTCAAGCGTGTTGCTTAAGGATAATAGCCCTCGGCCTTCGGCCTCGGGCCATTATCAAGCAACACGCTTTCAGCATTCTCTATGACAAAATTATCTCGGTATTATCAAGGCCCTAGGGGTATTACTACTGAAAAGTTAAGCTTTTAGTTTTATTTCCTAGCAACGGCACATAATAATTACTTGTTTCTATAGTAATATATACTATAAAGGATAGATGAGTACAGTAAAAGTGGGGATATAACGTCACATTCCATAGGCGTACTTTGCAAAATAAGTTTCTATAATATAAATAAGGTCACAGCATATAAAATATATATACGCACTTCGTAGATTAAATTTTGAAGTTATATTATTTACAAAAAATAAAAATAAACTTTATGCATCCGACACTTTAACATTGAACGAATTAAATTTAACCAATAAATAACAAGGAGGATTATATGTTGGGATTAAATTAAATCTCTTGGCATTAAAAGTAACGCTTCAGTACTTACCTAAACTCAAAGATTAAAAAAAAAGTTAGTTCAAGAACTATCTTTAAAAGTCATTGTCTTCACTAAAACTACTGGCATCACTATAATTGTCTTTTCTGATGTTTATTATTATCGGTTCTATTAAATTATCCATTGATATATCCACTTTCCTAAATGAATTTTCCACATTTTTAAACATGATCAATGCATTTTCCCCAATGTTCTCTATTTACATCTGAAACTGCCTTCAAAAACAAATTTCGCACATCAGGAAATTTAAATGTTTTATTGTTTTGAGAAACATAACCTTTTAATAATTGAGACCAGATCAGTTCAATGGAATTTAACTCTGCGTGGTTCGAAGGAAATCTGAGAATTTTAATTCCATTTTCTCTGGCCATCTCATCCATAATATATTTTTTGAATTTGTTTTTATGTTGCCTTGCTATTACTAATAATTCTGCCTTCAAGGATTTAGGAGGACCGATAATATTTTTAGAATGAAGCCATTTTGAAATGTATATTAATACAAAATTCTGAATCAATTAAAATACATACGATACGGCTATGAATAAATAAAGTCTGACTTATCTGTCAAAAGAACAAATTTATTACAGTAAAAACCATGGAAACAAGAATCTAGACAAAAACTATATTAGGCCGATCAGATGTATTAAAATTTAAATTTTAACTACAAATAAGCATTGAAGGATGAGGTAAAAATAAAATTTCTACCTCTTGAACCTGTACTACGTTCTGCAAATTAAATACTGCACTCCTTTCTTCTGTATAGTATAGTAGTAAAAAGGTTTGACTTTATTTAATTTCTGGCGTTTTAATCAGAAAGAATTCAATTTTAAATTTGTCGCTTTATATAAAAAAGGAAAGGTTCATTTGACGGACATAAATAATTTGCTTGTCAAATGACAGCCATCTTATTAATTCAAAGTTGAAAATACAACGTTGCCAATTCAATTTCAGAAATCATGGGTTTAGGTAAATATTTATAGGAACATTGAGTAACACTGTTAAAATGGACACCTGTCTTCCCTTCCCCGATAATGTGAGACTACCCCTTACGGCTACTATTTTATTATGCGGACAGTTTTAATATTTAAGTTTTCATGATCAGAGAGAGAGAGAGAGAGAGAGAAAGAATTTTTGAAAAAATATGATATCAATATCTGCCACACCTCGAGAGTCTGGTCACAGGTATTTGTGGAGGTTTTTACCCAAGTATGAATATCAGACCTATAATTTTCCTTCACTGCAGATCAAAAAATAATAAAATCAATTGAACATAGAGTTTTTCTTATATAGTGATAAATAGAGTGAGCTGAGCGATCTTCTGTTGACGGGACGTGTGCCCTACACGCTGCTGTTGCCCGTCCCGGAAACGGGGCCTGTCCACCGTGACAATTCGCGAAGATCAAGCGTCAGTAGAAGTTGCCCTAAAAGGGTGAAATCCCCAGAAACTAGGCAACTTTAATGCATTTAACTAACCTCTGTGACAAGCAGTTGATAAACGTCAACAACAGCTGCAGCCAATTGAAAATTAACACTGACAGCTTTTTTAATTTTCCCGCCTACTTTCAAGCCAATCGCCAATCAACTTTTTATTTATCTCCCTATCAGTAGTTCAAGTAGATGTCGCCCACTCCGTGATTTTCGCGAATTAATTAATAATTTGTCATGTTATAAATATACTTAAATTATATACTCATTGGGCTGCTTAAAAATGTAGATTTGAATATTAAGAGCGAAGCTCGGTGACCAGATATTTACCTTTGAAGCACTTAAAAACTCTATAATTTTCTCTTGTTGAAAGCCATCTTCGCTGCAGTAGCAGTCTCGGGAGGAGCTTCAAAAACCCACTTACATCCACTTGAAGTAATTCAACGACGCGACGGTTTTTAAAATTAATTTTTGAAAAAAATAATAGATATCCCACAGAAGCGCTCCATGTTATACCAATATTTTAAATTTGCGACAATTATTATTTTTTGCATCATGTTTCAAGTTACATATAAATAAGCACAGGTCCACCCTTCTGTCCCATGGACACTCGACAAAGACATCATTATGTTACACCGTTTATGTTGAAATCAATTTCACAAAAATCATACACATTCTTAGCACTAAAACTATATAACATTCTCCCTGATACAATTAAATCACTCAGGAATACACAAACCTTTAAAAAGCAGCTAAGACAATTCAAATCTAAAATAAATATTTAACAGTTGACATAAAAAAAACAGTATTTTTATTTTCATTTTTTTATTGTATTATGTTATTCGTGTACTGGATAGATAGATAGATAGATTTTATTGATCTCATAAAAATTTAACAATAAATTAGGAGACAAGTGATTTTTAAAAAGTAATGCACAAGTAAATATAACACAAATATTTCAAATACATTCATAAAACAAAAATTCAGTATTAAAATCAGATTAATTAAAAAAATAATTTTTTTTTGTCGGTGATGATGCAATTTGGCACCTGATGGTTAGGAATTTAAGTACTCCTGTGTGTTGTATGGACATATGTCTATTAAATAGTTTTTAACTTTGACTCTGAATTTTGAATATGTTTTAATGTCTTTAAAATGAGTCGGCAGTTTGTTGTATAACTGAATTCCAAGAACAGTTGAAGATTTTGATGTAATATCAAGACGTCTAAAGGGTACAGACAAATTGTCTTTTTGACGTGAATTATAAATATATATATTGTAGACATAATTAGTTTTATTTATATGTGTTGACGTAAGCAACTCCATAATAAAAAGGCCAGCCATAGTCAAAATTCTTAAATTTTTAAATAAATTTCTTGCAGGACAATTATAAGGTGCCTTGAAGATGCACCTAATAATTCTTTTCTGACAAAGAAAAACGTCATTAGCATGAGACGCTGATTCCATAATTAATTCTGGATTGAATTTGACCAAAATAAAAAAAAAAAAAATAAAAATAAAACTCTAAATTTACTTTACTTTATATTATTATTATATTGTATTATTACTAACCATATTCTTTTAACTCGTTTTAGTTCTAGCGTTTTTATATGTATTTTAGTGAATGTATACAATTATTTCTATTTATACTTAATGTGTGATAAATATTATATTGCATAGTGTTATTCAGACACTTCCGCAATTACGTCTTTATTCAAAAAAACATTTTTGTAAGTTGTAATTTCTCCTTTCCCACATTTTTATATTTTTATATATTATGTTTACTTCATATTTACATTCTCACTTTAACATTTTAGATATTTTGATATTTTATACGAAGTTTTTAAACATTTTCATGATCTCATTTATTTATATACATTATATTTACCTGTCAGTTTTTTTAGGAAACAAGTGCTTTGCACTTATCTCTATATACTTTATTCACTTCCAGCATTTACCTAGACATTTATTTATATACATTGTATTATTCATTGCTAATAAAGTTATTATTATTATTATTATTAAAAAAGAAAGCATTTTTTACCGATCAAATAAAATTTTTGTTCAAAGAACAGTTTTTTTCACCAAATACACAGTTTATTTTTACCAAACAAAACAGTTTTTCCAAAAAAAATGTAGTTTGTCCAAAAAAAATGTAGTTTTTCCACAAAAAGTATAGTTTTTCCAAAGATGTAGTTTTTCCACTCAAGATGTAGTGTTTCCACTAAAATGCAGTTTTCCACCAAATATGTAGTTTTTCCACCAAAACTCAGATTTTTAGCAAAAACATTTTTCCACCAATAAATCAGTTTCTCCACCAAAAACAGTTTTTCCATCAAGAATATAGTTTTTCTACCAAAAATATAGTTTTCTATAAAAAATGCAGTTTTTAAATTGAGCCAAACAAATCCATAAACGAATATGTGTTTATAGTTATTTTATATGTAAGTATAAAAAAAAGAAAATTAAACTACACAAAAAAACTATAACTTGGCTTTATGCAAAGGCTTTGTAATTAAGGCAGAATTCTAATAATTATAATGTCTCCAAAATACAAAAAAGATTAAAGAAAACTCCATTTATTAAATCAACTTGGCTACCTGATTAAAATTAGTCTACTCGTCAATAGATAGAGAAAACACTCGTTTAAGACCTTTTAAAATATTGCAGCCTATGGCTTTTTCCCAAATTAAACAGGGCAGTTATATAATGAGCAACGAAAAATTATCTGAACCTTTACTACCAAACAAATCGACACTATATGAAATTCAGTGGTTAGTACAAAATTAAAATAAGGATTGCAACCCTTGAAAATCTCTTTTGTCGCACAGAACAAACTACCGATTTTCCGCGAAAACCCGCAAAAGAAGACTCAAAACTAAAAATGTACTCTGACCCAAAAAGAAAACGAATGATTGCCTGAAAAACGCGCCCTTAAGCCCTGTTTTAAAATATCACTCTGTTGAGTGACCACTTTCCCTTCAAATTTTAAAACGCGGTTTTAGAACTCCTGATGGCTTTTTAAAACCACAAGTAAGTTCCTTACTAACTGTAGCTGTCTCTTCGCGAAAAATTTACTTTCTGTCCCACATTCGATGTTTTTAATATTGTTGTCCAATCAGAATGCCAATTTTAATTTTAATCATGGTCGAAAAATCTATTTCTCAACTGAATCGCAAGTGACAAAAAGTCTTTTTTCAGCAATCATTCCTGGGAACATTGCCTCCTCGTGGCGACTTGTTTATGAAACATAGAACTTGCTTTCCAGTAAAAAAAATAAAATGTGTTGTAATTGAGTTTTAATATATGTTGCAAATAATTTGTGACTAAATTCTGTTTCGAAATATTTGCTTGGTAATGAAAAATCGTACTTAGTTTTCTGACCATTTCATTGTAAGTTAAATAAATTTAATTATACCGAGTGTCTCAAATAAAATCTAAAGTTTTGATCTGATAAATTTTCTCAAAAATCCCTGCTCATTACAATACTGAAATTATAGGAAGATGATGCTGAAATATCTTGATTTCTCTCAAATTTACCAAAGTGGCTTTGTCAGACAACCTGAAAGATATTAAGCAGATGATACAGCAACTACAGGAAGTATGCTCTGAGATTGGTTTAAAAAGCAACTTTTCAAAAACGAAATATATGACAAACCTGGTTCCTAGTGAAAGTTTGGCTGTTGGTGGACAAGAGGTAGAACTTGTGAATAGGTACGTATAGCTGGGTCATGAAATAAGAATAACGAGAGACTACCAAACCTGTGAACTGAAGAGAAGAATAACACTTTCCTGGGCTGCCTAGGAAATGGAAAGTTTTCAATCAGTGCGTCTTACCGGTGTTGATCTACGGTGCGGAAACCTTAACCATAACTGCCGCGTCTGCCAGGAAGCTGAGAACAACCCAACGAAAAATGGAGAGGTCTATGCTTGGGGTATCTAAAACGAAGATCTGCGAAGGAGAATTGGTGTTACTGATGTTATATCCCGAATCGCTAGTCTTAAATGCAAATGTTGCTCGTATGACAGATGGTAGGTGGACGAGGAGATTGCTCGAATGGCTACCGAGAGCCGATAGAAGAAGTAGAGGAAAACCGCCCACACGATGGACCGACGACATCAAAAGAATGTAAAGCAATTGGATGCAGAGCGCTCAAGATACTAGGCAGTGGAAAATATTGGGGGAGGCCTATATCCAGCAGTGGATGCAAAGGGCTGAGCTATGATGATGATTTGTTCACTTTTGAAATAACGCTCCTCAACTTATTAAAAAGAATTCAAAAATACATAGGTTGTGTTCTTTTACTTCAGTATATATTGTTATGATGTTAAAATGGGGCAAAATTTGGAAGTGTATTTTAAAATAAATTATAAAAAATTATGTGAAAAAGTGATAGGAGTGTTGACATGTTTTGGAGTTGGAAGTTGATGTGAATTTGATTAAAAATGTCAAAGTTGAATATTTAAAAATAAAAATTGTTAAACTATTTAGAAGAATTATTCATTACACAACAATTAGAAGAGTTATTTCATTACAAAACAATTGGCGCCCAACGTGGGGCTCTTTAAAAACAGGGCCTAAAACATAATTAAAATTAAAATGGGTAAAATTAAAGTTTTAAATGAGCTGAAATCTTCGGAACTCAGTGAGTTTCTTGAAAAAAGAGGTATGGATAAAACAGGAACAAAATTAACTAAAATGGCGAGATTAAGGGAAGCATTAATTAATGAAGGAAGAGACACAGAAACATATGGTTTCGAGTTGGAAGAAGAAATGATTAAGACAGTGAAAGAAGTAGCAGTAAGAAAAATATTAGATGAAGGAACTATGGGAGAAACATCAGAAGAAAATCTGGATAATATGGAAAATCCAGACACTTCGGAAGGAGGAGATAGTCCAATACAAGAGGTAGATGTGGAAGACAAAGAACAGATGTTAATGCGATTTTTGAGTGAAAATTTTTCAAAAATATCTGAAGAACAGAAGAAATTGGGGGAAGAACAGAAACAAATGAAAGAAGAAATTAAAAATCTAATGGAAGAAAAAATTAGTGATTTAAAAAAATCAATGGAGAAGAAGTTAAAAGAACATGAAATAGAATCGACTAGAAAATATGAAATGGTAGAAGCGGAAATGATGATACAGAGGAAAAAAATTACCAATTTACAAGAAATTAGAAATAAACAAGAAGAAATGGAAATTTCTTTAATCATGCAAGAAGAGAAAATTATAAATTTGCAACCAAATATACAAAAAGAAGTGCAAAGAAATACTGAAATAAAGTAGAAGAAAGGACGAAATTGAAAAAGAGATGAAAGAAGAAATAGAAAATATTAAAAGAAATTTAATTATAAAAGGTAGAGAAATTACAAGTTTAGAGGAAGAAATGAAGAGAGAACTGCAAGAAAATAGAGATGAAACAGAGAGAGAATTTAATATAATCAGAAGAAAAATGGAAGAAAAAAATAGGATATGCCAGAAGAACATGGAGGTTATTGACAGAAATTTAAATACAGAAATGACAGAAAGCAGAATCAGACAGCTGGAAGAAAATTTAAGAAAGGAAATGGAAAGCCGAGTCAGGGAGATACAGGTACAACCCAAGGATCAACTAAATTTGATGGGTATATTAAAAGATTGCATCCTAAAATATTTCTAAACATAATAAGAAATAAAATTGACCAAAATTTAAATATACAGCATTTGAGGGAAGCAATAAGGGAAAATTTGAGTGGTAATGCACTACTATGGTTTGCCAGCAGGGAATTGAGCATGAGGAATTTTGAGGACTTCCAACAACAATTTTTAAATTATTATTGGGGTGAAAATGCTCTGACGATGGCCAGAGAAAAATTATACTTTGGAAAATTTGATTTTAGAAGGGAAACATCCTTTAATGATTGTGCATTGATGTTATATACCCTAGTACATCTAGATCCACCTCTGAGGGAGGAAGAGATAGTTGTCGACATAGCGCGACATTATGGGAACGACATGGCAGAAACCATAGCAATACAGGGAATCAGCAACATGAATCAACTGACTAATTACCTGCAAAGAATTGAACGAAACATGCAATGTAACACTAATACAAATATTAACAGTAATTTTAATAATTACAGACAAAATTATAACAGAAATTATAATGGTGCTAATTTTAATTACACGAATAACAATCAAATACTATTAAACGAGCAAGGTTTGTATGTGTGTGTGTATGTGTGTCCAGAGGATCTCGAAATCCACTCGTCAGAATTCAATGAAACTTTCAGGGAAGACTAATTCCTATCTAAATCGGCGAAAAATGTAGGTCTCATGTCTGTGAAAATTGGATCTTCCGAGATATTTACAAGAAAAGTTAAGCTTTTAGTATTATTTCCTAGCAACGGCACATAATAATAACTTGTTTCTATAGTAATATATACTATAAAGGATAGATGAGTACAGTAAAAGTGGGGATATAACGTCACATTCCATAGGCGTACTTTGCAAAATAAGTTTCTATAATATAAATAAGGTCACAGCATATAAAATATGCATCCGACACTTTAACATTGAACGAATTAAATTTAACCAATAAATAACAAGGAGGATTATATGTTGGGATTAAATTAAATCTCTTGGCATTAAAAGTAACGCTTCAGTACTTACCTAAACTCAAAGATTAAAAAAAAAGTTAGTTCAAGAACTATCTTTAAAAGTCACTGTCTTCACTAAAACTACTGGTATCACTATAATTGTCTTTTCTGAGGTTTATTATTATCGGTTCTATTAAATTATCCATTGATATATCCACTTTCCTAAATGAATTTTCCACATTTTTAACATGATCAATGCATTTTCCCCAATGTTCTCTATTTACATCTGAAACTGCCTTCAAAAACAAATTTCGCACATCAGGAAATTTAAATGTTTTATTGTTTTGAGAAACATAACCTTTTAATAATTGAGACCAGATCAGTTCAATGGAATTTAACTCTGCGTGGTTCGGAGGAAATCTGAGAATTTTAATTCCTTTTTCTCTGGCCATCTCATCCATAATATATTTTTTGAATTTGTTTTTATGTTGCCTTGCTATTACTAATAATTCTGCCTTCAAGGATTTAGGAGGACTGATAATATTTTTAGAATGAAGCCATCTTGAAATATATATTAATACAAAATTCTGAATCAATTAAAATACATACGATACGGCTATGAATAAATAAAGTCTGACTTATCTGTCAAAAGAACAAATTTATTACAGTAAAAACCATGGAAACAAGAATCTAGACAAAAACTATATTAGGCCGATCAGATGTATTAAAATTTAAATTTTAACTACAAATAAGCATTGAAGGATGAGGTAAAAATATAATTTGCTTGTCAAATGACAATTCAAAGTTGAAAATACGACGTTGCCAATTCAATTTCAGAAATCATGGGTTTAGGTAAATATTTATAGGAACGTTGAGTAACACTGTTAAAATGGACACTTGTCTTCCCTTCCCCGATAGTGTGAGACTACCCCTTACGGCTACTATTTTATTATGCGGACAGTTTTAATGTTTAAGTTTTCATTATCAGAGAGAGAGAGAGAGAGGGAAAGAATTTTTGAAAAAATATGATATCAATATCTGCCACACGTCGAGAGTCTGGTCACAGGTTTTTGTGGAGGTTTTTACCCAAGTATGAATATCAGACCTATAATTTTTCTTCACTGCAGATCAAAAAATAATAAAATCAATTGAACATAGAGTTTTTCTTATATAGTGATAAATAGAGTGAGCTGAGCGATCTTCTGTTGACGGGACGTGTGCCCTACACGCTGCTGTTGCCCGTTCCGGAAACGGGGCCTGTCCACCGTGACAATTCGCGAAGATCAAGCGTCAGTAGAAGTTGCCCTAAAGGGGTGAAATCCCCAGAAACTAGGCAACTTTAATGCATTTAACTAACCTCTGTGACAAGCAGTTGATAAACGTCAACAACAGCTGCAGCCAATTGAAAATTAACACTGACAGCTTTTTTAATTTTCCCGCCTACTTTCAAGCCAATCGCCAATCAACTTTTTATTTATCTCCCTATCAGTAGTTCAAGTATATGTCGCCCACTCCGTGATTTTCGCGAATGAATTAATAATTTGTCATGTTATAAATATACTTAAATTATATACTCATTGGGCTGCTTAAAAATGTAGATTTGAATATTAAGAGCGAAGCTCGGTGACCAGATATTAATTACAATAACAGTAATACTAGGGGGTGGGTGGCTCAGCGGTAGAGCACTGGACTCATAATCCAAGGGTTGTGGGTTCGAATCACACCAAAGGCAGAAATCTTTTTCTGATTTTTAATTAATTAAAAATTTAGAAATTGATTTTCATATACCAGGTGTGATTCCTCACTAGACCATTCACTGTTGGGTTCTAATTAACAGTGCTGTTCCTAAAGTGGCGCTGGGAAACAATAACAAAGCCTACACAGAACACGAGGCTAATGGCCATAGTAGTCGATGCCGTTGACACAGAAGTAAAAAAAAACAGTAATACTAAATATAATAATAATAATTATAATAACAGAAATAATACTAGTCCAAGATATAATAATTATGACATGAATAGAGATAATAGAAATGACAGACTATACAGAGGAAATGAAAGACAAGAAAGAAGAAGCTTTGAAGGAGACATATCAGGTAGAAATGAAGATTATGAAACAAGAAGAGTAAATTTTCAAAGAATAGAAGGAGATCGAAGAAGAAGTGGATCAGAAGAAAAAATAGAACAAGATGGAATAGATGAAACTGACGCACAAACAGGACAGTCAACTGTGCAAATACATAACGAAAATTTTTAGACTTGCACATACCAAAAAGACAAAAGCTGTATATTTGTATATTTGAGAATACAAAAAATAAAATACAAGGACATAAGTTGAAGATTAAAATGGGGCAAAATTTGTAAAATTCGTTGAACTTTTCTTATTCAGTACTTTGCAAGAAAAGTTCAACGAAATTTTAGGGAATATTGTTATGATGTTAAAATGGGGCAAAATTTGGAAGTGTATTTTAAAATAAATTATAAAAAATTATGTGAAAAAATAAAAAATAAAAATAAAAATTGTTAAACTATTTAGAAGAATTATTCATTACACAACAATTAGAAGAGTTATTTCATTACAAAACAATATAATAAAGTAGTTTCACGGTATATATCATTTTGAATAACATAAGGATTCTTCAATGTTATTAGTTTGCGGTATACTGTTTTATCTTTAACCAAAACGGTTAGTTAACAAAACATTAATTAATCACTCGAACTTCTATTTCCATTTCTAAGCAAGACGGATTCAATAATTAAGCCGTTCTTGTTTCAAACAAATGGTATTTAGTTCTTGCGCACGTAAGGCATTATCAAAGGATGTCGGCTCGCATTCTCCTCCGGCACACGAACAACCTACAATCCCCCAAGTTTTATTGACAAAAACAATTAATTCTATAGAAATATGTCACTTTCCTTTGGAGTCCGGAGTAATCTCTTTGCTCGATTTATGAACGAATTCTCCCTTAGACGTTACGTACATCGCAGATAAACTGTATGCCAGTTTAGAGAATTTTTAAGTATAGTGTAATACCATTGTTGAGGGTTCTGGAATAAACCCTATGTTGTGCCAGTTTCCCAGGACGGCCAACAATGTGTTACCGCCTTTTTAAACTGCATCGTAGTTCTAATGGACTGTATTTTTTAGATTGAGTATGTGTCTACTGTAGTAGGTTTGTCTTCTCAACTCCATTCAACAAAAACAATGAACACTTTTATTTAACCATTTATTAAACTGTTAAATAAATAAATGAATAAACCAACAATGTAACAAAAGATTACATTAAACTAGTAATCAATGAACAAGTATTATAATTAATATGTGTTTAACAAGCACTAACACATATTAATGAAAACGAATTAAAAAGAAATGATCGCATCATTCAGAAAATATTATTTTTGCGTGCATTCGGAGGGTCCTAGCCTGATTCGCAGCTAGAGACACACTGTTTAAATTCTCTAAGCACTGAGTTTTGATTTTGAAAATATAAAGTGAACAATAAAGTGTACCGCCTGATTGCAGCTAAGTACCACTGTGACAAACAAAATATTTTTACGTTGAGCTGGTGTCAACGGAGGGTCTAACCTGATTCGCAGTTAGAGACGCACTCACTTGCCGTACTAAGAGGCATTATGAAAAAAATGAATTTATTGACGAGGTTTTCTGTAACCCCGGAGTATGCGCTCATAATGAGGGCTCGATGCAAACTGAGTTTAAAATCGGCGAAGTTTATCGGTTTCAAATTTATCCATTCCCCGGATTGCGCAATTGTTCTAGAAAGTTCGTTAGCGTGGGTTTTTTATATTGTCTAGATGAAACGGTTAGAACCGCGCCGCAGACTATGGCGTGATATTTTATTGTGAAATAGAGTAAAAAAAATTATCTTTTGATGAAGCCGCTTCCTGGTTTGAACGCCGTTCGCAAATGAATTTTGGTGCGGCGTTGCCGGTTGAATGAGTTTATCTGTTTAATTGTTTGAAAATTAAACAACCATTGTATATAGATTATATAGTAGTATCGCCTTACGGACTTTTATCAGTAGGATTATGTGAACGCAATGGAGATGGCAGCACTCCAAGTGGACACAAGTCATGTCTTTAGGTCATGTCGTTGCTTGAGTGAAATTATAATTTGAAGTCTTCTTTTTCATTTCTGCTTGTCTTTTGTTAATGTGTTATTTAGTTACAACGAAAGGGAATTGGGAGACGTATGAAATTGAAGGCCCAAAATATTTAATTATCTCCCGAGAAACCAGGGTTGCCAATTTGTGAGTATTTTACTAGTCTGTAAGTAATTTTGTGAGCAAAGGGCAATTGTGAATTGTAATCAAAAGGTCTATACTATCGATAATGGTAATTATGAAAAATTCTAATCTGTTAATTTATTAAACCCGTTTAACTTTTAACACTAAAATTTGTAATAAAAAGGACTAAGACTAGAGAGTCAATGTTAAATCGAAATATTTTTTTCTTAAAGTATATGTTTTGCAATATTTTGTTTATAATATGGATATTATATGATTGTTTTAGTTAATTTTAAAAGTATAAAATAATTAATTTTGTATTTATTAGTATTTTATTTTCTGGTAAAATGAATAAATTATTATATGTTGTTGTTTGATACTAAACAACTTTAATCTTTTTTATCTGATGCTCGTTAGACAGATATTAGTTTATTATATTAAAAAAAACTGTCTTGCTATTGATATTTTAAAGTTGTGAGTAATCCACCAAAGTTTGGCAACGTTGTCATCAAGAACTCTAGACGCACCAAGACAACCTGAGTTTCAGTGGAATTTTCCAGTTTATAGGGGTTAATAAATAGTTTTGAATAGATTTGCATTGTTAATTGAAGACCAAGTCCAAACCGATTTTAAATACCCGAATTCATAAAAAAATTCTTAGCAGTATATGGATGGTCG
Source organism: Crepidodera aurea (assembly GCA_949320105.2). Taxonomy (NCBI): domain Eukaryota; kingdom Metazoa; phylum Arthropoda; class Insecta; order Coleoptera; family Chrysomelidae; genus Crepidodera; species Crepidodera aurea. The sequence goes on from OX439474.1 coordinate 3,518,916, forward strand.
GAAAATGTAGGGAAAATTATAAGTAAATTAAAAAAAATAAATTGGACAAATTAAAAGTTCTGGAAGGGAGTGGGGGTAGCTAAATATACAACTTGAGGGTTGGATATTGGTTTTTACGATTTGTGGCTGAAACATGCATCATATCGAAAAAAGTTTAATGTAACATTTGTAGATAATTAAAAAATGTAAAACTTTTGTATTAATCATTTCAACATAACTTCAAAATTATTGAGAAAATCGTTAAAAACTGCTTTTTTAGTTTTTAATTTTTATCTCCCCCAAAAATAAGTTTTTTCATGAAACTTTGTGTTTTAAATAAGCTGTAATTTTTTCAATGCAAAATATTTATTTTTCGATTTTATACGAATTTAAATTAAAAAAGCCTAATTTTCAATCGAAAAAGTTCACTAACAAATTATCAATTTTTTAACTTTATCAGTGCTCATTTTTTTTCAAGTTTTCGAAACTGCACATTTCATATTATACTAGTAAAATTTTAAAAACACACTTTTAAGTGTTGCGAAGTGAGAATTTTAGAAATTATAACTTCCGGTCAAATTTTTTATGAGCAAAAAAAAAGTTAAAACTAATAGCTTCCTGAGAATAAAATTCTTTTTTTACATTTTAGGCAAAGATACTTTTGTTTTTTTCCGAACTATTTGGCGCGCGCGCGCGTAGAGTTTTCTAAGTCGTTTTCATATTTTTATTAATTTAGGTAAATAATTAATAATAAATAATAATTAGCAAACTTTTTTTGCTCTTTCACGTGGTGCTATTAGTTTCTCGATTTTTTTTTAAATTTTCGGGATATCGGTAACGCAAAAACCGATTTTATTTTCGAAATTGTAAATTTAAGCATACACTTTAGAGCAGCAAAGATTTTTTGTTATGCCTTTATTAATTTAATATATATCTTCAATTTCATAAAAATCAGTGAGAATTTTAAATTATAACTTCCGGTCAAATTTTCTATGAGAAAAAAAATTAAAAACTTAGATCTTAGGCAAAGATACTTTAATTTTTTTCGAATATTTCTGAATATTTGTATTTTTGTATTTTTAGAATACGCTTTTTCTTATATTTAATAATTTTTTATAGTAATAAATTTGTTTTAAATAACTTATAATATAAATGTAAGTAAAATTTTCGGCTGTTTCACACATGGTGCTATTGGTTTCTCGATTTTTTTTTATGTTTCGAGATATTAGATAACGCAAAAACCAAATTTTCGATTTTGTTTCGAAATTGTAAACTTAAGCATATGCTGCCCATGTACAGTATAAAGTGTATTTTAAACATGATTTAAAAAAAAATAATTTCTAATTTATATAAATAAATAATCACTATTTTTAAAATAAAAATTTATATTCTTCCATATTTCAATATGATGCTCAAAATTCTAAACAGAATTGATATAGCACATCATATCATAAATTTTATCCTTATTAGTAAATAAAGATGACTAATCACACAGTTTTGTAGAAAATCCTGACTGAATTTTGAAAATGTAATATCTGTTCAACAGATGTTTATTATTAAATACGTAACTGCAATATTACAGACAGCAACTTTAATAGCTGAAGGAACTACTTGATAAAGGCCATGTGAAAGAAGATACAGCGGGAGTATCTGTACAGCATTAAAAATTGATAACTTCATATAGAACGTCAATAGATGCCGCTCGAGACTGCATCAGACACTTTTAACTAGAGCTCGATACTACTATATAATCTATATACAATGGTAATACTATACCTCATCCAAAACCAAGCGGCCAACGTTTGTTTATTTATCCAGCGCGTGATCAAATTGGAAATATTCTTCCTATTGGTCAAAGTGGAAGACAGACCGTGTTTGTATTATAGAGTAGAGACTTGTGATCGTAGATATTTTTTATCAACACTTTTAAAATAAAATTTATGAGTACGTCTCTGCGGGTCCGCGTGATCACTGCGTGTCTGCAATGTTTACGTTGGCCTCTGCGGTTTGGATGAAGTATTAATCTCTGAAAGGGATACGAAAGAAGAGAGTGACATTTTGACTAGAATCAGTCAAATAAAAGCTTTGCAACACACAATGCAAATTGTGTATGCAACCCCAATACACCGGGAATTTTTTGCTTTTAATAATTGTCAATACTCTCTTCTAATCATAGATGGCAGCACATCTAAAAATATAGAAATGTATTTTTACCTTGCAAACACGTACCAGGAAAAACGAAGAAAGCCGTCATTATGGTAAAAAAAGTTAATTAAATTTATTTATTTAAATACTCTAGCATTTATAATCCAGTAAAACTAACAAATATACCTTTTGGCTTTGGTACATATATTAAAAAGAATGTAGAAACATTTTTTGACGATTTTTTTTTAATATATTTATTAATTTTAAAGTAATAATGCTGAAAAAAAACAATTTTTAGTCGTTTTTGAAGTGAGGCATTGAGTTGTGAGTTAAATGACGTGGGACTACAAAATTATTGTCAAAATTACAATATTTTACAGTAAAAGAAAATTTTTCAACTTTTAAATTGACTCACATATCAAATATTACTTTATACGGGCACACAATCTACAACAGAACCCTCCATTCAAACCAGACATCATTTGTCTTGGAAACAAATGAAATTCAGTTAATTGCAGTTCCTAGATTTCGTCCTCCAAGGACAACTTGATAAAGCTTTGGATATGAGAGTGACGGATAGCATCGATTACGTGGAAACAAGAAGTTCACAGTGATAACTCGTTTTTACGCCGGAAACGAAAATATGTTTTTCTTTGTTTTTAGTTGTACCTACTCCGAATAAAATGGAGTGATGGAATTTCATCATTTTTCTTTTTCAAGACAATTGCTCGAGGAGGAACGTTTTTATTAACGATTATATTGTTTTATTTTCGTCCAAGAACCGTGAACTGTATTTAGAGAACCAGTTGTCCCGTTTATCGACAATAAAATAATTTTTTCTAATTATTTTGACATATAATGTGACACTTTTTAGAACTGATTGACGTTGCACAAAAAATGTTATGTAACTAATGACGAAAAATTGATTTCACAATTAGTGACAAAAAAATTCAATTTATTTAACTGTTATAACACAAGATAAGAACATAAATTATAAATTAATTATTAGAAATATTGATAACACAATTATTACAATTATTTAAATTAATTCCCGACGACAAACTTGTTTCATGGCTCGCCCTGGCTCTTATTTGGGAAGTGGGGCACATTACATTAGATGTTTCACCAAGTATATCTTGTGAAACAAGTTTTTTATTTTCTATGGACTTATCAACATATCCCTCCGCAACAGTGCTTGATTTCCAACCACCGTGCCTCTTTAATTTTAAAATATCAGCGCCACTGTCAGCTAATAAAGTGGCAGAGCTTCTTCTGAAGCAGTGGCCAGTATATAATGCAGGATTTGAAAGTCCAACAAATTGTGCAATAACTTTTGGCAGACTGCTAAACATGTTAATTCCCACAGGATTTCTGGTACATTTTCCATTTACATATTTAACAAAAAATCTGTCGTGTTTAAGGTTCATATTTTAAATGTCACCCGTAGTAATTGCAAACTGCCGTATAACTTTCGTTTTTGACGGAGGGATATCAACAAGAAAATGGCTTCCTTCATCTATAACATTTTCAAATGGAAGAAATGTTAACTCTGCCTTTCTGCAAGCTCCTGCAATTCCAATAATCATTACAACCTTAGCCTTTGTCATCAGCTTCTAACAAAAATTTGGGAAAATCTTCTTTGGTAAAAACTTTTGACTTCTTAGCACTGTAGCCATCCGATTGCCTTTTAATATACGCTATCAAATTTGAGTATTTTTTATTATCAATATTCTTGTTTAGATTTAGTTCATCAAAATATGCAAGTAAGAATTTCTCATTAATATGTTTAATCTTCTTCTCGTCACACCAAGTTATAAATTTTTCGTAAGCCAAATCGTAAACTGCCTTTGACTTTTTGGGAAATACTGATGAAAGAGCATTACCTGCTGCCTCTTCAACATCGCTTGGCAGCTCTTCAAAACTTGAATCACTCATTTTGTAAAAGTAAATAAAAACCGTGAGTTCTAACTTATTTATTTACAAAACGTGGCATCCGTATTTTTAGAATTAGAAACACAGTCATTACTATTTAAGTATATATGTGCCGTTTCTTTAACTTTGCGGTTATAATTATTATGTTCTTTTAACCCCTTAACGCATCATGGGTCATATTTGGCACAATTAATATTTTCATACAAAACTATTATAAATAAAGCCGCAGACCAAACTATTTTTGCATAGGTGGCCATATGTGGTATATATTTCATAATTCTGGTAGTGTAGCGACATCTCTTAACAGTTTGGTGAAGTTTCATACAATTTTGCAAATGGCCGTCGTGTGAACAGGTGTTATCAGTTTTTATAAATTTTCATCCACGATCATCCGAGTTTCTGTAGCAGATTTTGGTACAAAAAAAATAGCCACGTAAAGACTAGAGTTTTTCGAAGGAATTGCTGTAAGTAGACCCATGTAATTCTTTATTTTTTGACTGTTTTTGATGAGAAATATTGTTGTGTCATATGTGGAACTGTATGCACATTCGCCAAAACTCTCGTGGACATATATGGCACAATATGCACTCCGGACACTAAATTTATTTCAGAAAATGGATACACAAACGTTTTATGGTGCCAATAGATATGTGCCAATGGATGTATCAGATGGTAGTGAAGACGAGAGACTTTCAGAAGATGAAGAACCGCCTGGTAAATTAGCTCCAGATTCTGATTACAAAGACGAAAATGATATGGACGATAACCAATCAGATATTATCATCCCAGAAACGGATTTAGAATTCAGTTCCGATAGCGACGACGATCTACCTCTGCTCGAACGGTTTCGTAAACTAAATAAGAATAGAAACAAGAATAATCCTACTTGGAAACGGGGTAATTTAGTTACATCGGATGAGAACCTAACATTTCTTGGTTCTACTGACATGCCACCTGAATTGGAAAATGCAGACTCTCCTTATGCATTTTTTAACTTTTTTCTAACAAATGAGATGATTACTGATATAGTTTACCAAAGTATCTTATATTCTGCTCAAACGAGACCACAAAAACCTTTGGATCTTACTGAAAAGGAGCTCGAACAGTTTATAGGGACCTGTATTTATATGTCAATAGTCCAGTTACCTAGTTCCAGAAGTTATTGGAACCTGAACCTAAATCACCGCTTGATCTCAGATGTTATGTCATGCAACAGATGGGAAGAAATAAAACGGTTTTTGCACTTTGCGAATAATGACGATGCTGTTGCAGCCGGAAATCCTGCTCATGATAAACTATTCAAAATACGACCTGTACTTAGAAAACTGAGGGAGCAACTACTAAAAGTTCCAAAGGAAGAGTACTTGGCTATAGACGAGCAGATTATTCCAACGAAAGTACGTTCGTCCATCAAACAATACAATCCAAAAAAACCTCATAAATGGGGGTATATGGCGTTTGTTCTTAGTGGTGTAAGCGGATTTTACTACGATTATGAAATTTTTGCAGGAAAGCAAACCAATATTCTCCCCAATGGTTTTCCTGACCTGGGAATGAGTTCAAACGTAGTTCTTCGGCTAACAGAAACTGTTCCAAGGCACATAAATCACAAGCTATTTTTTGATAACTGGTTCAATAGCGTCCCATTACAAATTTACTTGGCACAAAATGGTATGTTACCGCTCGGAACTGTTAGAATAAACAGAGTGCCAAATAGCAATATGCCAAAAGAGGCTGAACTGAAAAAGAATGGCCGTGGAGCGATGCTAGAGAAAGTCGCCACAATTGATGGAACAAAAATATCTGTTGTCTCATGGTATGACAACAAATTGGTCAACATGTTGTCTACATATGCTGGAAGTACACCAACAGTTGAGGTTCGAAGATTTTCGAAGAAGGATAACAAACATATAACGGTTCCGTATCCAAAGGCTGTAACAATCTACAACAAATATATGGGAGGAGTAGATCTCCTGGATTCCATGCTAGGATACTATAGAATCAAACTTAGGTCAAAAAAATGGTATATGAGGATATTTTTTCATATTATTGATTTGATGGTTGTCAATGCATGGATACTTTGGAGAAGAAGTGAAAACGAGTTCAAAGATTTAGCTCTGGCAGATTTCAAAATGGCCATTGCAGAGTGCTTGTGTAAATTGAATAAAGCCAGCTCGACAAAGAAAAGAGGCCGTCCCAGTGGAGTCATGGATAACTTGCAAAACAAGAAAAAAAGGGTCGGGCCCCTTTTTTTCTTGTTTTTCCCATCCAAGAGGTTCGAAGAGATCAATATGGCCATCTTCCAGTATGGTGTGATAATCGGCAAAGGTGCAAATATTTCTGTGGTAAAAAATCTTTTGTAAAGTGTGAAAAATGTGGTGTTCATCTTTGCTTGAACAAAGACAGAAACTGCTTTTATAAGTTCCATACTGAATGACTTTTAGTTGATTGATTTGCTTATACATTATTTTGATGTTTTGTTGTATTATTGCATATTGTGCCACATATGGCAAAAAAAAATACAAAAAAAAAATTAAAAAAAGTTAATAAAGATTTTTTTAAATATTTTTACCGAAATCCTGAATTTTTTTTCCACATAGTGCATTTTTTTTACCAAAAACAAAAAATTCATGCGGTAAGGGGTTAATTTTTCGAATTGTTTATTTTTAAAATATGATTAGGTGCTCAGTAAGTCTTATACAGGGGGTTTCATTGGGAGAGGGTAATATTTTAACAGTGGATAGGAGTGACTGAGGTGATTCCAAATAACCCATATTTTATGGGTCTACGGTCCCTTTTAGCTGAGATACAGAGTGTTTTGTTCATTTTGGTCATTTCTTCATTGCCTCCTGTGCTTTTAACCACTCTGTATAATTTTATAATATTTGGTACACATACTCTATGTGTCTTAACAAATTAATTGAGGTATTATTAATATTCAAAATACAGGCCCGGCTTCACTAAAAATTGACAAATTTGTTCCACTAATAAACAACACCCTGTATGTTAAATTTTCAAAAATATTTTACCATATCTAAAAAGAGGACAAGAAATTGAATTTAACGATATACTTTTTATTTTTGCACATATGATTTTAATACTCATAAATTGTTAGGATATTTTATTTTTTTGGGGCACCAACGTGCTTAATTAATCCTATTAAGTTGTAATCAATATTATTTGGCCTAATCAACTATTTTGTTTAAAAGTATGTTGTACCAAAAATTTTTATCGTCATCTAGGCCAATGAAAACAGATTTACAGGACCGTAGTAGGAACTAAACGTCACATTAGATTTACCTATTCAACACCCATTTTATTTATTTCCTTATGAAAAATTGTGTAGTTTGGAGTAGAAGAGTAAAAGAAACTATAATCAAATGTTTGTAAATGATAAAAGTACATAAAAATCATTGTGAATGTGAAGCGATATTATTTAAAGTCGGTAATACGCTATATTATTTGTAAAATTAAATAGATACGTCAACAACACATGAGTCGAATAAATAAAAATCATTTTTGGTTAAATAATATCTAATTAAATTTTTTTTTTTTTTTGCGGAGGTGAAGGAAAACCCTTTATGGGGAAGTTATGAGCCTAAAATCTCAAGGTCTACTGTGAGACTCTCCTTTCAAAGCATACTCACTAAAAAACTTCACCCCCTGGTTGGGTCCGTCTGACCGAAGCCTCCGGTGACACTTAGGCCTGTCGGCCCATTGTATCTTCCCTCTCTGTTTACAATACCCAGTCCAGTACCTTAGTGCCCTGTACAAGCTTGTACAGGTCCTGTACTGAGTGGGAGTTGTATAGTTCTGGGTCACCTATTGGCTGCCCAAAAATTTGCTGTCTTTTGCGGTCCAGTGCCTCGCATCTACACAGTATATGTGTCACTGTTTCTGTTTCCTTACCGCACAGTCTGCAGGTAAGGTCACCATTGTACAGTCCCATCTTGTTGAGGTGCCCCTTAACTGGCGCGTGGCCAGTAAGGAGTCCCGTAACTGTTTTCAGCTGGCTCCTGTTCATCTTTAACAGGTCTGCCGCTCTTTTGTGGCACGGTCCTTTGATGTATTCTTTCCCGTGTTTGTTTCCCGGGACGTTTTCTCAGTAATTTTTATGTTTTTCCCAGATCCAGTTTATTACAGACACTCTTGCTGTACGCTTTGGTACCTCTAGTGTCTGTCCATGGTTTGGGGGGTTTTCCGAGCCTCTTCTTGCGAGTTCGTCTGCTTTCTCGTTACCTGCAATTCCCTGATGTCCTGGCACCCATATCAGTTTGACGTGATTATGGTCTGCCAGCGATCTCAGTTCCTTTTTGCAGTCCCATACCAGTCTCGACGTCACTTCCTTGCTGCACAAGGCCTTGAGTGCCGCCTGACTGTCTGATAGAATATTAATACGCGCGTTAGCTATATCTCTCCTGTTATTCTCCCTCGCGCATTGGAGAATAGCATATACCTCTGCCTGAAAGACAGAAGTGTGAGTACCCAATGAGTAGCTGATGCCAGTCTGCGGATTCCTAGAGAACACACCCGAGCCCGCTCCATTCTCAGTCTTGGATCCATCTGTGTACCAGATTTTCCCCTGTAGAATGTTCCTGAGCTGTGAGTCGTTCCATTCAGTTCTATCTGGCACCACTACTTTGATTGGGTTGTTGAAGTCGTATCTTTTCGGAATATGATCTGTTCTCGTCCCTAGTACGTCCCCGGTCACTATTCCGACGATACTCATATGTCCAGTCCCAACGTTCATATTGGTTTGTGTGTTCTGTAGTCTGAGGGCACCAAGCCTTGCCTCCCCTTGTACCACAAAGTGGAGAGAAGGCAATCCCAATAGTTTCTCCATCGCTACAGTAGACGTTGACTTTATTGCCCCCGTGATTCCAAGACATGCAAGTCTTTGCACCTTGCTTAGTCTTGTAATGGCTCCTCTCTGATGCGTCTTTGGCCACCACACCAGAGAGGGTCTAATTAAATTATAAACAAAATTAAAAATTTTCACAATACTTAAAAGACTAGAAAAAAAAAGTTTCAAAAAATTATAATAATTGTTCGAAATGACCCCCATTCTGTTGAATGCATGTTGTTGCTCGCTTTATAATTTGGTTTACAGATTTTCGAATGATGTTTTCGTTATTTTTAACCTGTTGGGAGGCGTTTACTATTCTTTCAATCAGTTCTTCCCGGATATTTATTTAAGATAAGTAAACTTTGGACTTTAAATGTCCCCAAATATGGTAATCGATGGGATTAAAGTCCGGTGATCTTGAAGGCCAATGTATAGGACCACCTCTGCCTATCCACCTATTAGGAAAATTTTAATTTAAAAAATCCCGTACAATTAGCCTAAAATGAGGAGAAGCGTGCCACGAGTTAATCTCGTTTAACGATTTTCCTTCGTGGGATTATGTAATCCTCTTTGGATGCCGGCTAACCACAGTGAAGTGTGGTGTGGGTTGATATAAGGTGTTAACTAAAAAGAAAATGGGCGCCAGGAGATTGTTTTACCCTCATCCAAAATTCAGTCAATTTAGTCACTCAACCTCCAGAATGGATCTAAATTAAGCCCACTGATAAAAAAAATAAACTACGTCGCAACCAAAAATTTGCTTACCTTCGTTCGGGTCAAGACTATTTGTGACTATTAGTGATAGAAAGAAAAGTAATTAATTTCTCAATATCGGTTTAATAATTTTACTTATACAAACTGTCAAGGTCACACAAAAAGAATAAAAAAAAAGACAAACGAATCCAAATGATCCCACTAAAGTTTCGCTAGTTAAAAAAAAATGAAATTATTCAATTAATTGATTAAATCACGAATAATAGGGGTGTTACACCGTCCGCGAGAGCTCTCAAGGTCGTTGGTATTGGGCGTAAAATAAAATACCACTCGCCCCTATAAGTCGCTTACAAGTACCAAATAAAAATTAGAGAAAATATCTATAAATGCTAATTTAGAGACCTGTAAGAAAAAATTACAAATTGACGAATAATGTCTATGTACCGATATATAACAAAAAATAGAAAAAACTTGCGGTTGTCCAAAGTTAAATGGCGGCAACTTGCGGCTACTAATTCGTCCGGTCAGGTCAGCTCAACCCGGAAATCTGGTTGACAATCAGCCCAACACGAGAAATCTGGTTGACAATCAGCCCAACACGAGAACCCTAAAATAATATATATTAAACCCCTAATCAAATACCCCTCGGCCCAGAAAGAAATTTACAAACTCTAACAGTTTATACTATAAAAACATTTAAATAACTCAACATACCCTTTATACAGTGAAGGGGAATTCTCGGCAAACTTCCCTGACAGATGCTTCCGTATAAGGTGAATCCTCGGAGAATCCGATCGTCTAACGTGGATGATACTACCCCTATAATATTAACAGGCCTTACACACTTGCCAGATAACATAAAAAAATTAATTTAAAAACAGTTTTTCAAACTAATAATACATTAAAATCTTTAATAGTAAATACAAAACCTTTTAATGAAATTCAAAACACAAAAAATTGTATTTACAAAATTCCATGCGAATGTAATAAATTTTATATAGGAGAAACATCTAGACCTTTTCATATTAGACTTAATGAACACCAATCGTACATTAAAAATAAACAATTCGAAAAATCCAAAATATGTGAACACGCATGGGATTCTGGTCATAAAATACAATGGAATTTTTCAACTAGATTATTAAAAGAACCGAATAATTATAACCGCAAAGTTAAAGAAGCAGCATTGATATGCTTAAATAATAACGAATGTGTTTCTAATTGTTCGGTTGATATTTCAAAAATTTGGATACCTATTTTACAAAAAGAGTTAATTGCAAAAAGGATACCCTCTATATCGGGATAGTATCATAAGTTTTTATCTGGTTTTTTCTTATGATAATATTAATAAGAAAACTTCATTTATGACGAAGTATAAATTCTCTTATAATATGCAAATGCGCTATCCTTTCAAAAATTCGTTCCCAGAAACGTCACAAAAATATGATTGAAACAGATTTTGACATCTTCAATCTCAAAATCTTATTCTATGTATACTATGTTGATGTCATATTTTTGCAAGATTATCAAGTGTTCTGTTTCTAGTAAATTTATTTATTTTATGTCATTTTGATAACGGCTTTCGATCTGGAAAGCCGAAACGTCAATAAAAAAACTTTTTTAACAACTAAGTGGTTTAAATCCAGTGGAAAGAGAGAGAAAATAAAACTCGACTTTCATGAAAAACGCCTTACCTGACAAAATGGCGACGTTACTATCGTGGCGTGGTTCGGCACAAAATATCAATTCCTCTTCACGAGATTCAGACCAGGGTAAACACACCAAATCAAATAGGCACCCTGCACGTCCAACAATACGGGAATCGCTCGTCTATCCCAATCAATGGTACGAAATAATCTTCATAAACACCGGGCGACTCCTCAAAATTTTGTCTAAACCACGTTATACTTATCGCCCACAAGAAAAGAAAGACAAGGCCCGTCCCAAAATTTCCTTCGAAATCCTTCTCGAACGAATCTCACCACGCAAGACCAGAAAGAGATTCACCTAATAATCGCCACGGGTCACTTAATACGACTTGTGATTTGACCAATGAAATAACTGGTGACTGGCTAACACAGCCGTACAACACCTTAAAGTTAACAGAAGAAATGAACGAACCGACAGTTCGAAACATGACATCGATAAGACTAAAGTAAACAATCAATTTTACGATCTATTTTAATGTTCGAAATACTTTATCTGAAACTAACTAGCTCGTTCAAATGGATATAAATTGAGTCAAAAAAAATTGAGGCTATCTTATGTGATATATGGTTCCTAAATAATATAATTCGATCCCTACAGTGGCTCACATCTACAAGGTACGAAAAACTAATTAATGTAGTAAGGTCTTAATGCCGAATTTAAACGTTACAAGCGCCAACGTGTTGGAAAGAAATTTCGGCTGTGTCTACGCCTTCATCATCTAACAAAATTGTTAAAAAGTATTTTGAAGAAAATCTAAGTAAACCTCTTCAGTTAATCTTTGAGGGAAAATATGTTAAAAACACCACACCAGACATTCACCGAAAATTTATATTGCAAATGAGCTTCCCTGGTAGCAAATGGATTATCTTCCGACCATACATGCGTGTTCTTTAAATTTAACACACCATCTTTTGTGAACTGGGCCTCATCGGTAAAAAAACATTTACGTATCATTCTTCGATTCCGGGTGATCTAATTACTAAAATTGAATCTTTGAATTTGATCACCTTCCTCCAGCCTTTGTACTTCCGGTACATGATGTGGGTATAGACGATGTTTTTTTACTGTCGCCATACAGTAGTCTGAGGGACATTAAGGGCATGCCTAATTCTTCTGCAACTAATTTGCAGATTGTTATTAACAATATCAACAATATTTTGTTCCATATTCAAATGACGCCTTTCCTGATGTTCGTTAAGAATAAACGTGGGAAATCTACCATGCTCTCTCATGTACCGAAACGATCTTGAAAACGTTTTATAATTTGGTAGTGTTCGATTAGGGTATCTCATTTGATATTCCCTGCTTGCGGCCAGACCATTCCCGTCACAAAACCCATATATGTATATCATATCAGCATATTCTTCATTAGAAAATTGATGTGACATTTTTAAAATAATCGAAACCAAACCACAAACTACAAAAATAATGCAAACCTTGTGAAAACTTAAATAAAAATAGATTGACACAGAGAGCTCTAAACTGTCAATTCCGTGGGCATCTAGATTTTGTAATTTTTTATGTTTTCATATTATTACTATTAAATTTCATAAATACATAGATAGCTTATTACCAAACTTACTTAACTAAATAAAGAACGCGTTTTCAAGTACTTTTATCCTTTACAATAATTAGATTTTAGATTCTTTAACTCTCCTACTCTAAAATACACAATTTTTCATAAAGAAGGTTAAAAATAAAAAAATAAAATGCGTGATGTATAGCTAAATCTAATGTGATATTTAGTTCGTAGTACGGTCCTGTAAATCTGTTTTCATAGGCCTAGATGATGATAGAAAACTTTGGTATAATATACTTTTAAACAGAATAGTTAATTAGGCCAGATAGAATTGATTACAACTTAATAGGATTAATTAAGCACGTTGGTGTCGCAAAAATATAAAAGATCCTAACAATTTATGAGTAGTAAAATCTTATATGCAAAAATAAAAAGTATATCATTAAATTCAATTTTTAGTTGTCTTTTTAGATATGGTAAAATATTTTTGAAAATTTAACATACAGGGTGTTGTTTATGAGTGGAACGAATTTGTCAATTTTTAGTGAAGCCGGGCCTGTATTTTCAATATTAATAATATCTCAATTAATTTGTTAAGACACATAGAGTATGTGTACCAAATATTATAAAATTATACAGGGTGGTTAAAAGCACAGGAGGCAATGAAGAAATGACCAAAATGAACAAAACACTCTGTATCTCAGCTATAAGGGACCGTAGACCCATAAAATATGGATTATTTGGAATCACCTCAGTCACTCCTATCCTCTGTTAAAATATTACCCTCTCGCAATGAAACACCCTGTATGAAATGGCACTATGAACTAGAAATTAAATACAATTTTCATTATCTGTGTTCACATATTTATTCATCATTGTCATAATCGCATTCTGCTTCATCTTTTTATTACTGTTCTTTTCAAATTTGACTTTTTGACGGAAAATCTGCATTTTCCACGAAAAACTGTTTGTTTTTAGGAAAAATGTGGCTAGTTGTAATACAAACGTGTTTTTTGTTGAAAAAATAAAGTTGCTGTATTGTGTACATGCTTTTTTCTTAAATTAAATATAATTATTAAATAAAAGAAGCGTTTTTTGTTGAAAAATCTATTTTTTGCTAGAAAAATTGATACTTTCCAGGGATAAATAATTTTTTTGTCAAAATAACAAAATAAAAGAATTTTTTTGTCATCAAAAAAGCTTTCGTTCATTTGCATAAACGTCCTTGGTGGCAAAAATGAGTTTTTGATTAAAAAAAATTATATTGTACAATTTCTAAATGATAAAAATCTCGTTACCTAATTTTTCCTTTATTTTACTGTTTTAATTTTGTTGATCTTGTATGGTTGTTTTTTAATTTTATTCTGAAACCACACGTAGAGATAAAAATCCCTATAAAATACTCAGCACAATTTCTCCTAAATAGTTTCGGAACATTGTCTCTTTTCCTTCAGAAACTTTTAACTAGATTTTAAGTCAGAGATATTGCTGTGAAACATTTTCCTGTGAATTTCAAAGACAGAAACTGCTCCGAATTAGATTTCCTTTGTAGATATGGCAAGTAAAACAAGAAACATAGGAATGGTTGCATTAAAAATCCTCCTTCTGTAACAAACCGCCGTGGTTATCTCGCAAGGGATTTTCATATCAGGTGAGAGATTGATCCAAAGTAACTTCTCTTTACTAAGGTCTATCCATCAAGTTGGTCTCGCAAGGAAGAAGAAAAGGAAAAAGTGTTTTTGCATGCAAGACTCGCGTTTAGGATTAGATGAAAAGGACTGGAAATGTATGTGTGCGATTCTGTTTAGAAACTAGATTTAAATAGAATTTTATACTTTGAGAAAGTTGATTTATGTGAAACTAGACTGAGGGTTTTTCTTCAATTTTAGGGTTTTTTTTTGTTATTTCTGGTACTATTTGACAGAATGTTTTAAGCTTTCATGTTTTCATAGTGAAAAAATGAATTGTAAGAAAATTTTCTTTGGTAAAAAAACTAGCGCTTTAGCAATTTCTGGTACCACCTGAGCATTTATAAGAACATTTTATTCAGGTATTACTTTACTAATATATGTCCAGAATTGTTGCAGAATTAAAAAAATACTTCGGCTTTTTTGGTAGTACTAGTAAATTTTTCAAATAAAATTGCTTTGTAAGTGAAAAAAACATCTTTATGAGTAGCAAAAACTGCTGTCTTAGCGAGAAAATTGCTTTCTTGCTGGAAAAAATAATATTGGTAGCAGAAAAGGCATTCTTAGTAGAAAAAGATTTTGTGGTAGAAAATAAAGGGCTTTATTGGTGATAAAACTGATTTTTTGGTGAACAAATGTTTTAATTTTGAGATTTTGGGTAACAAAATATACTTGTTTCAGGCTCGAAAATGTATTTTTAGTGGCCAAAATGCTTTCTTCGTAGCAAAATATGGTTTTTTAGTGACAAAAATGCTTTCATGCGTATCTTCGTAGAAAAAATGATTGCTTGGTGGCAAAAATTGCTATTTGGAAAACAAAAAATTGTTTTTACGAAACAACAAATGTTTTCTTCGTAACAAAAATGCTTTAAGGCTGAAAAATATGTTTTTTTGGTGGAATTAAAACATTTCTGATAGTATAAAATGATTCCTTAGTGAAAAAATGTCTTTGTAGAAAAAAATTAGGTTCTTGGTGACAAAAGTTGATTTGGTAAAGGTGACTACAAATGCTTCCTTAGTATCTGTATCTGTATCTGTAAATCTAGAAGGGTGGGTCACCCCACAGCACGTAGGCCACATTTGGCCCATTGTGCGTCCTTCTGAGGTTGAGCCTTCCTTCTAGCTCGTCAGCCAGCCGAAAAGAAAATGTCTCATTTGTGAGAGTGTCGGGCATTCGCAAAGAATGTGTTCGACAGTCTCGTCTTCCTGTTCACATCCTCTACACAGTGGAGTGTCAGATAACCCCATCCTGTAGAGGTGTTTTCGTAGATGACAGTGGCCAGTCAGGATACCTGTGGCTGTGCGCAGGTTCTGTCTGTTCATAGTCATGTATTTTTTGGCTGTTTCGCTGTTCGGATACTGTAATAGTTCCTTGGCTAGCTTGCAACCTGTTTCGTCGTCCCATCTACCCTTAAACTTGTCAAGGGAGTGTTTCTTCAGTAGGTCAGCCACAGCTGATGCCGATAAGCTTATGAAAGTGCCAGGTCCCAAAAGTTTTTGGGAGGCTGCTTTCTTAGCTAGAGAGTCAGCTGCACGGTTGCCTTTTGATTTTCCATGACCTCTATGCTTCCTTAGTAAGAAAATGTTTTGTAAATCCAGAGAAAATTATCAATTACTTCGGGCTATTTTAGTTACAAAAATGCTTTATAAGTAAGAAAAATGCTTTCCTGGTTAAGAAAATATCCTTTTGGGATGAATATATTATTTTTGGTGAAAAAAAAATTATTTATTTCATAGTTCTGAAACACAAACAAACAAATGCGTTTTTAGCAATAAATGTTTTCAAGAATGCTTTCACGCCAAAAAAAAATACTTTTGTGGGCAAAAAATAATTTCTATATGGAAAAAAACGCTTTTATAGTGGCAAAAATGCAATTTTGGTAATACAAACTGTATTTTTGATTCTCAATATTATTTTATTTGAAAACAATGCTTTATTAGCTCCAAAAAATGCTTTCTTACTGAAACAAATTCTTTTTAGCAAATAAAAAAATATTCCATAGTGAAAAACACGTTTTAATAATGGTAATGGTAAAAAAAATGCTTTCCTAAAACAAAATGATTCTAATTAGAAATTGTTGAAAAAATGCTTCCTTGTTAAAAAATGACTTATAAGTGACCAAAACGCTTTTATTAAAAATATACTTTTTTTGGTTACAAAAATGCTTTCTTAATAGAAAACAACTGAATATTTTACATCCCTTCAACATATTTCTTCAAAATTTTAAACTTCTGAAGTAATTTAAAATTGGTGGGGATATAAAGGCAACATTGTCAAATTACTAAAAATATAAATTTCGACTTTACCGATTAATTACCAATGAATATATTAAAATTTGGTGTTCTTAAAAACATTTCTACAACTTTTTTGCATACTTCTTTAAATCATAAATATGTACAGCTTTACTTTGATGTAGATATAAAAATAATCGAGTCAAAAAAAATTAAACCATGTCATTATCAACAACGTGTTATATATCTCACTTTATTTTGTTTACACATCGCTATATCGACAGCCAATAGTATCAAAATCAACAAAACTAGAAGTAAATAAATACTTGAATCATAATTATTGTATTATTAAATGTTAGTGCGCATAATGATTATTTATTTAATGCAATCTATTTAATAAATTTGTAATTAGATGATAGCAAACATATTTAACTTTGTAAAATTGCATTGCAATCTGTGATTCTGAATTAGGTCATCTGATAACTAACTAATTATTTATCAAAAATAAGTTTGTGATAGAAATTAATTATTAAATTGAAGTTGGAATAATAATTAGTTTCATTAACAGTATTAAATAGATTCGTTAAGTGGTTTTTATTTAATTTGAATCCCAAGGCCGCTGTTTATCGCTTTTATTTGTTTAAATACTATAATAAATATAAAATTTTGATTTCTCTTGCTCAACCTTTTGGTTCTATAAATAAAACGTAATCAGTAACCTTCAATGTATTTCTAAAAACATTTTTAGTGCGACTGTACTTAAATGAACAACACCCCTAACGTTTCGTAAATTAATCTTACGTATTTTTTTAAAGTAACTTTTCTCTTCTACAAAAAGTTTGATTTCAAAAATATTATGTTGATATTTTAAACTTGTAGATAGTAGCCCTTGTCCCTTTGTCGGTAAAAAGTGTTTTATAGGGTAGTTCGTTGCTAGATCTCATGAATTTGATAGCGTATTTGTTAAAAGAATGCTATAAGATTCATAAATGATAAATACTAAGATCGTCATTCACTGTGTGTCTACTTTAAATTCAATATCATTTTAAAATTCATAATTTTCATATTTTGGACCCCATTTGGAAGGTGTTCCCGAAGAGGTACGGAGGGGTACATCAAACTTTAAGCTAACTTTTTGATGCTTTATCAAAATCTGAAGTCAGAATTTTAAAATTCATAAGCACAAAGAATCAACACACAGAACGAATTCAGGTAGTGAACAAATTTGTTCGGTGATAAATATATTTATTATCGAAACAAAATATACTTCAAAAGGTCCTGAAAATAATGATTTGATGATGACGGTAACTTTATTTTTTGCCTGATATTTTAATTTTGAACGACTGTATGAAATTTAATACACAGGGGTCATGAGAAAGCTCAAGTGAAAGGTTCGCAGTCATATTATACCAATCCGGATTTTTTACGTATAAAGATATATGATCTCTTTTACGTAAATATTAAAGTATCCTTTGTAATTGAAATTTACCAGTCTATAGCAGATACTGTCAATAAACACAACAGGCTCATAGAAAATGCTTCTAGTAGGTGACTTGTTTTTCGTTTTTTGACAATAATTTGATTAAAAAAAAAAGGCAAAAAAACTCAATTTTGTTTTATTGGGTACTGACAAAAGAAAAAAGTCATTTTAAAAAAAATTATTTAATTTAAACATCAATTAAAGCTTTTAGTTTAATACTTTCTAATACGAAAAAATGTTTTCTGTAATACAGTTTCATGAATTATTACCTATCATTTTAAGAATATTTGTATTTCTACCCAAAGCGGTTAGTTATATTTGTGATATATATTTTAATCTTACCGTATATCCTCCAGATGTTAATCATCTTAAGATATTATGTTCCGATATCAAATTGAGATAATTATTCATGTAGGGATATACAGTAATTTGGGAATACTTCATCAGTAAATGTTCCAACCTATACGAGCTTCCCTTATAACCCATATTAAGTTGCCTTCCAGTGTAAATCTAAGCCAAATGTAGGCTCTTATAGTCTGTGGGTCTGCACGATCGAGAATTGTCGATTTCTATTACCGCAGAGATAAAATATCTGGGAAAGAACGCTCTAATAACAGAATGAAGTCAATTTGCTAAAAAAAGCCTGAATCAAAAGTCAATACTTAAATAACTAGACTACTTTGTCGCCCAATAAGTTCGTAAAATGACATACATATAAATGGTGGCACCAAATTTTTTTTTATGAAAAAGCTCTATTCGAATTAGGTACCGCTTAAAGTCGATTTAAGACAACTCTACGACGATTCAGAGAGCTGCTTGAAGCTGTTTAAGCACAATAAAAATAATGTTTACATGCGGTATGTAACAGTGGATTAAACATGGATCCATCACTATAGTCCAGAATCAAATCGTTAGTCATCCACTTTATGGCATTTTTGAAGCACGTAAAAGCTTCTCTGTTCTGGCTCTTTTCTAATTTCGTCATCATCTTTTTCATCACTTGCTGTTGATCCATCTTAACCATTATTATCTGGAATACACAATTAGAACTATTGTTTCCTCGATTTAATATTTTCCGCATTTTCCCCTCCAAGATGAATAATCGGAGATTCGAATATTTGAAGTTCAACAGTATATCTAGTAATTCGTCAAGATTTCCAAAGCGATTTGAAACGTTTAAAATACCAGTATATTTATTTATTCATATACGCAGGAATTGAATCAAAATTTCGCACTTCTAAATCCTACCTTCATCATTAAATAATAAAAATCGCACAGAAGTAAACACCGAATCATTAAATAATAAAAATCCGTCACTAGGAATAGGGACATTATCTTGCATAACATGTAATGAAGAGGAGCCTTCGTCACCACCGAAAAGAGGAGTAGCCTCAACAGCCCAAGAACCAAATAGACAAAGTTCTTCAACATTAGCATCAGACGCTGACTCCTCGCTAGCCGACATATCTGATGTTTTACAATATATTTTTTCTGAAATACCTCGTCAAATAAACAAGAAACAATATTTTTCTACAGAATCATTTTCGACAGTCCCCAATTCAGACTATTCTCGATTGAAAAGTTTAGTCGCAACAAAAAAAGAAGAGATGATCGGTAACATTATTTCCCAAAAATTAACAGAGAGAAAAAGAGAAGATAGTATTGCATATAAATCTACTTGTTCTGATTCTTCAAATTCAGCACCTGCAAACTTAGCTCCAGCAATTGTAGCACCTGCAAATTTAGCACCTGCAAATTTAGTACCTGCAAATTTAGCATCAGCAAATCCAACACCTGCAAATTCAGCTCCTGCAAATTCAGCACCTGCAATTTTAGCACCTGCAATTTTAGCACCTGCAATTTTAACACCTGCAAATTTAGCACCTGCAAATTTAGCAGCACCTGCAAATTTAGCAGCACCTGCAAATTTAGCACCTGCAAATTTAGCACCTGCAAATTTAGCAGCACCTGCAAATTTAGCACCTGGAAATTTGGCATCAGCAAATCCAACACCTGCAAATTCAGCATCAGCAAACTCAGCATCAGCAAACTCAGCACCTGCAAATTTAGCATCTGCATGTCCATCATCACCAAATCCAACATCAGCAAATCCAACATTGGCAGCTACTACCTCACAACAATCTGGAGTCAGTAGAGCGAATACTCCTCTTATAGTTATTGGAAGAAGGAATATTTCTGAGGATATTTCATTTAAATTACCCCAAGATTCATCATTAATAAGATTAAAAAAGAATGTAGTAAAAAGAGATACTAAAGATACCAATAACACAGACACTACTACTCCTTTAATTATAAGTGGATTTCGAAATATATCCGAAGAAATTCTTTTTAAAATACCAAATTTAAAGAGAGAAGTAGAAAATAACGATACTATGCCGAACGTTCAATTGCTGAAAAGATTAAAAAAAGACGTAGATAACGAGGAATATGAAGAATTTGATGAAAGCCAAGAAAGTAAGTATGCTGGAAAACGTACAGCCACTGATACAATTACTACGGAAGAACCCATCAAGTTACAATTAACGGATAATCTTGGATGTAATTCATCAACTAATGCAATGGGATCGGGTGGAAACACCCTAATCACTAATGCAACAGTTTTAAAGATAAGTAACCCTGTAACATGCCCTGAAGGAATTCTTACTGAAAATAATAATTTAGGAGAAATGTTTGATTTCCAAAATGGCACGGAAGCAAACAATAACAATATAAAAATTAATTCTAATACTTCTACTATTTTAAGTCTAAATCCTACCTTCTTCCCCAAATGCATTCTAAAGACCTTGCAAGCGCTACGTCCGAAGCGTTCATCTCTTCCACACTACCCCGCTCCTATTTCTTAATGGGAACGAAACCCTTGCCTTCCCGCTCCACCGTATTATTCCTGGATCAACAACTTTGAGACGGGATGCCGTGTTGGGGAATCCCCCGTAGTCGGTTCACACACAATTAACCGGTTGTTATCCTCGAAATTACCGTCCTAATTTAGACACATTCGAGTTGATTCGTGTGCCTCTCAGCCTGTTTGATTATTCAGTCGTGGAGATTAAAGGAAATGGAGAATCAATGTGAATGCATTAACAGGGGGGCGCGTTAGGCATTGCACTAGTAGTATGTGAGATTGGGACACTGGAGGAATTCAAAACTAGTCATGGTCAAGAAAAACCGCGTATGTACAAGAACTATATGTCGTAAGTGATGCGATTTCAGGGTCAATTTTAATTAAACATGATAAAAAATATTTGTTAGAATCCTTTAACTGACAACATTTTATATTTCCTGTAAACCTAGCGGCATAATATTCAATCAGAATAATTGTATTCGCTTATAAAACAGATTATATCGTATATTTAAATTAGATCCACAAAATGAGCAAAAAAAAGTATCTACTTTGATTATAAAAAAAATTTAAAAATAGTGATGAGAAACGCAAAATGTAATTATTTTAAAAACTTAATTAAAATAAACAAGAACACTTGAAAAAATTTATGGAATGTCGTTAAAAATATTAGTATATTAATGATTTCTTTATTAATATTAGAGAATCGTATGCTAAAAATATTACAAAACCAAACACACCCTTACCACCCACCGAGATAAACTCAACAACTTTCTTTTTACATTCTGTAAATACTAAAGAAATTTTTGACATTATTAGGTCTCTAAAAAATAAACCGCCTCCAGGATTTGATAATATAAAAACAGAAATTTAATCTAACTTAATAGTGCAGCCAATTTGTCATATCATAAATAGAATATTTGCTTCCAGTAAAGTTCCGGATGAATTTAAAATCGCAGTTGTTACACCCATACATAAAAAAGAAGAAATAAAAAATATAAATACTTACAGGCCGATCTCAGTAATAACTGTAATAGCTAAAATATTCGAAAAAGCATTAAAAAACAGAGTATCAAAATTTTTTAATGATTGTAATATCATATCAGAAAAACAATTTGGTTTTAGAGAAGGTTTATCAACAAATGATGCTATATGAAATCTTGTTTCTGAAATAACTAAATACTTGGAAATTAACAAACCTGTACTATGCGTTTTTCTTGACCTTGCCAAAGCCTTCGACACTGTGAGCCATACACAGATGTTAGAGGACTTTGGATGCTGCAGGTATTCGTGGGGAACCTAAAAAATTATTTGCTGACTAGTTTTCAAATAGAAGACAAGTGGTAAAGATAGACAACGCACTTAGCAAAGAAAAAATAGTTAACTACGGTTTACCACAAGGGACTGTTTTAGGTCCAATTTTGTTCACATTATACATTAATAATATTCTGACATCAACTTCAAGTGGGCAGTTATTTAGTTTTGCAGATGACACTGCCGTTTTATACAGCGACACTGATTGGGACCGTTTAAAAAATAGTTAGCCATTCATATATGACAAGACATAGAGAAAATTATAATGTAAGAATTGAGTTACTTCAAAAAAATATTAGTTATACTTACCTCTCATGAAAAATTTATAACGACTTGCCTGCAATCTATAAAAATTACTTTCACGCAATAAATTCTATCAATTTGATAAAGGATATATTTAAAAAATAAATCATTTTATTACAATGAATGACACTAAAAAACTAATAGAAATACGCAGTTAATATTTTACTATGATTATGTATCCATTTGTACAATATTTTTTTTTGTAACAAACTTATGCGTCACAAATAATGTTTAGTATTATTTAGTCCATGCATAACCATTTTTGGTTTTAGTGGACTTAGTTTTATCTATTTTTATATTTTGTAAAAAAATTTTATACCTATGTAATGAATGTACTTAGACGCATTGAAAATTATTATTATTATTATATAGACGATATCTTTCATGATTTTTGACTAGCGCAAGAATAAAGAACAGACAGAAATAATCAAATGGTGCTTATTTAGAAATATTAATATGTAAAAGTGATTTTTTAAGTGCTCTTTTAAAAATAGTCAAGAAAAGCAAATGTTTTTATAAATACTTCTATAATGATAATATTTTCATTTTATAAAAAAAACATTTAAGTAAATAATTCAACAGTTTATTATAATATTTAAAATAGGCAATTGGTTTCACCCTGTATAAATATCTCACAAAGAAAAGTTAATGATTTAGCTACTTCAACTGGATCATTTTGATGGCAAATATCGATTTGGACGTTGGAAAAAAAAAATGAAAAATTAAATATGGTTGCTAATTTTTACCGTTTTTACTATTCCAGCAAATCTGAATAATTTTTTATTTTACATATTTACCATTAAAATTCCCTAAAAATCAAAAAGTTCGGGCAGCTGATTTGTTCGATATTGGATATTATTTTCTACTTTAATTTCAGCGTTCTTCCTACATTGTTTGTCGATAAATATATTTGGAAAACTGGGGATTCGTGATAAAAAAAAAATACTCAGTGGTTTAATAAAAGGCGCAGTAATATAATGATTGGTGTACGATAATGGCAAACTATTTTATTACACTTCTTAAATGTAATTTTAAATTTTGGTGGAGCGGCAACAAAAAAAAATAGTGCATTCACCAAAATTTAAAACTCTTTGAATTTTTTATATTATTTTAAATTTTGGTGGAGCGCCCACCAAAAAGTGCATTCACCAAAATTCAAAACTTTTTTTTAATTACATTGTTTTTGTTTCAGGATACTTTTGGCACATTACCGACATTCATTACGACGGACACGTGATTTTTCACGGAGACGCCAGAAAAGGTAAGATTTTTCTTTCAAATACTTTTTTCTTCAAAATCTTAAAATAAAATTCCAATCGGTAAAACAAAAATTATTAGTGGTAATTCTCTAACGAGTATGTTCAATTTTAAAGTACGTTATTCTGTACGTCTCACGGTAAATATTTAAAGGATGTTATTATCCAGTAGTTCAAATAACCCAATTTTACCCATTCTGTAACATTTTCAACGTCAAAAAATAACTAAAAGATGTTAAAAATGCCCGTTAAATTCACAATTTTAACATGTACCCCTTTGCACCCGTTTAAATTAAGCCAGCTAGTGTAGTGACCTATAAGTTCTAGAAAATATGGCGTTAGATGGTCTAATACATTTTTTAATTGAAGTTTTAAATGACAATCGGCAAAAAATGTAAATATGATATATAAAAAATGATTTCTTTAATTAAGATTAATTTTTTGTGCCATCAATAATTTGCGGAATAGACGTCAGCAATCAGTGGCGCATAGAATTCATCATTTAAGGAAGAGAACCACAATTCTAACTATTTTATATCATAAGATAAGATCGCATTGTCTTGTGTATGCGTATAATCATTTTAAATAAAACTTTCTTAATTTTTGCACGTGACTTAGAAAAACTTTTTTAAAGTGTTAAATTGTTTAAGTTCGGTTACTAATTCTAGCCATAACTCCTTCGTTTTCGAAATTTCCCGAGTAGCCATTTTCGTCTCCAACAATATTTTATGAGATTCTACATAATTAATTAGAAACTCTCTTTGAATTCTGCTCCATTCTGCATGAGCGGCTTTTTACAGAATCCATTTTTTTCACATGGATTCTTGAATTTGTTCAGCGCATAACCACGATCGCGCGTATAACCTTATTTATTCTTCTTTTTTTTGCACTATAGGGAAGAATCACGGAGTGGGCGACATCTATCATTGATCATTTGAATGACTCAAGGGGTGATCAATAAACTTTGTTTGCATGGGCGTAATGTGAAGTTCGAATTTATTTTAAGTTATTTGTGCATTAAAAGTGGTATATTTGGAAGGTGTTTTGTGAAGAGTTATTGTGAATAAACCATACAACGAAGTACCTGAAAATACAGAGGATTATAAAAGGCAATATGGAGATAAAATCACAAAAAATGTGCTCTGTTCCACAATAATAATAATAATAATAATAATAATAATAATATAGGGGGGTGGGTGGCTCAGCGGTAGAGCACTGGACTCATAATCCAAGGGTTGTGGGTTCGAATCACACCAAAGGCAGAAATCTTTTTCTGATTTTTAATTAATTAAAAATTTAGAAATTGATTTTCATATACCAGGTGTGATTCCTCACTCGACCATTCACTGTTGGGTTCTAATTAACAGTGCTGTTCCTAAAGTGGCGCTGGGAAACAGTAACAAAGCCTACACAGAACACGAGGCTAATGGCCATAGTAGTCGATGCCGTTGACACAGAAGTAAAAAAAAAAAAAAAAAAAAAAAAAAAAAAAAAAAAAAAAAAAAAAAAAAAAAAATAATAATATTTATTTCAAAATTTTTAGTTATTACATTTATTTTTATAATATATTACATTTAAATGAAATAAACAGTTATCCCTTAGAAACCATTATGGTTTAATCTCATGTAGTTATATAAAAATGTAAAACGTGAATTTAAAGAAAGAGAATACTCTAAAGAAAAAATAAAAACAAATTTAATTATTATAAAAGGGCGTTTGTATATCAGAGATTTCAATAAAATCGCAGACTATATAACTATCTAATTGAAATGTGAAGGATTTGAAATATTTTTTAAATAAATTGAAGTTGTTTAAGGTTAATAGAAGAGTTTTGTAGAATTCTGGTAAGTTATTATAAATTTTTAGGGAGAGGTAAGTATAGCACATTTGGCCTAATAATTTGTTGGCATAATTAGTAATAACAAATTTATTTATTTTTTGTCTTGTGTCACAGTTGTGTTCGATGTTTTTTAATATCTGTTTATGTTTGTAGGTATAGATCAGGAGATTGTAGAAGTACAGTTTTCTTAGATCAAATATGTGACTTTCTTTAAAAAGTAAATCTGTAGGGTATAGTATTGGTTTCTTATAGATTATTTTTAGAATTCTTTTTTGTAGGACCTGAAGTTTATTAAGGTATGTATTTGAGCAAGCACCCCAGCTAAGTATGCAATACTGCAGGCGTGATTCTACTAGTGCATGGTACAAAATTTTTAGTTGACTTAGTGTTAGTATTTTACTTAGACATTTAAATTTGTAAATTAGAAGCCTAAGTGTTTTAGTTATAGATTCGATGTGGTGATCCCATCTTAAATGAGAGTCGATGGTGATACCTAGATATTTTATATGAGTTAATTGGTGTATTACGGCGTCATTACCTATACTAAGGGTATTAAAATTCGGTAAGTGGTTTTCATAACTAGCAAAAGGTACGTAAAAAGTTTTCTCAAAGTTTATGGATAGTAACTTGTGATTAAACCAATTGAAGATTTTTGCCAGATCTAACTCCATTTTTGTTTTTAGGTTCAGCCACGAATCAGATGAGTACAGTATTGCAGTATCATCAGCAAAACTATATATGGTCCCTGCAATTTTTTGGGTTAGTAATCCATTTATATAAGGAGAATAATAAGGGCCCGAGGATGGAACCTTGAGGCACTCCGTAACCCAATAATTTTTCATTGCTTAGTGTTTGTTTGATTTTTACAGCTTGTTTGCGATCTTTTAAATAATTTTTAAGTAGTGCTAGTGTTGGTCCCCTTATACCAGCATCCTCCAAGGTTTCTAACAGCTGTGTATGATCCACAGTGTCAAAGGCCTTGGCAAGATCTAAGAAAATGCATGCAGTAGGTTTCCTAGTGTCAACTCTATTATAAACTTCACCGATTAACGCAGCTGTCGCGTTTATTTATTTGAGATTTGGTGCGTTATATCCAGATAATCGTTTAGCCTATTTTTCAAAGAAGTTTCAAATATTTTAGCAAAGGTGTTAATTAATGAAATTGGTCTATAATTAGCTACTTTTTTTTTATCACCCTTTTTGTAGATTGGAATGACTATAGCCTTTTTGAATAAATCGGGACATATTCCCGTCTCGTAAATTTTGTTTATTAAGTACACTAAAGCTGGGGTTATTTCATCTGAGATCATTTTAACTGTTTCTGATTTAATTCCGTCTTCGCCAGGTGCTTTTCCTGTTTTCAGGTTTTTTATTAACGAGGAGATTTCTTTGTTTTCGGTTGGAAACAGATAAAAGGATCTCAGAGTTGTTTGAGTTTTAGGGGGTGGTGAATGTGGTTTTTTTATTTTGGAAGCATACTTTTTGCCTACCGATGAGTAATGATCATTAAAATAATTAGCTATATCAAGTGATTGAGTTAAGATTTCATTATTTTCAGATTGTATTTCTTTAATTGTATGATCTTTATTTTCACAAGTTATTTCCTGTACAGTCTTCCAAAGATTTTTTGTGTTACCTTTATTATATTCAATTTGTTTTTGATAGTATACCGATTTAGCATCAATTATTAGCCTATGCTCTACATATGGCACTTCGGTCATATCTTTCCTTTGAATCCCAAAGAAATCTAGAAATGGAAGATAATCTTGAAGATAGGAAAACCTATATCAAAGTATATGTTTGTTTGCAGCAAGAACTTTGTGAAAGACGGTTTTTTTAGTGGTAAGTTTGATGAAGGTTCTTGTAGAGACTTCCACATATAATTTTCAATTCTGTTGTCATTTGCTATCACATTCTTTGAATTTATTTGTAATTTCGCAATACAGTGACTTCAACAACACAGAGAAAGCGTTTGAAAAATGGATCTCTTCCTAGCCAGAACCTTCCAGTGCTCAAACACTAAGCAATTAAGAAAGAAGTAACCAAAGTAGGGTGAGAAAGGACTCGGAAAATAATAACTTTCATTACATAATATTTAATTCATTACAGGCTTAGGTAGAAATCAAATGAAAATGAAATGCAGGCCAAACAACATGGAGATGAGCAAGTGGGGGTAGAATTATTAAGTGAACATGATGAAAGATGTACTCTTAATTTATTATTATTATGAAAAAAAAACATATTTTTGCTTAGCCAATCATTTATTTAAACAATAAACATGTAACATCTTATTGAAATATTTTTTCTTTCTCCCATTTTTGTGTCAAATCTGTGCAACTCGCTGGTTCCAACATCTCAAATCTAAAACATGAAAGAGACAAGTTGAACAGGAAATGCAGTTTGAAAATAATATTATCTTCAATTTTTAGATGTGCTACCATCTATGGTAAGAAGAGAGTATTGCCATTAAATTTTGACTGAATCTAGTCAAGATGTCACTCTCTTCTTTTTTATCCCTTTCAGAGATTAATACAAAGTAAGTAAACCAGTAAGGAATTTTAATTTATCAGATTCGACATCCTAAGACCGGTTTCTGCCTTTCGGCTTCATCAGTTAGGCTTTTCGAATCCAATAAATAAAAATTCCAAACTCGTACAAGTCAATAGCTAACATCTAAAAATGTTATCTTATAGCGGATATAGCTATTGACTTGTACGAGTTTGGAATTTTTATTTATTGGATTCGAAAAGCCTAACTGATGAAGCCGAAAGGCAGAAACCGGTCTTAGGATGTCGAATCTAATAAATTAAAATTCCTTACTGGTTTACTCACTTTGTATTAATCTCTGAACGGGATAAAAAAGAAGAGAGTGACATCTTGACTAGATTCAGTCAAAATTTAATGTCAATACTCTCTTCTTACCATAGATGGTAGCACATCTAAAAATGTTATCTTATAGCGGATATAGCTATTGACTTGTACGAGTTTGGAATTTTTATTTATTGGATTCGAAAAGCCTAACTGATGAAGCCGAAAGGCAGAAACCGGTCTTAGGATGTCGAATCTAATAAATTAAAATTCCTTACTGGTTTACTCACTTTGTATTAATCTCTGAAAGGGATAAAAAAGAAGAGAGTGACATCTTGACTAGATTCAGTCAAAATTTAATGTCAATACTCTCTTCTTACCATAGATGGTAGCACATCTAAAAATCTTATCTTATATCGGATATAGCTATTGACTTGTACGAGTTTGGAATTTTTATTTATTGGATTCGAAAAGCCTAACTGATGAAGCCGAAAGGCAGAAACCGGTCTTAGGATGTCGAATCTAATAAATTAAAATTCCTTACTGGTTTACTCACTTTGTATTAATCTCTGAAAGGGATAAAAACGAAGAGAGTGACATCTTGACTAGATTCAGTCAAAATTTAATGTCAATACTCTCTTCTTACCATAGATGGTAGCACATCTAAAAATGTTATCTTATAGCGGATATAGCTATTGACTTGTACGAGTTTGGAATTTTTATTTGTTGGATTCGAAAAGCCTAACTGATGAAGCCGAAAGGCAGAAACCGGTCTTAGGACGTCGAATCTAATAAATTAAAATTCCTTACTGGTTTACTCATTATCTTCAATAATTACTAACCTGTTGACATATATCATTGTAGCAATGATATGTTTGCAATATGCCCCTAATGATGAGGGCCTAATCCTGCTTTACAGGAACATTGACAAATCCAGGTATCATTCAGTTTTATGGTGATTTCATGTGGGAATTGTAAAATTGTTCATATTCTTTTGATGATTTTCTCATTGGAGCCGTCAGTTCCACATAAAATTATGTGACCAGCCTTAAAAACCTCTTCACCTTCCTTAATTTGCCTAACACGTTCACCCACATAATCCAGAATGTCCGACATTGATATTTCAACTTTTACAGGCATAAAAATACAATGACAGTAACTCTAAAACCAACTGAAATTCGAAAATCAACCTTCAATTCAATTGTACAATGAATAAAAATGAACTTAAATCTCTGAGAAAACTGAAAAACAAATCTTATAAAAACTGTGATTTTAAAGTGACCAATTGACAGAATATTCGCAGCGCCATCTGCCGGCTCATGATTTTTCCCTATACACAATAGTAGACTTACTTTTTAACGTAACGGGTTAAAATAATTCGAACTCACCTGACCCTTGTTTACAAGATTTACGGACTGGCTATTTGGGTTAAAATATCAAAAAATAACGGATGGATAAAATTTTACATATTCATTAGAGAATTACCACTATGAACTCTAAATTACCTATATGACTTTAAATATTACAAACTGTGTGTTTTATTCCATTTATTTCATTAGTCTGACAAAATCAATTGTATATTGGGCATGGCAAACTCTTAACGCATGTTTTTCCTCACTCATCCACCATTTAAAGTTGATACAAATAAAATTAAGACCTTCAACTTCCTTTGTCTTCCTCTAGCTTCACATTATTGCTTTTTGCGACTATTCTTTTAACATGACTCAAATGAAAGAAGTTCTTTCTCCCTTAGTTATTTTTTTGTTCGCTTTTTATTTAAAATTCCGCTATAAAACTTCAGCAAGTAATTGGATCACTCTGAGCTGCAGCTACCGTTTCATCTGGACTCATTACTTTCTTGTTTACTCCGCAGGAGGATGCCAGCTTGTCATAAACGGAACTTCAAGGAAATGAGCTTTACTATTGCATCCTTGATAAACGAAAATTATCTTATTTGTTATAGTGTGGAACATAACAATTAGAAGTCATATTCAAAAACACACTTTTCTATTTACAGAAACTGTCAAATAAATCAAGAGAAAATAGTAATCTAAGAATTTCTTTAGTTTAAATGAAAATCCTGGTTTTTTAAAAGATTTTCTGAAAAAAAAACTACGAGGCTAAAGGTACGATTAAAAATTTATTTTCTAGGGTTCATTTATAGGTTTGGCTGATAAAAATACTTCTGGGACACCCTGTATAATATACTGTAACGGTTAACTAATTCCAATAGCTCGAAAAGAGAACAAAAAAATGAATATCTAGCACGAAGAATTAAAAATAAACAGAAGTGTATTAATATGAATGAAAAAAATTCAAAGAAATTTACCTGTCAAAATAAGTGAGGTTATATTTTGGTAAAACAAGAAAACTTAAAGAAAAATCAAGAGGAGAAGTCCAATTATTTATCCTATCGTTGTTCCTGTTAAATAATCCAAATCCTGTTGTATCCTGACTATTCTATCCAGATCCAGTTGTATCCTGTATTAATTTATCTTATTCCTGTTTTTTGTTTCCTAGAAGATATTGTACCATCTTAAATTGACTAGGAAGATAATCAGAATAAAAAAGTCGTATTAAAGGTACCAATTTACTATATTAAAAATCTATATTTAAAAATGTTTAAAAATAAAAAAAGGCCACAAGTTTTACAATTAATTAGGTTAGATTTAAAAAAAAACTAAATTACTTAGATTAGAATGAAGCATTGGAGTAAAGTAAGAGAGTAATCATAAGATTTCTGCTAGTTGTTGATTTTGTAAATAAGAAAAATATTATGCTTACCTTATTCTGGCAAACAACTCTTTCACATAAAATAAAAGGTTATTTATTTTGAATATTAATAAATGTTTACATATTTTTACTCGTCGTTATTATGCATTTCTACAATCACGCGGTCAATAGAAACACTTCCTGAGTTTAAGATTCTCAAATTTTCTACTTGATAGTAGATGGCGCTCAACAAAATTATCCACAACAAATACGGCAGAAGACAATAAGAACAAAAAGATATAGGTAAAATTTAAAATTTGTTATAAATATTAAATTAACAACAAACCAAATTAAAGAGCTAAGGTCGAGGTTGGTTAATCTATTAATAAAATCAATAATACCATAATAGGTTATGTACTAAAACTCAAAATTAAATAAATCAAATAATAAAAATAAATATTCAATAAAATTAATTTTTCTTATACACACCGATAGTACGTAACAATACGTATATAAAATATCTCTTATATCTTAAACATTAAGGGCGCGGTCTTCCTGTGTATAAAATCCTATGCTGCAGACCAAAAGTTAAATCGACTGATTTCCGAATGTAATGGGATTTAAAATATAATTTTCAGACAAATTAAAGATAAAGGTCTAACTTAGGTAGTCTTACTATTCTAAATCGATAAATTTATTATTTTCTATGGAAACGACAGCTTCAAAATCATCCAATTTTTTTAACCTTAAAAGTGGCATTTAACAATCTATATATCCTCGATTCTGAAAAAATAAGAAAAATAAACATTAACTTGACCTAAGTTAAACCTTTATCTACAATGTGGTTTAATCAGAATACATCAAAATACTTTAATTTATGAAATCAGTCGATTTGAAATTTTGAAGTCATTTCAAATTAATTTGAAAGTTTGGTCAAACAATGGCGTCTAAAAATTCTTTACCCATAGGTATTCAGTATATATATATATAATTATATATAGATCATATAGGTTTTAACACTGTAAGAAAGATGGTGCCCGAAGCAAATCAAATTTGCAATGGATGCCAACCCATCAGCTGAGATATTTAGCGGGGTGATACCATAATTAGCCCAGTTGTGAGAGACTTTGACCTCTCATAAAATGTGATATCGCTTTAAAAGGTGTAGAAAACGATAAAAAAATCTTTGCGGCTCGAAAGTGTATGCTAAATTCGAAAAACTAATAGCACAACCACGTGAAACAGCAAAAAATTTTACTATTATTTATATTTCAGATAACATTTGTTCACTTTAAATTTTATTTTAATGTAATATACTTAAATGTTTCTTTTCAAATTATATTGCTAATTTTATATTTTGTTTGTTAACTGTTTCATTTTATTCATTGAATTGTTTTCATTATTCTACAATAAATTATTGATATTTTGTAAACTATAAACGTCACTTATAGCAAATTTTATCTCAAACTATAAAAATGCCATTTTTGGTTTTACTGTACAACTCAAGAAAATCAATAAACTCTGTAGATTTTTTTTATCTCTAATTTTTTCCAAAAATTCAATTTTTTTCCCATTTCATCGTATTCCTATCTGTTATGGTTTAGAATATAGCAATGTTGGCACATAATAAAAGAAACATGCACTCAAAACACAAAAAGAACGCTGCAATTGTATTTATTGTCTTTGTAATTAAAGTAAAGTAAAGTTTTTGCTCTCCAAACATTTAAAAAACTTTAATCAGAAAGGAACATTCTAAGTACGCCGAATATAATAATATATCATGAATTTAAATTTTCGCGGGAACTCACAGCTGTTGGTTGAAACTGTTCATTTGGCAACGTGGGTTAGCTAACGTTTCGTCTGAAAGTTGACGAGATTTTAGAGCATTTATATTTGCATGTATATTTTTTATTACTCTGAACACGAGATGCTTGTTGCGCATGTCGTTTAACTGTCATAACGCGGGAATTTTTAAAAATAATTCAACATTATTTGTGTCGATATGTTATCTATCCATTAGAATAAAAATATATAAAGTATTTTAGAAAAGAATTAGAGGTAATATTATAAAGTAAACGATAAGAATATATATTGAGATGAATTCCGTAAATTATACGATTTTACTTTGACATCTTTCAAACATCTCCTCTTCCCAAACCAAAAAAAAAATCAACATCCCATAGCAACCCTGTCAAATTTTAAATACCCCTACACATAATTTTAAAATAACTAAATTCCTAAATAACAATTGACAACATTTACATCATTACAATATATTCAAAATAAATGATATTTTGTATGACTTTCATAATAAATTAATTTTTACTTTTTAATAGTTAGTATGTGTAGGAATCATGATTTTTCTTAATCAGTTATAATCACTACTAAATTGTCAATGTTTCAAATTATTACTTTCCATGGAACACTTATTTATCAAATTAAAAAAATGTAATAATTTTGTGTATAGACCAATATAATGAAAAAATTAAATATGCGAATTTTGTCATGAAAATCGGTATATGGGGTTAAAATAATATTCTGAACAACTTTTTCTAATGTTTTTCGATATCTCTAACGCGAAGCAAAATATCGAGAGTTTGAAGTTCTGATTTTATCTGATTATCTTAAAAAATATGACCCGTCACTTTGTCCAATTGTGCAAAAATTTAAAAGAAAACCTAATTTTCAATCGAAAAAGTTGGTTTACAAATTTTCAATTGTTTAACTTTATCAGAGTGCTCGATTTCTTCGTAAAACCTCGGCTTTAAGATGATATGAAAAAAATATTGTTCGTATAGAATTTCAATTCGTATAAAATCTAAAAATAAATATTTTGCTTTGAAAAAATTACAGCTGCTTATTTAAAACACAAAAAAAGAACGTTTTCACAAAAAAAATATTTTTCGGTCTTCCATGCAGAAACAATAATATTGTAGACCAAAAGTTAAATCGACTGATTTCCGAATGTAATAGGATTTAAAATTTAATTTCCAGACAATTTTTTTTAATCTTTAATAGTACTTTTATCAACGCTGCTTTGTACACTCTATGGAATATTTTTTTCAAGAAATACAGCAGTAAGATTTTTTTAGGCTTCAAAGAACACTAAACGACAAAAGAATTTAACAGTGTAAACTGTAAACACACTGAAATCAAAACAAATCCCAAGTTCACACACGCATGCGCAGGCAGCAGGACTCTTGTGCAATTCCGGACCTTTGCCATTTATCACTTCGTGAATATTTTGGATTAGTAAAAAGGTAAAAAGTTAATATCTATAATACGGTAAGCGTATTGTATTATTTGCCTCAGTAACCCGAGTTAAATAACGCCGGCGCCGTCCGATTGCTCACGAAATCTTTTCCGACCTTACACCGGCTTGGCGGATAATTTGAAATTTGAGATTGTATAGGTACTGTGATTCTTCCATGATTGAGATGTTCACAAAACCATAGCATAACGAGTGTTGTCTGTAAATACCTTTATAGAGACAACCTATTACAGTGGGATGCGTGATTTTGCATTTTTTAATTCTATTTAGGTCTTAGTTAAGGATTAACAAATTAAACATTGAGCTATAGTCAATATTCATTTTCAAAGGTGTAGAAAATAATAAGCATAGTTCAACAACAAAAATATAAATAGATGATAAAGCTTACTTTTTATCAGATAAAATCAAGGATCTCGGGTTTAAATAGTCTTCAAGAAAAATTCGGGAGAAAATTTGAACCAATAAAACCGAGGAAACAATATTGCTAAAGCGGCTTACTTCTTTGATACAATTATCTAGGAGTCTAGGGCCACCGTGAGCTGAACCAAAGTTCAAAGGAAGCCTGCCGCCTTGACTTAAAGAGTGGCTCTTTGATCTACAAAGAAGCGCCGATGCAACTTGACACGTGTCGATAGTTATCATAGCTATATACTAACTTTGAAATGAGCAATAACATCACTCTGTATCTATACATTTGAAAAGGGCATTTTATTTCGAATTGTTTCCGACTTGTAAATATCTTTGACATGTTCACCTAAATCGTAATTATTCATCGTTCGCGTGGTTAATTTTTCTTTCGTTTCTCACATAAGTAGGTACTTCATAACGAGGAACAAATAACTGAAAAGAAAATGTTATTTTGATATTATCAATGCCGCAGTAACAAATTATTTTAATTTTAAGAATTAAAAGAAAGATCTTATGGAAGTATCGTTTTCATTGAAAGGCTCTGTATAAATGTACCTACAAAGAAAATAAATGAAAAATAAAAAGTTAAGATTATACATTTTGATGATACTAAATATTGTTCTCCCCTTGTAATACACATAATAAACAGTGAATTTCTAGAATGATTTCTGTAACGAGAAAATTTCAAAGGAAGGTTTCTGTAACTATTTTGTTTAATTTAAGCATTTATCACGAGATACCAGCACCTCCCGGGCAGCATCTTATTTGACATAATTTGGCTGATATTTGACGTACAAGACCGCGCCCTTAAATACGTACAAAGGAAAAATCACTTTTATATTCAACAATTTACAAACAAAAATTGCTCTGAATGCTCTTGTAGCAAATACTCTATAAAAATAAAAGTGACATAATGTACACGAATGTGCAATATACACATAAACTTTATACTGTAAAAATAAGCGAATTATATCATATAATAAAAGTTTAAAAAACTTCACACCTTCTTAACACATATAAAGTTCGAGGAACGAATGTAAACTTTTTTCATTCGACATAAATTTTCCTTTATCCTCGCTTTCTTTTTTCATTACCGATTATACTGCAAACTCAATTTTAAACTTGCTCGAAATTATACAAATTAAAAGGACTCTTATCCAGAATCAAAAACGATAAAAGTAAGTTTTACGCGTTCTCATATCTTTTACTGAAATGGCATAAAGCGCCTCTATCGGAAATATTATTGAATTTTATTCGAATTTTATCTCCGTTATCCGATATTATTTCCATAAAATCTAAATTTGTTCGATATTGTTGGGAAATTTTGTGTCATTTATAATATTTATTAGATTCTTTGTTCGTCGCTCGATTAGATTTACTTTTTTTCAGGTTTACCGTTATTTTATTATATAAAGATCTTTAGCGACACTTTGGTCTAACGGGGAAACTATAAAGCTCTCTTCAAGGATTGTTCAAGGATCTATATAGAAAATACTATATGTAATTACAAGTGAAAAGCTATCGGAACTTCTTCCTAGAATGAAATTAAATTCCAAGGAGCATACAGAAATAAATTTCTGCACACCAGGGGTGAAAACTACTGAAGAAATAAACCGAAAAATTTCTCGAACCCGCGTCTCCAGTATTCCGTACTGATGCCCTAACGGCTAGACCACCGAGGTATGTAATCCGGCAATGGTCTAGCTGGTTAAGAGGAGATATATTAGGGATGTCCTTCCCAATTCAGATCTTTCACGGTTTTTTTCTTTATCCACTTTTTCATGATGTCAAGGAATACTGGAGACGCGGGTTCGATCCCCGCCTGAGGCAGAAATTTTTCGGCTTCTTTCTTCAGTAGTTTTCACCCCCTGTTGTACAAGAATTTATTTCTGTATGCTCCCTTGGAACTGTATGTAATGTCCAGTAAGAAAAATCATTATAACATGAAAATCAATAAAGAAATGAGATGTCTAAAAGTCTAAAATACCCCAAGATCTCAATTATATAATAAATTAATTTTTATTTATTTGCGACGTTTCCAAACCACTCAAATAACCAACGTTCCACATTTCATTTCAATACACTCTAAAGTTAATCTCTTTTTAAAGACAGACTATCTTAATTGGTAACAAGAAGGATTTCGTGATGAACGAAATGAGTCTACTCTTTAGTTTCGATTGTATTTATTAGGTTGGCAGTACATCTTCATTTTCCGACCGTTGCGTGTTGACTTTTCCAGGACACCTTTCCTCGCCGTTCACCCACTTCATTTAACTTTTAATTAACATGATTTTCCGAGTTAAACGATTTTCACTGAGTGGGTTAAAAAATAAATAAGAGCTTGAAGTGAGTATTTTCTGTTGTAACCTAATTTTAATAAGATTTTACATTCCTCGTGGAGTTTAAACCACTTAAAGGGATCATTGACCTGTTGGCGATGTTCCAAAACCGAAAATAACCAGTTGGGGACCCACCTGTCCTTTCTCTCTCTCTCCAAAAGAAAGTAAGGAGGAGTCTCATTCAAAAATCTTCATTACCGCTGTTGAGCCTTTAGAGCAATTGAAGTATTACTAGTAATAACATTAATAAACTAAAAAAAAGTCGTTTACAAGGTCAGCATCATCCGAAGTCAATAATCATACTACAGTATAAATAATAAAATTAATATTGATTTTTTTTTTCAGGTTGTTGGAGGCCAGACTACGATGGCGTTAAAGGTAAAGGGGCCAGAAGACAGATGGGTAGATTCGGAGATTACAGCTGTGATTCTACGTGGGAGCTCATCGAATCTGCCGCTCAACTTATGACGACACGTCATTATGATAATGTGGAGTTTGTTCTTTGGACAGGGTGAGTGCTGTTGTTAATTAATAACAAATGAATTAGTTTATAACGAAGGCTTTATAGTAAATCTTTTTACGTTTTGACTTATTTGAATTTGAATCACTCTTATATCTCGTGTTGTTACGTTTAGAGCAGACTAATTTTCCATCTAAAATCCTGCAAACTTTTTGCTAAGCCTTTAAAATAAAAAGCACTTTTACAAATACCTTTGAGAGTAATAATTTATCAAAAACTCCGGTAATTACGTTAAAAAATCATAACCAATTAAATAAAGATCCCGTATTAGTGGCAAATCGGTTCTTAGAATATTTTAGCAACATTCCTTTAGAACTTAAAAATTCTGTAAGATGTCATGAACTGTCAGATAAGCCTGAGAATCATGTAAGTCTACATAGCAATACTTTTTCTCTACGAACCAGCTACAGAATATGATGTGCTAAGTATTGTATCCAGCTTGAAGAATTCAAACTCGCAAGGTGATGATCAACTAACTTCAAACTTATATTTTATTTATAATGAAACCGTTAGCTTTTCTAATAAATGACTGTATTCAAGTCTGGAGATGAATCTTTAGTAACTAATTTTAGACCAATTGCCTTAATCAGTCCATTCTCTAAAATATTCGAAAAATTTGTTTCAAATCAAATAATGAAATTTATGGTTAAATATAATCTGATAAACAAAAACAATATGGGTTTCAAAAAGGTAAATCAACTATTACGGCCATAACACACCTAATTAATACTCTATGTGAAGAACTAGATAAGGCAATAAGGTGGTAGGTACTTTTCTAGACTTGAGTAAGGCTTTCAACCTGGTGAATCACAAAATACTTTTAAAGAAATTAGATTGGTACGGTTTAAGAGGTACTGTTAATAATTGGGTCAAGATCTATCTAGATAACTGAGTTCAATACATTCAAATTAATGATAAAAGATCTAAAGACAATGTATGTTCTATAAGTGTCCTACAGGGATCTGTGCTAGGCCCACTTTTATATATAATATACGAGAATGACTTCAATACAAAAAAATTGTTTTTGTTTGTCGATGATACATCCTCTATTATAATCGAAAAGAGTTTAGGTCAGACGATCAATACAGAAAATGCTAAAATTAAACAGTCTGCAAATTGGCAATAAACTTGTACTGAATGAAAAAAAAAACAGTAGTTATGCGTTTAAGCCATTTAAGATCTTCCTTAGATCATTGTATCCTTGTGAAGTATAGTAATTCTAAATCTCTTAAACAAGTTCCGACCACTAAATTTCTCGGAATGAATAAGTATATCTGAAAATCGTACATGGTCTAATCATATTGAATATCTTTCTAAAAGATTAGCTCCACAATGCTATTTAATTTATCAACTAAGCAAAACAGTAGAAAAATCTGTATCTGCTGTTAACATTATATCATGCATATTTTCATTCATTACTGTGTTACGGTATTGTAGCGTGGGGCACATCAGGAGAAACCCAAAGACTCTTAATTTTACAAAAAAAGGCACTGAGAAATATTATGAATGCTACAAGAAGAACAAATTGACGTGTTCTATGTCATTTTATATGATCTAAAGATGATTATGATTATTGTGATTATAATAAAAAATTTTTAGATGTGCTGCCATCTATGATTAGAAGAGAGTATTGACAATTATTAAAAGCAAAAAATTCCCGGTGTATTGGGGTTGCATACACAATTTGCATTGTGTGTTGCAAAGCTTTTATTTGACTGATTCTAGTCAAAATGTCACTCTCTTCTTTCGTATCCCTTTCAGAGATTAATACAAAGTTAGAAAACGAGTAAGGAATTTAATTTATCAGATTCGACATCCTAAGACCGGTTTCTGCCTTTCGGCTTCGTCAGTTAGGCTTTTCGAATCCAATAAATAAAATTCCAAACTCGTACAAGTCAGTAGCTATATCCGCTATAAGATAAAATTTTTAGATGTGCTGCCATCTATGATTAGAAGAGAGTATTGACAATTATTAAAAACAAAAAATTCCCGGTGTATTGGGGTTGCATACACAATTTGCATTGTGTGTTGCAAAGCTTTTATTTGACTGATTCTAGTCAAAATGTCACTCTCTTCTTTCGTATCCCTTTCAGAGATTAATACAAAGTTAGAAAACGAGTAAGGAATTTAATTTATCTGATTTGACATCCTAAGACCGGTTTCTGCCTTTCGGCTTCGTCAGTTAGGCTTTTCGAATCCAATAAATAAAATTCCAAACTCGTACAAGTCAGTAGCTATATCCGCTATAAGATAAAATTTTTAGATGTGCTGCCATCTATGATTAGAAGAGAGTATTGACAATTATTAAAAGCAAAAAATTCCCGGTGTATTGGGGTTGCATACACAATTTGCATTGTGTGTTGCAAAGCTTTTATTTGACTGATTCTAGTCAAAATGTCACTCTCTTCTTTCGTATCCCTTTCAGAGATTAATACAAAGTTAGAAAACGAGTAAGGAATTTAATTTATCAGATTCGACATCCTAAGACCGGTTTCTGCCTTTCGGCTTCGTCAGTTAGGGAATTTTTTGCTTTTAATAATTGTCAATACTCTCTTCTAATCATAGATGGCAGCACATCTAAAAATTTTATCTTATAGCGGATATAGCTACTGACTTGTACGAGTTTGGAATTTTATTTATTGGATTCGAAAAGCCTAACTGACGAAGCCGAAAGGCAGAAACCGGTCTTAGGATGTCGAATCTGATAAATTAAATTCCTTACTCGTTTTCTAACTTTGTATTAATCTCTGAAAGGGATACGAAAGAAGAGAGTGACATTTTGACTAGAATAAGTCAAATAAAAGCTTTGCAACACACAATGCAAATTGTGTATGCAACCCCAATACACCGGGAATTTTTTGCTTTTAATAATTGTCAATACTCTCTTCTAATCATAGATGGCAGCACATCTAAAAATTTTATCTTATAGCGGACTTGTACGAGTTTGGAATTTTATTTATTGGATTCGAAAAGCCTAACTGACGAAGCCGAAAGGCAGAAACCGGTCTTAGGATGTCGAATCTGATAAATTAAATTCCTTACTCGTTTTCTATAATAAAAAAATTGTGACTTGTTAATAAATTTTTGTTGCATCTAATTAACCGTTTCAATATAGATTCAAATATTCCACGGACTTCGTTATGGTTTCAACAAATAACTGTCAAACTAATAAAAGTATGATATGTCATTTTCCCCAAATTTTTGTAATTTAAATCTATGTTGAGCAATACCAAAAGACTGGAAAGAAAATTCAAGTAGTTGTATATGCGGGAACGACTTGACTGAATGGATATTTTTGGAAAATCAAAGGTAAAGAAAAAACTTGCTTAATTAACACATGGCGACCCTTTTGAGTCCTCGAAATTATGAAGTAAATGCTCTGGAAAAAAGGGAATACTTAATTGGAGAGAAGATCTGTCAAGTCTCATACAGATGTCTGGTCTTTGGGTATAATTGTATAATTCT
The DNA here is from genome assembly GCA_949320105.2 of Crepidodera aurea. Classification (NCBI taxonomy): domain Eukaryota; kingdom Metazoa; phylum Arthropoda; class Insecta; order Coleoptera; family Chrysomelidae; genus Crepidodera; species Crepidodera aurea. Next base: position 3,560,256 of record OX439474.1, read on the forward strand.
ATTTATAATGTTGATGCGAAACAAGTGCAATAGCACTTATCGTTAATCATTCATTGTATTTATTGAATAAAGTAATAATATAAATGTTAATAATACGAACGTCATTTGTAATGATCATTTTCCGATAAGTAAAATAAAAAATTCGTCTGGTATTTTTCAATTTTAACAAAATATTACGGTTTTCCTGCTATATCGTTCGCTTGACGGGTACTTCCTGTTTGAGCTACGATATACATAACAATTTGTTTTATATTAAAATTTATATAATAAAAGTTAGCTAAAGAAAGATAAATATAAACCGTATGCCGGTGTGTATTTTCTTTCATGTAAAATTAATAAAAAAAATCGGTGCAAAATAATCTAAAATATTATATAGTAGGTACGCATTCCTTTTGAAATTTTTAAATCACCCGCTTAGCGTTAAAAAACACAAATTGGCTTCAACGTAACCTTAAAATAACGTTAATTGTCACATTAGTTCGTCCATTAGAAATTTTACTTTAAAGTTACCAATAAAATAATAATCGCGTCAGTGACAAAACCATTTTATATCTTAAAAATGGAAATTAAATTTTTTTCTTTTTGTTATATTTCTGGACATGGTAATTTTGAAAAAACCTGTCCGGCGCCCTCTGGGTTACAATTTGAATGCTTTTTCTAAAAGTTACAAATTAGAGATCTTAGAACTTCTCCTGGCATATAAATTTCTCCTGTAGGCACATATTAGAGATACTCAAGATGGGTAAACTGACATTTTCTTTTTTGTTTGTTCTAGATATTACCATGTTTACTGCAGATTCCGCTTTGTTGTCTCAGGTCTTGGGTTTTAATTAACATTTTTCATGGTATCGCGTATTCTTCGCGTTCGTGCGATCGATTTCTAGCGTTCTATTTGCATTTTTATGTTTCGGGAAAACCCCCGCCTGCAATTAAACACATAAAACGAAGTTCTCTAAATCCTTACGAAATAGTAATTAATGTCTTAGTTTACTTTTATGCTTCTTAAAACTAGGAAATGGATATCTGGAGAAAAATAAAAGTAGTTTCTCAGCTTTAACTGGGATGGTTTTATTTGCTGCATTAATGGCGTCAAGGTTTTAGGAGTGAAAAATTTAAATAGGACGGTATTTTAATTTGTAATAAATATTACTTTTATGGTGCAACAAAGAAACGAATAAAAACGTTAATTGCAGAAAGATTTCGGTCGTTAGTAATTTGGGTAATCAATGAAGATATATTGGTATTTTAAAAATATAGAAAATTGGACTTCAAAGAAAGTATCTTGACTTATCGAGTGTGCAGTTTAAAAACTCATTTTATGTTAAAAAAACTCCCTCTACATTTTAAACTAAGTCAGTCATATGTTTTTGATTTGGTGTAGATATAAAAACGACCATAACTAATTCTCAACAATGCAAATTTCGACTTTAACATTAGAAAAACAATACATATGTCAAAGTTCTGTTTTAACGAAAATATTTATACATACAGTTTTTTTAAAATTTACTGTGGATATAAAGGCAACTGTTTAATTTTCAAGAAACAAATTAAACATAAACTCAAATCGAAAACATCGCATCAAACATTTCGATACAGCGCTGAGGCGCAGAATTTCTAACGGACGTTTTCTAGGAACATGCAAGTAGTCACGTCCACCATAAACTCATAACGTCGAAATTAAATTAATCCTTGTCTTCTCAAGCGTGAGAGAAAGAGACAGACATAAAAAACTTACCCATTTAACAAAATCGATTCGCCCACGCGATAACAACTAAATTCTAGAATACTCGGACGGGTGGGGAAAAAAACTTTGAAAAGGTCCAGACTTTGCAAATTTAAAACCAGTGCGTCTCTAACTGCAAACCAGCTTAGAACCCTCCGTTGACCAGCGCAACGTAAAATTATTTCCTTTTCACAGTGGTACTTAGCTGCGAATCAGGCGGTCCACTTTATTGTTAATTTAAACCTAAATTCAGTGCTCCTTAGTGCAGCAAAAATTAGTGCTTTTTCACCACTCATACACACAACACCTAAAACTATTTTCTGAATGATGTGATCATTAATATGTGTTAGTGATTGTTAACACATATGTTAACTAATAATTTGTTCGTTGATTACTTATTAAAGTAATGTATTGTTAAGTTGTTTGTGATGTATTTATTTATTTAACATTTTAAATAAACCGTTAAATAAAAGGTGTTTGTTGTTTTTGTTAATGGAGTTGGGAAGATAAAACATACTACAGTGCATCCACAATCCATATAAATCTACAGTCCACTTAGAAGATACGATATAGTTCAAAAAGGCGATGATAGTACATCGGTCGTCCTGGTAAACTGATGCAACGTAGGGTTGGTTCCAGAACCCTCAACAGCAACTATGAAAAAGTCTAAGAAGTTAAAAAATTCTATTTCAACAGCTTGCAAATTAAAAACTAAAAAAGGTATTAAAATGTAGTATCCAAGACATGGGCGGAGTTACGGGGAGGCAATGCCGCCCCAACTTTTTTGTGAATATTTATTTTTATTTAGAAGGATGATTTTTTTATTTAGAAGCTATTAAATGTAACGTACCTATTCTGATAATAATAAATTAGAATTCAGAATTGCATGAGTGCAAAATGTTAATGCCATACAATTTGGGTAGTAAAATGATGTTATCACTTAATTACTGATCCCATCCCAGCTAGAGCTAGCCTAGGCTGCAAATAGATGACTTCAAAGAAAGGAAGTAGAAGCGGGATGAGTCAACTGGTGAAAAGTATCTTAAAATTGCGTTTTGAAGCTCCAAATTTTCAAAAATTTTTCAGGGGAAATTTTCAAAAATTTTCCAGGGGAAATTTTCCGAACTCACCGGTACGTACGCCCCACCAACATACAAGCCCAGACTCCGCCCATGATCCAAGAAAACATTTATACATTATTTGTACAGGGTGGCCAAATAATAATGCGAGGTACTGTATCTGGGAAACTATCCATCGTAGAGGCTTGCGGAAAAAAAAGTTATAACTAAAACGGCCAATAGAAAAACCTGAAAAATATTTTCAAGTTTCTAAAATGGCCGCTAGGGGGCGTAACTGCAATCTTGAATCTAAGAAAGTGATGTTTCTGTGAATTCCGCTATATTAACCTAACAAAAAAATACATGATCTTTAAAGTAGATGAGACGTTCAATTCACCTATTATTAATTTATTTATAATTTACCAAAAGAAATAAAATTACCATTAAAAGTCCAGGTGAATTTAGAGTCACCAATAGTTTTCTAGGGATCGTTCGTTCTTCGATCCTGCAACCGCTAACTAACTCAGAAAGAGACGGGGTGGATCTCCACACAGTAAAACGAAAAAGGTTGAAAAACCTACCTGTGCTTTTTATTTTTTTTTTTTTTAAAAAAAAGAATCCGGGGCGCCAACCAATTTACCCCAAAAGGTTGCTTGTAAACTTTCCTTGTCCTAGAAAATTGGTAAAAGGACGACAAAATAAAAAAAACAACCCTTAAAAAAAAACTATTTCCCTTATATTGGTTATTAAATATAAAATATATATAAACTATTATTCATAGTAAATCCAGACAAACTATCAATTGTAATATTAGATGAACCTAGTTGAAAGAAAATTTTAAAAAAAAGGGGGCCCTTGTAATTAAGGTAAATAACATGTACAGCACAATATGCAATATATGTACATAAGAAAGAATCCCAAATTTAATTTAAACTCCTACATATACTGATACGGAAGGTAGTAGTGGAATGATTATACTCGAATCTTTAAGTAGACCTTCGGCGATTGGTACCAATAGCAGAATGTAAATTAATTGTTTTAATATACCGCAGTTGTTCCTTTCTCAATAAAGGAATAAAATATTACCTTTCCCGTAGAAGCATTCACATTAAATTGATAATCTAAATACCAATACAATTTTTTTTTTTATTTTAACGCACAAATCGAATGTCTATCTATATGATCTTTCTGATCGTGAAGGATCGTATATAAAAAAAATGAAAATGAACTAACCTGGAGTTACTAATTTTTTTTGTACAGTTTACAGTAGCAAGTTCTTTTTTTTTAAAACACTTAAACTTAAAATATACCAAACAGAGGTCATCTAAGGACGTTGAAATCTTGTCGATTAGGAAAGGTTTCTAGACTGGTTAATAGTTCACTTCATCAGTAACAAAAAATCCCAAAATATCAAAATCGATGGGTACTTCCAAGGTCATCCGTTCTCAAAACAAAAATGCCGGTATAACGAAAAGTCTAACCAAGAAATAGACCTGCTGTATATACTTCACCTGGAAAGAGGATAAACTAGGTTTGATAACTACAATAAAATTACCTTAATGAAGGGTTCCAAAAATTCCAAAAGGGCCTCGTGATTTTTAGCCAAAAGAAAATCCTTTAACAGACGCTTAATAGTGTATTACCCAAACCTCTATTGTAACACATCCAACGTGCTAACTACCAAAACATCACACTATCAATAACTTTAATAAATTTGCGGTTGAAATCCTCAATATTTGAGATGACTTAACAGTCAAAAATTTACCAGCAAATTTTCTATTATGGCGTCACCACGAGAACTGACTTAAGAAGAAAAATGGTCTCCTCCTACTTAATGGATAGTATTCACAAAATCATGTCACACGAAATAACCATGACAATCAAGCGTACCAACCTAAGGCCTCGTTCACAAACGAAAGTAAGTTCAACACAAAACAAATATTATTTTCCACCAAAGGACGTCGTCGTGAACCCCACACGCACGCTGTGACATCCTAAATACAAAAAAAAATCAAGAGGACATATCATTAAAACGTATTGACATTTCAAGCCAAAACGAACACCATCTACCTATCAACAAAACGAACGTGCCTCAACTATTTAACCTAACAGAGCACGTCAAAATTTCAATTGTCATTTACAAATTTCTCAACTAACCCTATTTATTTATTTGTAAACATTACCCGGAAAAGACATTTTACATTTTAAACGAATTTGGACAAGAAAACCAAGGGATCTTAATATTAGATGTATCGGATTGAAGAAAACAGATCTAATGTCACCTTAGGTACAGTGAATTAGCTACAGCTAAACAATATAACGAAATGTCATTGTTTAGGGCCTCAAAATAAGGTATTTATATTAAAAATTTAAGTTAGTGTGACCATGGATCTTATAAACCTAAAACGAACGTAACATAGAAGATAATCTAAATCTTTTTTGTTTGACAATTTTTGCTGCATCTCTAAAAATAAAGTGGTGGGGGGTATTCAAAGGTTTCAGTAAAAAACACCCTGTACATTCGAAACGGCTGAGCCGATGTTAACAAACATAGGCTAGTTGAAAAGAGCTATTCTTGGGCTAAAAATGCTATAATATTTGAAGTTTTGTTAGTTTCAGATGTCGCCGCTAGAGGGCCTTTTTCGACATTTCGACAGAAATGGTTAATTTTCTCAAAAAAATTAAATGCATTGGTATGATTTCTTTCTCATGGAAAAGTAGCTAAATGATGCCTAAACAAGCTCGCGAAAACCGCATCTCGGTATCTTGTTCCTAACCTAAAATTTAGGCCAAAGAAAATTTTATACGGAAATCTCTTAAATTTTTATTTTTTTAAACTAATTAATTCCTTTTATTATGTAAGTTGTGGCCCTAAAAAGGACCGAATTAAAAAAGAAAGGTTTCTAATGCCCCGTAAATTCTATAAATGCTGACCATCACGCTCTATGTCCCCGTAAATGCTCGAAATTCTGAAGCCTCTCATGGGTAGACAAAACTGCAGCTTCAATTTCGGCTCTCGGTATGCATTACGAATCCGATTTTTCGTATCTCTCTGGTCGTAGGTTGAGTCTGAAAATTCAAGACAAGTTAAGTCTGGTGATCGCGCAGGCCATGGAAACAGACTTCCTCTTCCAATCCAACGCTGTTGTAATACTGCATTAATATTCTCTCACACAATAATGGAGAATTTTTGTTTCTAATTCTTTGGACCGATGAAGCCACCTTTAAAATCTGCACAATATGCATTATTGGTCTGCAGAAAATCCGCATTGGTTGCGTGAAGTTCAGCACCAAGGACGATGGAGTTTAAATGTGTGGTGTGGCATACTGGGAGGCAGAATTATTTTTTTTTAGCAATCCCTAAGTGGCAATATCTTTCTTGACTTTTTGGCCAATAAATTACCGTTGTTGTTGGAAGATGTTTCACTGTAAACACGTCAAAACTTATTTTTGCAGTTGAATGGTTGCCCAGCACATTATGCTATTATTGTGCGAGAGCATATTAATGCAGTATTCCAACAGTGGTAGATTGGAAGAGGAAGTTTCCATGGCCTGCGTGATCACCAGACTTAACTTGTTTTGATTTTCAGACTCAACCTACGACCAGATACATATGAAAAACCGGATTCGTTAATGCATTACGTAACATACCGAGAGCCGAAATTCAAGGTGCAGGTTTGTCTACCCATGAGAGGCTTCAGCAATGCATAGAGCGTGATGATCAGCATTTAGAGCATTTACGGGGGCATTAAAAACTTTTCTTTTTTAAATCGGTCCTTTTTAGGGCCACAACTTACATAATAATAGTATATTAAGTTTGGAGAACGGTAAGGGCTTTTTACCGATGGAAGACATTAGTTTGGAGGAGGAGCGAAGCGACGATTGGAGCAATAATAAACTATTAAATTATCCATTTTTTTTTATATTCAAAATTTCGATTCATCATATCAAGATACATGTTATGGTTGCTAGGTAGTTCCGCATAATAAGTCACTGCTGTCACTTAAAATATTGTTACATCAATTTTGGTTTTTTTGTGTTGCTTTTTCGATATTACTTTAAATTTTAAAATATGAGCGACAATAGTGACTCTGATGAAATAGAACAGGCATGGGAAGAAGGGCGTGCCGCAATTATTCCCGAGAAGTTAAAGTTGCGGTATGAGAATACCTACAAAATTTTTAAAAAGTGGTGTCAAGATAAGAAAGTAGATATTCAAGAAAAAAGTGTATTGGCATATTTCGTTCAAAGAAATACACAATTAAAAGCCCCTGGTAGCTTATGGGCAGAATACTCTAGGATGAAATCCACAATTTTTTTATATGATGGTAAGTTTTCTACTTTGATCGAGTATCTCAAAAGGAAAAACGTTGACTATAGGCCTAAGAAGGCTAGCATTTTTACACGCGAGAATTTTTCAAAATTTCTGATGGAAGCACCAGACGAGGAATTTCTAATTCACAAGGTAACATAAACTAGTTTACACAAGAAATACTCTAATAATGATAATGTTTGCACATTTGTAGGTCGCAATGATTTTGGGGATTTCTGGTGCATGTAGAAGGGAAGAATTATATAATATTACCATGAATGACATCGAAGAAAATGATTGTTTAATCAAAGGTAATACCACGAGTCCTCCAAATTTAATCTATAAAATTTCAGAGGACGAGTCGTATTTGAAAGGATTATTTTTTGAATCATTTTGTATTAAAAACAGAGAAAGACACTTTATACTCAAAAGTTCGATATTTTCTTTTACATTTAAACGCCAAATATTACAAACGTAATATAAGTTGCCTATCTAGTAGTAGGAATTTAAGATTATTTATTAAGTGTAACGTTTAGACGTTTTGACATTATGTTAGTTTTAAACGAATTTATGGATGGAGCTGTGTTGTATTGACAATAAACGAATAAAAACAGGTTAGTTTACAAATATATTTTGAAATTTGGTTATTAACATAGATTTGCAATACATTTTAGTATAATAATAATTGATAAATGTTTACATTTGACATCTCAAAAAAGGTAAACATAGTTTAATCAAAAAACAAAAACGACGAAGCGGTTTTATCAGTATAAAACACAATGATTGGTTAGGATCCTGAGCTGTTATTGGCTGAAACCACAAATCCTGACTGTTTTGACAGATGAAAAAAATAATCATTGTAAAATTACCCAATACAAAAACAAATTCTGGAGGAGTTTCTATTAGCAGTGAAAACTCAGCACAAACAAGTGGGATATCTTTAAGCAATTTAAGAAAATGTACAATATCATTTAATTTTAATAAATAATTTGTTAGTTTAGTATAATTATTGTTAAAAAATATTGTTACGTCAATAAATTTAGTTTTTGAGTGTTTCTTATTGATTATTATTATAATTTTTTAAAATATGAGCGACGAAAGTGGATTTGAAGAAATTGAACGGGTATGGGAAGCAGGATGTGCCGCAATAATTCCTGAAAAATCAAAATTTCGGTATAAGAGTACCTGTAAAATTATGAACAGTAAGTGAAAATTCTGAACGGTAAGTAAAAAATCTGAACTGTCATCAAAATAGACATGGTAAACAGTCAAAAATGACCAATCGTGCAAAAAAGGAATTAATTAGTTTAAAAAATAAAAATTTAAGGGATTTCGGTATAAAATTTTCTTTGGGCTAAATTTTAGGTTAGGAACAAGATATCGAGATGCGGTTTTCGGCAGCTTGTTTAGGCATCATTTAGCTACTTTTCATGAAAAAGAAATCATACCAATGCGTTTAATTTTTTTGAGAAAATTATCCATTTCTGACGAGATGTCGAAAAAAGCCCTCTAGCGGCGACATCTGAAACTAACAAAACAAAACAAATATTATAGCATTTGTAGCCCAAGAATAGCTCTTTTCAACTAGCCCAAGTTTGTTAAAATCGGCTCGGCCGTTTCGAATATACAGGGTGTTTTTTACTGAAACCTTTGAATACCCCCCACCACTTTATTTTTAGAGATATAGCAAAAATTGTTAAACAAAAAAGGTTCAGATTATCCTCTACTTTAAAGATCAGGTATTTTTTTGGTAGGTTAATATAGCGGAATTCGCAGAAGCATCACTTTCTTAGCTTCAAGATCGCAGTTACGCCCCCTAGCGGCTATTTCAGAAACTTGAAAATATTTTCCAGGTTTTCCTCTTGGTCGTTTTAGTTATAAGTTTTTCTTCCGCAATCCTCTACGATGGATAGTTTCCAAGATACAGTAACTCGCATTCTTATTTGGCCACCCTGTACATAAATTCTCCAAATCTCCTTAAACTCAAATTATCTTTTGATACCTCGCCATTCAAAAACCAATAAATCTATTACAGTTCTGATTTGACACTCGAGTATTTTTGATTTGGTGGGGATATAATGACTGATATGGCAATTTCTCAACAACACAGAGTTAGAATTCGAAATCTCGCCATTGTAACATCAATTTGTTGTTTGTTAAGTTTAACGTCTCTTTTCTGACCTAATGGCCTAAACTGGACGGGACCTATAGCTTATCGTGGGCTCCGAACCACGGTCCTCAATCACCTTAAGCCCAGGACTATGCCTTAGTCATGCAGGTGATCTACCGACTAACAAGTGTGTAATTGTGTCACCAACCGCTATCAGTTTCACGAGATATCCGATCTCATCCGGCCTGTCCGGCGTGAATGAAACTGCGTATGACACAAATACCTTTTTGCACTTGCCAAAGTCTTATTTGACTTTAATTCCACTTGAATGCGGCAGGATTCGAACCTACTCTCCGAACACTGACCAAGCTGAAACATATAAAAATCCATATAAAAGTAATTTTTGAATTTGATACCTTGTTTATGAAAAATCAGTTGAGATATTCAAATTCGGTGTTCAGGGGAATATTCTTACATCTTTTTAAAACTTCTAAATATGCATTAAATTCCCTGCTAAACCGTCACCGCAAATCCAAACATTTTCTTAAAAATGCACCCCTACCCGCAATCTCGACGATAATTTCCACCCCAGTTCTAAATTCCCAAATCCAACATCTGACTGTTCTTTCCCTGTTATAAAAAACCCAATAAAATCTGAAATCTCTAAATCCGAGAGCAAAATCTGGCGGAAAATAAGATTTTTTTTTAAAAGAAAGAAATTTTTCAACCTACACACATATATACATTCGCGATACGTGACCTTTGTCTCCTTTACGCTTAGAACTGTTTCGATATCTCTCCATTTCTCCATTGTTGAGGATTGGAAAGAGAATAGGGTAGAGGACAACGCCGGAAGTCATGGGCCGATCGATTTTAGCCTATTGCGGTTTCTGTTATACGTTATCCTTGCTCAAAGGTCACAATAATACAAGATGTATTAGGATTAAAGTTTATTTTTTTGTCTAAATCATAAATTGAATAAAATTATTTCTTGTTAATAATATATCCTTCTCTTATTCCAGTGATGGTATGTCTCATGCAGCGCGTCGTCTCCCAGAGGCCCGGCAGATGGAGCTTCTCCAAAACCTCACCGACTTGCTGGGCAAGACGTTTAAGTCCCAGTTCGTGTTTCCCGCCCTCGGTCATGACGACCCATTTCCAAGGGAAGAGCTAGCGAAAATGTGGTCCAGATGGTTGCCTACTGATTCCTTGAAAGCATTTCAATCAGGTAAAGTAACTGGTTTTGTAAATTTCTTATATAGTGCAGACCAAAGGCGTTACTCTGGCGACATTTGCAGAACACACTGGGAAGATAAAACAAGTTGTTACTGTATGAGATTTTTGGGATCGAACTATGTGGAGACAGCAATAGAACTGTGAGGTTAGAGTAGTTCTTCGAAAATCCTTCAGACTATTCAATCGAAAGCGCTTCGTATGAAAGCTAATACTTCCTGGTATTACCAATCAGACGCTGGTGAAAAGGCTACTCAGCCTGATAAAGGTAACAAACCTTTTCACCTGAACATAACGATGTAACTGACGTAGTACAATAAGTCTTAAGGTTGCAGTATTGAGGCATTTATAATCCTCAGTCAGGTACATCGTCTTAATCAATCAAGCAATCAATCAATCTAACAGACGCTTCACAACGATCTTGGGGTTTTATTCATTAAAGATGTCATCTAAGACAAAGGATGTGGTTAAAAAATCTTCTATATTAAGGAAAGATTGAGATGGTAGCCATAGCATATCTTCTAAATATTCTGTTAAATAAGTATATTGTCAAAAGACATGCAAAGCGACATGCTCAGCGAACCTGAAAGTGTTATTTATCATAATATACTCAAATAATGCGTCAGTATGAGAGGTTTCTGACGTACGCCACAAAAACTTTATTTATTTTTAATAGAGATGGAAACCGTGAAGATTTCCTTAACGAGCTACTTTTGGTATGGAAAACCGTAAAGTAATAAAACAAATTTTTTAATTAAAATAACAATTAAAACTTTAAATAGAATAATTTTTGCCAGAAAGCTCCACCAACTAAAATATCTAATCTAAAGAAACAGACCCAATTACTTTGTGAGTTCGCAACGGTATGAAAACGAATTATATTGACAGAATCGAAGTTTTGTGAAGGTACACAAAACTAATTAAAGAAGTCATTTGTTACGTGATTCGTCGGAAAAACAAACTTTGCTGCCGAGACCAGGTCGGTCGAGAACGATATCTACTTTGTAATTTGTTTTCCGAACACTGTAAGGTATTTAATTATTTAAGGTATTTTAATACTTGAGAAGTTTGGAAATCGTTCTTGGAGGGTGAACTGAAAAAGCCATTTAAGGAGTTTATTTATTCAAAAATATAAGTCGGAATAAAAAAGCTTTAACTGAAAGAGTTTTAACGCAGAATTTCGTCTTGCTCTAATTTAAATTTAAATTTAATTTAATTGAACTTTTCTTTTCCAAAGCTTAGTTATTGATCATTATCAGCATTTCCAGCTTTTACCACCCTATGTGCTTTTTTTAGAGCGACTCTTTTTATGTGTTTGTCTACAGAGCATATTTCATATTTCTTTTATCTCAAAACAGCATTTTCAGAATCGGTGTACAGGCTCTTCGGCTCTTAGGACCATAAAGAGGTTTTCAATAGTCGGTTATTTGATTCAGACATGCTTCTGGACTGATATAATTATACACCTGTGGGGACATGTAGTCCAAGGAGTAGTTGTTTTGGGTTCTCATGTGGTGCAAATCTTTTCGATATAATTGAATGTTTTATTACATAAACCTTAAATCTAAATATTAGACTGTAAAACTTTTACAACAGAAATTGGCCATCTCTTTTTTTTAGAAACGAAATATTTATAGGATCATTATCGAGAGGCAAGTAAAACACACTTAATAATTTACCACAATTTAAGCGGTTTATCCAAAGTTTCCTAATGGCTTTTTCAGTTTATCCACCTTCAATACTAAATAATTTAATACTTTGGTGTTTAAACCCATTACGTTGGTTGGTAAAAAGTTCTTTTCGACGTCATAGAACAAACTGTAGTGATTTGTTTTTAATATTTTAACATTAAAAGGATGCGGATATCCTTACAGATCTTCTGAAGAAATGTTATGAATGTTTATTAACAAATATATTTTTTTTTCTTACACCGGCTTAATTAAAATATTGTTATGATATGAAATGACATCAAAATTTTAAATGTTATCTTTAAAAGGGGACATTGTTATGGTATAAAAAAAATGGGACAAAATTATGAAAAATGTGGAGTTTTAAACGAATTAAAAAAAATATGTAAAACGGACTTAATAAAAAAAAATGGTGATGGTTGTTAGGAAAGTTTTTGTTAGTTGTTGAAGATAGAACTTTGAAGTATGTAAAAAAATGTCATAGATAAAGTTAAACATAAAAGGAATTTAAAAAAATAAAAATCGTATAATTACAATATTATAAATAATTATAACATTATCTCAATTGGCGCCAACAACGTGGGCTCGAAATTGAGTGAACCCAAAAACATGAAGGAAGAACAGGAGTATAGAAGAAGGAAAAGAACAAGTGGAGAAAAGAGTTTAATGGATTTTTTGAATGAGAGATTTGAAGAATTGAAACAAGAAAATGAAGATATGAGTAAAAATATGGATAAGTCGTTAGTAGAAATGGATAAAAAAAATCAAATAAGATTTGAAGAATTGAAACAAGAAAGTAAAGATATGAATAAGAAATTTGATGAAAACCGGAAAGAAGATCAAACAAGATTTGAAGAATTTAATCAAAAAAATCAAATAATATTGGTAGAATTCGAAAAGAAAACAGCCAAGAAATTTGAGGAACAAGATAAAGAAATTGATAATATCAAAAGTGAGACGAAACAAATTAGAAGAGATATAATAGAACAGAAGATAACAGTACAAGAAACAAAGACAGAACAAACAAAAAAAGAAATGAAAAGAATTGAAAGAAATGTAATGAATAATAGTAAAGAGATTAATGTAATAGAGAAATATATGGAAGAAATTACCCAAGACAATTGGAAAATTGCACAAGAAGAGAATTTAAAAACAAGAAAAGATACAAAACAGAATTTGAAAATAATGAGACAAGATATTAAAAAGAATGGGGAAGAAATTAATAATTTAGAAGAGCATATTAAAGGTTTTAAATTACAGGAAGAAACCATAACTACAGAAACAAATATTACAAGATGGAAATTAGAAGAAATAGAAAAGAAAATGTATCAAGAAAGGGAAGAATACAAAAAACAAATAGAAAGCAATATGGGAAAAAATGCAATTATAATGACAACAAATGGAAGTGAATTAAATAAAAATATAAAAGAAGTGAAGGAAGATCTTAATAAAAAAAATGAAAATAACTATAAAGAATTAGAAAAACAGTTTAAAGATGGATTTGAATTACAAAAAGAAATTTTAAGGAATAAAAACAGGTTAGGTCAAAATTATCACAAATGGAAAATAAAATTAAAGAAAATAACATTTAAGATATTTTTGGAACAATTTTGAAAATTAAAGATAAATTAGGATTCATTTGTTATTTTTTTTAAAAATACCAAATGAATGCAAATTTGGGGGAATTTGTTATGATATGAAATGACATCAAAATTTGAAATGTTATCTTTAAAAGGAGAAATTGTTATGGTATAAAAAAAATGGGACAAAATTATGAAAAATGTGGAGTTTTAAACGAATTAAAAAAAAAATATGTGAAACGGACTTAATAAACAAAAAATGGTGATGGTTGTTAGGAAAGTTTTTGTTAGTTGTTGAAGATAGAATTTTGAAGTATGTAAAAAAATGTCAGAGATAAAGTTAAAAATAAAAGGAATTTAAAAAGTTAAAATCGTATAATTACAATATTTTAAATAAATAATATTATCTCAATATATACAGGTTGCGCCAATTATTTCCACTCGATCTCTAGCACCGAAACTAAAAGAGATATCAACAAGATTTTTTGTAGGGGTAGACAGTGTCACTCGGACTACAATTTTAAAATATTTTGATGTATACAGGGTGGCTAATTTTTGTGGAATGAAAATTAATTTGGTTTTTTTAAATTGAACACCCTGTATACGATTATGTCTTCTGATTCTACTTAATATTAGATTTTCGGTAGTTTTTTGTATTTGTAAATCTGACGCGGCGTTGACAAGTTATTCCTATTTAAAGCAGATTTAATGAAAAAACAGCACTTCAGAAATATTAGCACAAAAACCACATTTTTTAAAAAATTCCTCAAAAAAGCTACTATGATGTAAATGAAACATGCACCTATCACAATACTCACACAACGTCTTCACCTGTTGCACAGGGTGTTTGCCGATGGCGTGCCAATAGTCTAGTTTTCAAATGGCAATAACTTAATTTTTTCAAATGGGACACCCTGTATTTCTTTCTTCATTTAGAAGCTCTCCCTAATACGCATTAAAAAAATATAGGGTTTTGCACATCTAACTTTACTATGTACTTTAATAATTGACGTTAAGTGACAAACAACATATTTTACACAATTTTTAATAAGTACAAAATTTTACAAAGTTTAATCGTAAGAAAACTACAATAGTGAAAGTTAAAATTTATAGTAGGTGTTCAAAATGTCTTCTATTTTCATTTATACATTTTCTAGCCCTTTTTTTCATTGATTTGTGCACATCTCTTAGCATTGCAGGGGTCACCTGTCTAAATGCTGCAGTAATTCTTCCTTTCATATTTTATTTTGTGGTAACCTCTTCTTTGTAAACAATATTTTTAATAAAACCCCACAAGAAAAAATCGCAAGGTGTAAGGCAAGGCGATCTAGTAGGCCAATTTATAGGTCCTCCCCTTCCTATCCAACGATCCTGAAATTCTCTATTTAACTAATTGCGAACATATAATAGGTAATGTGGTGTGGCACCATCTAATTGAAACCACATTCCGTTGCGATAATTTTGAGGCACATTTTGCAATAAGTTGCGAAAATCATGTTCTAAAAAATCTAAAAATATAGCTCCATTTACAGTCCCATCAAAGAAATAGGGACCAATAACATAATCACCTATTATTCCCGCCCACAGATTCAAAGACCATCGATACTGTGATGTGGTTCTAAATAAATATTCATTGTGGTCCGAATAATAATGGAAGTTGTGTCTATTTACACAACCGTTCTTATGAAACGTGGCTTCGTCGGAGAATAAAACTTTGTTTAAAAAGTTACGCTCTGTATTTCTCTTGTTTATTAACCATCTACAGTATTCCACTCTACGCGCGAAATCACGTGGTAACAATTCTTGGTCAAGCTGGATATGATAGGGGTGATATGTATTCTTTTTTATTATGCGTCTAATTGTGGTATTGGAAATATCTAACTGATTGCTTAATTGCCTTGTGCTTATATTGGGATCTTCAACTATACTGATCATTACCTTATATTCGTTGTCAATAGTAACAGCTGTAGTTTCACGTGAATGTTTTTCATACTTGACGGTTCCTGTTCTATCAAATCTATTCTTTAAATTCTCAAAAGTATCCTTTTGTGGATGACGTCTATCTGGGTATCTTTGACGATAGACCCTACTAGCAAGAAACGCATTTTTTTGACATTCACCCAGTATCCATATCATATCAATATTTTCTTGAACACTATAATTCTTATTAAAATCCATTTTTTATACACAATACCTATTAAATATAGTAGACGTGATACAATACAAAATTTTATGTTGACAATTAATGCCATAACAAAATATTACCTACTGTCATTTTCATAGGTAACTTGATTTCTTATTAAAAATTGTGTAAAATATGTTGTTTGTCACTTAACGTCAATTATTAAAGTAAACAGTAAAGTTAGATGTGCAAAACCCTATATTTTTTTAATGCGTATTAGGGAGAGCTTCTAAATGAAGAAAGAAATACAGGGTGTCCCATTTGAAAAAATTAAGTTATTGCCATTTGAAAACTAGACTATTGGCACGCCATCGGCAAACGCCCTGTGCAACAAGTGAAGATGTTGTGTGAGTATTGTGATAGGTGCATGTTTCATTTACATCATAGTAGCTTTTTTGAGGAATTTTTTAAAAAATGTGGTTTTTGTGCTAATATTTCTGAAGTGCTGTTTTTTCATTAAATCTGCTTAAAATAGGAATAAGTTGTCAACGCCGCGTCGGATTTACAAATACAAAAAACTACCGTAAATCTAATATTAAGTAGGATCAGAAGACATAATCGTATACAGGGTGTTCAATTTAAAAAAACCAAATTAATTTTCATTCCACAAAAATTAGCCACCCTGTATACATCAAAATATTTTAAAATTGTAGTCCGAGTGGCACTGTCTACCCCTACAAAAAATCTTGTTGATATCTCTTTTAGTTTCGGTGCTAGAGATCGAGTGGAAATAATTGGCGCACCCTGTAGATTATAAATTATATAAATTTGGGTGTTGAAAATAAAAAATAAATCATTTTATGTTGAAAAAACACGTGCGATGTTTAATATAAGACTTACTTAAAGGATGCAGATGTCTCAACAGATCTAGAGAAATTTTCTTAAGTTGCCTTAAAAACTTCCCACAGTTTTAGGGAAACTCTAGTGAGAATTCTCAATTATTCTTAAGGTCATTATACAGGGTGTTTCATAGTTAAACCGACATACGTTAACTGTAAATAGAGGGAACTTAGGTGATTCCAAATAACCTTGGTTAATGAGTCTAACGTCTTTAATAACCGAGATACGTGGTGTTTTATCCATTTCGGCCAATATTTTGATAAGCCGTAACTTTAGAACCACCCTGTAGATTTCTCTGATACTTGGTACAGGTATAGTGTGTTAATAGCCCAATCCTACAGTGTAAGAACTACAATTAAAATCCAGATCTGGATTGAGAAGAATTTGTAGAATTTGAAAATCCCCAAAACAACACTCTGTATATCATATTTTTTAAAATTGGGAACAGTAACTTTCGAAATACCTGGTAGATTTCTTTCATATTTGCTACAGGTATCATTTTTTAGCAGCCCAATCGTATAATGTAAGGACTATACTACAGTTAAAATCCAGATACGGATTAAGAAAAATTTGTAAAATTTGAAAATCCTAACGCAACACTGATGTACAATATTTTTTAAATTGGATCAGACATTCGCAACGAATGGAAAAAACTGAGATGTTTTGACATATTTTTATGAATGCACATCTCGTTCTACATATTACTAAACTTTTAAAGTAAATTCAATTAATGCAATACATATTGTCATTTTCATAAGCCATAACTTTGAAAACACCCTGTAGATTTCTTTCATATTTGGTACAGGTAGATTCTTTAAATAGCCCAATCCTACAATACAAAAACTAAAATTAAAATCCAAATCCGGATTAAGAAAAATTTGTAAAAGTTGATAATCTCTAAAATAGCACCCTGTATATCAGATTCTTTAAAATGTAATTAAAAAAAGAAAAAAAAAAGAAAAAAGATGTGTTATTGCCGAAGCTTACTTGATAATTTAATTAGTTTTGTATCCGGAATTAATCCGAAAAATTAAATCTGTATTTTTGAAAGAAATCTACCAGGTATTTCGAAAGTTACTGCTTGTAAAAATGAAAAAAATGCATTTGATGTAATTTGACGTTAAAACTCCAGTAGTAGAATGGGATGTGCATTTAAAAAAAATTTCATTTTAACTCATTTTTTTTCGTTCTGTTCAAATATCCATCATTTGGAATCACCTCAGTACCCTCTATTTACAGTTAACGTATGTTGGTTTAACTATGAAACACCCTGTATAAACAGAACATAAAAAAATCTAATTAGCTAAAACTCACGTTTTTCGACGAATGAGATAAATAATTTACTTATTATTTATCCTCAACAAACAGACCTTTTTTTATCACAGCAAAAATGGGTATAACTGTTACAAGCAATCAATAGTTTATTTACGCTTTACCCAAACATTCAAGATATCCGTACGAACCAGGCGACATCCAAATCCCAATATTAAAAAAAAACGTAGAAAGCGATATCCATCTTCTTTTATACGCTCCTTGTCACAGTTCTTGGCTTCCATTTCAATTATTAAGAATTATTCAAACCGAAATAAAATATTCTCTGGAAGAAGTCGGCTTCTGTCTTGGCTCTATTACTTACTAAAATTTATGCGAATATTAAATTCTTCTTTAGACACTTTTTATATTGCGACTAAAGTTTATGAAGAGAGGTGCTGACACGTATCACCCCTACGTAGGAAAAATATATCTCGGCACCCCTACATTATACTTTACGCTCTCTAATGCTTCGAGCGTTATTTTTTATTCTGACGGGGTAAATCGCATACAGACGCACCTTGCGTAAGTAATAGAGTAAATTGCTTCTTTTAAAATGTATCCTAATGACTGCGCCAATTTTAAAATACGCGGGAGTGCGTAAATCTTGGTGACATTGCATATTATCTGAGATAAGTGAGTACGTTTCACTTTCGCTATAAGTCACGTACTCGCGATTGATTAGATCTGCCACCTCTATTTATACAATGCTAAATATTTTCATAAATTGTTTTTTAAATGAAAATGACTCGTCAAATATATGTGGGAACAAAGTTTATGTCGTTTCGTTCATATTTAATTTTAACTAAAAACAGTATTTTGTGGTTTTTCGGTAAAAACAAATTTATAAACGTTTTTTTAATTCAAAATATTGACGTATATTTATCTAGTTACCAGCAAAAAAAAATAAACCAGACAAAATAACTTTTCTAATGGAATTTTGATAGTAAAAATTGGATAGATGTGAAATGAAATGCATTCAGAATTATGTGTAGAGTAAAATGCAAATACCTATGCATAGAGCTATTTCATAACGAAATCGTTTCTGTTCAAAATAGGATTTTTGATTGCGTCGTTAGAAGCCTTGATGCTTTCGCTATTGACGATTTTTTATTTATAATCGAAAATAAAAAGTCAATTATTTTTATTTTTCCTACACGATTTATTTCATACGTTTGCAGGGAAGTTGAAGTGTTAAAATATAGTAGTGAGAAAATGGCAGTACCAACTAATATTATAATAATAATAATAAATTGTATTTGCCTGTAAAAATACAAACAATGAGCACAAGAGGCGAAGTCTAGCTAGAGCTACTCTACTTAAGGGCGCGGTCTTCCTGTGTATAAAATCCTATGCTGCAGACCAAAAGTTAAATCGACTGATTTCCGAATGTAATGGGATTTAAAATATAATTTTCAGACAAATTAAAGTTAATGGTCTAACTTAGGTAGTCTTACTATTCTAAATCGATAAATTTATTATTTTCTATGAAAACGACAGCTTCAAAATCATCCAATTTTTTTAACCTTAAAAGTGGCATTTAACAATCTATATATCCTCGATTCTGAAAAAATAAGAAAAATAAACATTAACTTGACCTAAGTTAGACCTTTATCTACAATGTGGTTTAATCAGAATACATCAAAATACTTTAATTTATGAAATCAGTCGATTTAAAATTTTGAAGTCATTTCAAATTAATTTGAAAGTTTGGTCAAACAATGGCGTCTAAAAATTCTTTACCCATAGGTATTCAGTATATATATATATATATATATATATATATATATATATATATATATATATATATATATATATATATATATATATATATAATTATATATAGATCATATAGGTTTTAACACTGTAAGAAAGATGGTGCCCGAAGCAAATCAAATTTGCAATGGATGCCAACCAATCAGCTGAGATATTTAGCGGGGTGATACCATAATTAGCCCAGTTGTGAGAGACTTTGACCTCTCATAAAATGTGATATCGCTTTAAAAGGTGTAGAAAACGATAAAAAAATCTTTGCGGCTCTAAAGTGCATGCTAAATTCGAAAAACTAATAGCACAACCACGTGAAACAGCAAAAAATTTTACTATTATTTATATTTCAGATAACATTTGTTCACTTTAAATTTTATTTTAATGTAATATACTTAAATGTTTCTTTTCAAATTATATTGCTAATTTTATATTTTGTTTGTTAACTGTTTCATTTTATTCATTGAATTGTTTTCATTATTCTACAATAAATTATTGATATTTTGTAAACTATAAACGTCACTTATAGCAAATTTTATCTCAAACTATAAAAATGCCATTTTTGGTTTTACTGTACAACTCAAGAAAATCAATAAACTCTGTAGATTTTTTTTATCTCTAATTTTTTCCAAAAATTCAATTTTTTTCCCATTTCATCGTATTCCTATCTGTTATGGTTTAGAATATAGCAATGTGGGCACATAATAAAAGAAACATGCACTCAAAACACAAAAAGAACGCTGCAATTGTATTTATTGTCTTTGTAAATAAAGTAAAGTAAAGTTTTTGCTCTCCAAACATTTAAAAAACTTTAATCAGAAAGGAACATTCTAAGTACGCCGAATATAATAATATATCATGAATTTAAATTTTCGCGGGAACTCACAGCTGTTGGTTGAAACTGTTCATTTGGCAACGAGGGTTAGCTCTGAAAGCTCTGAAAGTTGACGAGATTTTAGAGCATTTATATTTGCATGTATATTTTTTATTACTCTGAACACGAGATGCTTGTTGCGCATGTCGTTTAACTGTCATAACGCGGGAATTTTTAAAAATAATTCAAAATTATTTGTGTCGATATGTTATCTATCCATTAGAATAAAAATATATAAAGTATTTTAGAAAAGAATTAGAGGTAATATTATAAAGTAAACGATAAGAATATATATTGAGATGAATTCCGTAAATTATACGATTTTACTTTTTTTTTAAAATTTATTTTCCATTTGTCCACTTTGACATCTTTCAAACATCTCCTCTTCCCAAACCAAAAAAAATAAATCAACATCCCATAGCAACCCGGTCAAATTTTAAATACCCCTACACATAATTTTAAAATAACTAAATTCCTAAATTACAATTGACAACATTTACATCATTACAATATATTCAAAATAAATGATATTTTGTATGACTTTCATAATAAATTAATTTTTACTTTTTAATAGTTAGTATGTGTAGGAATCATGATTTTTCTTAATCAGTTATAATCACTACTAAATTGTCAATGTTTCAAATTATTACTTTCCATGGAACACTTATTTATCAAATTAAGAAAATGTAATAA
Organism: Crepidodera aurea; assembly: GCA_949320105.2. NCBI lineage: Eukaryota > Metazoa > Arthropoda > Insecta > Coleoptera > Chrysomelidae > Crepidodera > Crepidodera aurea. Next base: position 3,581,627 of record OX439474.1, read on the forward strand.
TTTTGTGTATAGACCAATATAATGAAAAAATTAAATATGCGAATTTTGTCATGAAAATCGGTGTATGGGGTTAAAATAATATTCTGAACAACTTTTTCTAATGTTTTTCGATATCTCTAACGCGAAGCAAAATATCGAGAGTTTGAAGTTCTGATTTTATCTGATTATCTTAAAAAATCTGACCCGTCACTTTGTCCAATTGTGCAAAAATTTAAAAGAAAACCTAATTTTCAATCGAAAAAGTTGGTTTACAAATTTTCAATTGTTTAACTTTATCAGAGTGCTCGATTTCTTCGTAAAACCTCGGCTTTAAGATGATATGAAAAAAATATTGTTCGTATAGAATTTCAATTCGTATAAAATCTAAAAATAAATATTTTGCTTTGAAAAAATTACAGCTGCTTATTTAAAACACAAAAAAAGAACGTTTTCACAAAAAAAATATTTTTCGGTCTTCCGTGCAGAAACAATAATATTGTAGACCAAAAGTTAAATCGACTGATTTCCGAATGTAATAGGATTTAAAATTTAATTTCCAGACAATTTTTTTTAATCTTTAATAGTACTTTTATAAACGCTGCTTTGTACACTCTATGGAATATTTTTTTCAAGAAATGCAGCAGTAAGATTTTTTTAGGCTTCAAAGAACACTAAACGACAAAAGAATTTAACAGTGTAAACTGTAAACACACTGAAATCAAAACAAATCCCAAGTTCACACACGCATGCGCAGGCAGCGGGACTCTTGTGCAATTCCGGACCTTTGCCATTTATCACTTCGTGAATATTTTGGATTAGTAAAAAGGTAAAAAGTTAATATCTATAATACGGTAAGCGTATTGTATTATTTGCCTCAGTAACCCGAGTTAAATAACGCCGGCGCCGTCCGATTGCTCACGAAATCTTTTCCGACCTTACACCGGCTTGGCGGATAATTTGAAATTTGAGATTGTATAGGTACTGTGATTCTTCCATGATTGAGATGTTCACAAAACCATAGCATAACGAGTGTTGTCTGTATATACCTTTATAGAGACAACGGCATAACCTATTACAGTGGGATGCGAGATTTTGCATTTTTTAATTCTATTTAGGATTAACAAATTAAACATTGAGCTATAGTCAATATTCATTTTCAAAGGTGTAGAAAATAATAAGCATAGTTCAACAACAAAAATATAAATAGATGATAAAGCTTACTTTTTATCAGATAACATCAAGGATCTCGGGTTTAAATAGTCTTCAAGAAAAATTCGGGAGAAAATTTGAACCAATAAAACCGAGGAAACAATATTGCTTAAGCGGCTTACTCCTTTGATACAATTATCTAGGAGTCTAGGGCCACCGTAAGCTGAACCAAAGTTCAAAGGAAGCCTGCCGCCTTGACTTAAAGAGTGGCTCTTTGATCTACAAAGAAGCGCCGATGCAACTTGACACGTGTCGATAGTTATCATAGCTATATACTAACTTTGAAATGAGCAATAACATCACTCTGTATCTATACATTTGAAAAGGGCATTTTATTTCGAATTGTTTCCGACTTGTAAATATCTTTGACATGTTCACCTAAATCGTAATTATTCATCGTTCGCGTGGTTAATTTTTCTTTCGTTTCTCACATAAGTAGGTACTTCATAACGAGGAACAAATAACTGAAAAGAAAATGTTATTTTGATATTATCAATGCCGCAGTAACAAATTATTTTAATTTTAAGAATTAAAAGAAAGATCTTATGGAAGTATCGTTTTCATTGAAAGGCTCTGTATAAATAAAATATACCTACAAAGAAAATAAATGAAAAATAAAAAGTTAAGATTATACATTTTGATGATACTAAATATTGTTCTCCCCTTGTATTAAACATAATAAACAGTGAATTTCTAGAATGATTTCTGTAACGAGAAAATTTCAAAGGAAGGTTTCTGTAACTATTTTGTTTAATTTAAGCATTTATCACGAGATACCAGCACCTCCCGGGCAGCATCTTATTTGACATAATTTGGCTGATATTTGACGTACAAGACCGCGCCCTTAACCTCAAGTTTAAAGATGATAATAAAATACAAAATTAGTAAAACTCAGACATTACACATTTAAAATATTCACTAACATTTTACATCACAAATATCAAAAAATGATTAAAATTACATCACAAATATACAAAAATTATCAAAATTACTGACACTGTAGTAGAATTTGTTTATAATTTTGTTTTAAAAAACTGAGAGAATTAACTCTTAGACTATGAGAAATACTGTTAAAAACTAAAACTGAATTATAAGTAAATGACCTTTTAAAAATTGATAACCTATATCGTGGTAACCTGAGACTATGCGGATATCTCAGAGACAGACTATGAGCTTCTCTAAAGTTAAAATACCCTGACCTCTATACAATTGACGTAGAACTAGATACGATTTTTTTATTAAAAGTGTGACATGCTCTTGAAATCGAAGGCTACAGTCATAAATTATTCCTAAATTAACTATTAACAATTTTTAATGGTTCATTTTTAATACATAGTTTTAAGCTTTGTTCAACAATGGCTTTGGAGGTATGAGGACAATATAGCAGAGAATTACATTTTTTAGCATTTAGTTTGAGGTTATGATTACTTGAGTAGGTACAAATAGCTTCTAAATCCCGATTTATTATTTGAGATGCTAAATTTACAGTTTCAGGTACAAATGAAAAATACAGTTGTGTATCATCTGCAAATGAGTGTAATTTTAAACTATCCAAAGATTTGTAAAGGTCAGAGATATATATTGAGAAAAGAAGAGGTCCAAGGACAGAACCTTGAGGTACCCCTGAAGTGACTGGTGTAAGATCGGATGAGTTGTTGTCGATAATTACTTTTTCATAACGGTTTGATAAATAAAATTTGAAAAATCGTAGGGAAATTTCGTCAAATCCAAAATGTTTAAATTTAGCACACAGAAGAGCATGATCGATAGTGTCAAAAGCTTTAGAAAAATCTAGCAGAATGACTGCTGTAGCTTTTCCCTCATCTAATGACCGAAGTATATTATCGATTATTTTTTTCATCTGTCAAAACAGTCAGATTTTGTGGTTTCAGCCAATAACAACTCAGGATCCTAACCAATCATTGTGTTTTATACTGATTATTTTTTTCATCTGTCAAAACAGTCAGATTTTGTGGTTTCAGCCAATAACAGCTCAGGATCCTAACCAATCATTGTGTTTTATACTGATAAAACCGCTTCGTCGTTTTTGTTTTTTGATTAAACTATGTTTACCTTTTTTGAGATGTCAAATGTAAACATTTATCAATTATTATTATACTAAAATGTATTGCAAATCTATGTTAATACCCAAATTTCAAAATATATTTGTAAACTAACCTGTTTTTATTCGTTTATTGTCAATACAACACAGCTCCATCCATAAATTCGTTTAAAACTAACATAATGTCAAAACGTCTAAACGTTACACTTAATAAATAATCTTAAATGCCTACTACTAGATAGGCAACTTATATTACGTTTGTAATATTTGGCGTTTAAATGTAAAAGAAAATATCGAACTTTTGAGTGTAAAGTGTCTTTCTCTGTTTTTAATACAAAATGATTCAAAAAATAATCCTTTCAAATACGACTCGTCCTCTGAAATTTTATAGATTAAATTTTTGATCTTCATACTCAAACGCCTTTATTTTAGGCAAAACCACTCAAACAAACTGATTTGAGATAAAATCACTCGTCCTGCGGACTCGTGATTTTATCAATCAGTTTGTTTTCGTGGTTTTTCCAAATAAAGCCGTTTTCGTGAAAACCAAAAATTTAATCGATAAAATTTGGAGGACTCGTGGTATTACCTTTGATAAAACCGCTTCTTCGTATTTGTTTCTTGATTAAACTGTGTTTACCTTTTTTGAAATGTCAAATGTAAACATTTAACAATTTTTATTATACTAAAATGTATTGCAAATATATGTTAATAACCAAATTTCAAAATGTATTTGTAAACTAACCTGTTTTTATTAGTTGATTTCAGAACGCCTTTAACCTTTTTACATACCTCACTTCCACACTAAACTTAAAATTAATTAAATTAAGAAAGACTTCATTTTATTCTTCTTCTTCGCTTTTATTTACGGCGCCGTTTCGCGGGGTAGCCAGTCAAAAAATCGCCTTGATGGCCCTGTATGTAAAACTATAACAGCTCAGGTTTCAATTTAAATTGGTAAAGAAAATTTTCAATATTTGTGTGTAAAGTGTCTTTTGCATAAATGACTATGTTCTCTGTTTTTAATACAAAATGATTCAAAAAATAATCCTTTCAAATACGACTCGTCCTCTAAAATTTTATAGATTAAGTTTTTGATCTTCATACTCAAACGCCTTTATTTTAGGCAAAACCACTCAAACAAACTGATTTAAGATAAAATCACTCGTCCTGCGGACTCGTGATTTTATCAATCAGTTTGTTTTCGTGGTTTTTCCAAATAAAGCCGTTTTCGTGAAAACCAAAAATTTAATCGATAAAATTTGGAGGACTCGTGGTATTACCTTTGATTAAATCTAGAAGTAGTGTCGTCGTACTAAACTCCTTTCGAAAGCCTGACTGTATATAAAAAAGAGTTAATATGGATGGATACCCCATCGATGGTACTTTCGAATGACATCAGAGTACCATTATGGTACCATTAAAAAAAATTGAGATATCATTGGATTCAGATAATTACGAAGATTCTAAAAATAAAATAATATATAGGATGTTCCATTTGAAAGTTGATGCCATTTCCGGAAAAACCGGAAGTTGATATTTTTTTCCAAATATGTCAAAAAGTGCCGTCTAGTGAGCATATTCAATGTTCCAAATTTCAGAAATATAGCTAGAGAAACGAAGGAGAAAAGGGGGGTGTACCGTGAGTCTGTGTCACATGGTATGTTACTATGTTATAATTAAATACCTAATCGTATATTTGTTGATAAGATTTTAGACAGTGCTGAGAGGATGCTTATTGGGCGAAGATCACATACTACGTCTAATAGTACAAATGTTAAGGTCAATGACCTCTGCCTGATTATATAAGACAACACTAACCCTTCAGTTTGATTAAAATGTGATTCTGCATTTGGTAACATAGAAATAGCAGTCCTAGTACTGAACCTTGTGGAATACAAAGAGAAAGACTGTTCCTGAAATTGAAGCATCTCTTTAACAATTCAATTAACTTCACCGCGGCATATAAACTTGGCAAAGTATCAACCTTCACTCGACTTCGTCGAAACTCCTTCGATGATGAAAAAATAAGTTTACGACAACAATAGGAAAACTTTTGGTTCATATGTCGGGATTACTTTTTCATAAACGTGCTCCCATCTGATCCTGGATATCCACGGGGATACCGCTTGCATATAAAAGGAGGATTACCGTAGAGGATAAACGTGTGGTCATTTTGTTGAACTTATCTGCGATTTTTCCAGCCAGCCGCAAGGAGTTGAATCCCGTATGAGACGAGCGGCATATACATGATTACAGGGCATTAGACGTAAGTATGGATATGAAGCTGCCGTCAGATAAAATATATTTGTACTTTGTGTTCACGATGCCGTAAGACAAGGAGGAAGTCGCTTTAAAATTCTCCTGAATGGGAATATAAGGATCAAATTGTGTTCCATTCTCATAGATGGCTTCCAGGAAAAAAATAATCATTGTATGAAAGAATAATAATGATTAATAAAAATTTCTTCCTTACCAGCCCCACTCACCACTAAAAAAATAAAAATAAATTCAAATCATATTTTATACGAAACGTCCTCCCGTCTCATTTTATAAATTTACGATGTTTTTCATGGATCACGAAGGCAGACCAATTTTATTTGGTCTTGTAGGTCATAAATTTGACAGGGACATTACAGTCGAATATGAGAATGAGGATTCTAAATATCGACGTGGATCAAGAATCGGACAGGCTGATGCATCACGTTCGGAAATTTGCAGAAGTGTCCCCTAGTTTGACGACTTCGACGCCTGTTTACTTGGAAATGGCGCAGTCGGTAGGATTAATTTACGTGCCGGTAGATTCCGGCTGTCAAAATATTATTCGAATTATTACAATCTATCAGATTATTTTTGTTTGTAAAATAAAACGTGCGTAATCATTGTAGAACAATTAATCAATTAATCAACTTTTCTATGAGGTGACGGTCTGCACAAATCTTATTATTATTATTTGATTATTTGATGAAATGCTTCTTTATTTAAAGTAGGGTTAGCCATATGTGAGTAGTAGGTACTGAGGTTAGGAAGAAAACAAAGTCCTTTGGTAAACCAGTAAGGAATTTTAATTTATTAGATTCGACATCCTAAGACCGGTTTCTGTCTTTCGACTTCATCAGTTAGGCTTTTCGAATCCAATAAATAAAATTCCAAACTCGTACAAGTCAATAGCTATATCCGCTATAAGATAACATTTTTAGATGTGCTACCATCTATGGTAAGAAGAGAGTATTGACATTAAATTTTGACTGAATCTAGTCAAGATGTCACTCTCTTCTTTTTTATCCCTTTCAGAGATTAATACAAAGTGAGTAAACCAGTAAGGAATATTAATTTATTAGATTCGACATCCTAACTGATGAAGTCGAAAGACAGAAACCGGTCTTAGGATGTCGAATCTAATAAATTAAAATTCCTTACTGGTTTACTCACTTTGTATTAATCTCTGAAAGGGATAAAAAAGAAGAGAGTGACATCTTGACTAGATTCAGTCAAAATTTAATGTCAATACTCTCTTCTTACCATAGATGGTAGCACATCTAAAAATGTTATCTTATAGCGGATATAGCTATTGACTTGTACGAGTTTGGAATTTTATTTATTGGATTCGAAAAGCCTAACTGATGAAGTCGAAAGACAGAAACCGGTCTTAGGATGTCGAATCAAATAAATTAAAATTCCTTACTGGTTTACTCACTTTGTATTAATCTCTGAAAGGGATAAAAAAGAAGAGAGTGACATCTTGACTAGATTCAGTCAAAATTTAATGTCAATACTCTCTTCTTACCATAGATGGTAGCACATCTAAAAATGTTATCTTATAGCGGATATAGCTATTGACTTGTACGAGTTTGGAATTTTATTTATTGGATTCGACATCCTAACTGATGAAGTCGAAAGACAGAAACCGGTCTTAGGATGTCGAATCTAATAAATTAAAATTCCTTACTGGTTTACTCACTTTGTATTAATCTCTGAAAGGGATAAAAAAGAAGAGAGTGACATCTTGACTAGATTCAGTCAAAATTTAATGTCAATACTCTCTTCTTACCATAGATGGTAACACATCTAAAAATGTTATCTTATAGCGGATATAGCTATTGACTTGTACGAGTTTGGAATTTTATTTATTGGATTCGAAAAGCCTAACTGATGAAGTCGAAAGACTGAAACCGGTCTTAGGATGTCGAATCTAATAAATTAAAATTCCTTACTGGTTTACTCACTTTGTATTAATCTCTGAAAGGGATAAAAAAGAAGAGAGTGACATCTTGACTAGATTCAGTCAAAATTTAATGTCAATACTCTCTTCTTACCATAGATGGTAGCACATCTAAAAAAGTCCTTTGGTGTTTTGGTGTTTTTCCTGCTGTTTTTCCTACGTGGAAAAGTTATGGGCCTGATGATGACGATGTTTTAATCGTCGAAACCGGTCGCTTAATAAAAATAACTTGTGAGAAATAAAGGACCTTGTTTTCTTCCTTACCTCATTAAAACGCATTGTATTTTATTTTATATCATTTTAAATTTTGGTAGAGCTGCCACCAAAATACAATGTGGCAAAATTAGTTCAAGAACTTTACTTTAATAAGTATAACAGGTCCTTTGATCCTTTCCATGATATAGAATTCAAAAATAATTGCGTTTTTCAATGTACTAGTCTTTTAATGTACTTACAATGTTCCAACGATATTTTCGTATATTGTAATAATTAATTAAATTAAATTTTTCAATAGTTTTATTTATTTATAGGTAAAAATTTGTGAATCAAAAAATAATCTAGTCAAATATAGTTCGATAAATTTTCAATTTATTCTCACTCTCACGGTATATTATTACAGACAATTTTATGAAGTAGCAACTATAATCAACCTTTGTTTTTGTTGCAGGTGGTTACTACATATTCGAAAGAAAAATGCTCAAGTTACAAATAGTCGTGTTGAATACAAATTTAATGAAAAGATCTGAAACCGATCCTGAAGCACATCAACAATGGGTTTGGTTGAAAAACGTACTTGAAAAATTCAAAAGAAACGGCGAAACGGTAAGTGCACCTAGATCATGATAAGAATCAATAAATACTTTTGGTAAAACCATGGAAAACACCCTCTTATCCACTATATCAAACAAGAATACCTCTTCGTGTATTCTATCGTTATCTTGTGCGTAATTAAAATATATTAAGCCATTATATCACGACGGGAAACATATCCGGTATAAAGGTCAATAAACTCTTCATAAAAGCGCTATAATAACATAACGACAAAAACTAACCTATCGTCTCATCACCGAGAGAGCGGCCGATGTCAGTGCGGAAAACTCAGCTTGAGTTTCATTACGAAAACGCCTAGAAAACGATAAATTCACTTAATCCGCGTTATGTGACAACATCGCCTTAAGCCCGTGTCATCAGAGTCGACCGTGGAGAGGATCTTTGATATCAAGATTGGAAGAAATAGAGCCATTCTACTTGGGAAAGAGGAACATTACACCGGTTCTTGTCAACTAAAGCTACCATTAAAAATAGCAAAGAATGTCTTAGTCTTTGTCTCGGAGTTATATTTGAAAGAAAATTGCTTTTGAAATTGGTAAAATATTGCGAATTTTACAGGTGTCTGCTTTGCGAAATTGTAACGGTGGATGTTACTAATATCCAATTAAAATGAACAGTGTAATTTATTTCTGTAAGTTATAACGTCAAGTTTAACTATGGATACAGGATACAGTCATTGTTTTTCAAGAAGTACTATTAATATAATAGTGAAATTTGTCAACGAGGATTTCTTGAAAATAAGCTAACAAAACATTTTCTGTAAATAATTTAATGCTGTTAATTTCCCTCCAATTCATAAATTTGGCCGCATCCGAAATCCCTCCCGAAGAAGGGTTTCTTACCTCTCGCTAAAAAGGTCACATACGAAGCTTTAAGCTAAGCTTTAAATACATTAGATGCTTCTAATCTTTATATGAAGTTGAGACGTTGCCGGATTTTCGTTCCTTTGTATATTTTTGGCAAACTTTTTATTTAATTTATTTTATTTTCATCTTTTATGAATTAAATATTATGAATATAATATAATATAGTTTTATAGATAACCCAATAATAACCTAACCATTATTTTTGTTATTAATAATTTGACAAAAAAATATAAAGACATAATAAGTATTTTATACATTTATTAAAAAAATCATCAGAAGAAACAAAATATAAAATTACAAAATGTTTTTCTTAAATTTATACGATATTAGTTTGACAAATTCCAATTTATTTATTTTACCTTCTCTTAATTCTAACATTTTCTCATTTACAATATAATATATTTTCCCTCTTTGACTGGAACACATCGTTGATTCCATAATTTCGGATATTATGATTTAAACACAATTTGATACAAGAACTAATAAACTTACAAGTATTTATACAACATTTAAGTCATCATCATTATACAAAATAGATTATTAATAATCAATCAATACATTTAGTAGGTAACTACCTATTCATGGAATCATTGTAAACAGATTTATTTGATCCTTATACTAGTGCAAATCAGCAAAACCTTAAGAAATCCATTAAGAAGAGATTAGAAACGTGTGAGGTTAAGAATATTGGAGTATTTAGACTAGAATTACACCAAATTTAAAGTAAAATGAAATCTGATTATTAGATTAAGTCAGGTAAAAATTGGAATTTGAAAATTTGTTTTTAATTATAAACAACTTTCCTTTCTAAAAAAAAAATGTGTAAAATAATAAATAATAGTACTTCTCTCTTGAGATATTTTCATGTTTTCTTAATTTATTAACATCTTGTACATTAAATCTAAAATTTTTGAATGTTAATCTCATTTTAAAAATAAACAAATTTTTTATAAAAAAATAAGTTTTTGTCGTAATATTAATAATAAACATTTTTCGCCTCTTGTCAATTCCATCCGTGGTTTTATGAAATTGAAAAAATGTCGTACTGTGAAATATTCTTGTTAACATATTTTATGTACCAGTGCATAAAAATTAGAAAAATAAAAAATAGATACATACCTATTTAAATTATAATTTGGCAACATTGTGTCATTATACAGAGATTAAGCAGACAAAATATAGCTCTATTAACCTAGCAGTGACATGGCGGCAGAACCAAATCGGACCTAGTAGGGCAATTGTCGCTTTTTTGTTACGCTAATCCCACTTTTGTCGCTTGTACCAGTTCCGAGAAAAACGCGTTCCTGCTAGGTTAATAGGGATAATTCGTTAATCGGCGGCAAGATCAAATCGGACCGGTAGGATCAAATCGGACCTAGTAGGTCAATTGTCGCTTTTTTGTTACGCTAATCCCACTTTTGTCGCTTGTACCAGTTCCGAGAAAAACTCGATTCTCAAAAAAACCTTACTAACCTAGCAGTGACATAGCGGCAGAACCAAATCAGACCTAGTAGGTCAATTGTCGCTTTTTTGTCGCTTTTTTGTTACGCTAGTCCCACTTTTGTCGCTTGTACCAGTTCCGAGAAAAACGCGTTCCTGCTAGGTTAATAGGGGTAATTCGTTAATCGGCGGCAAGATCAAATCGGACCGGTAGGATCAAATCGGACCTAGTAGGTCAATTGTCCCTTTTTTGTCGCTTTTTTGTTACGCTAGTCCCACTTTTGTCGCTTGTACCAGTTCCGAGAAAAACGCGTTTTTCAAACAAACCCTATTAACCTAGCAGTGACATAGCGGCAGAACCAAATCGGACCTAGTAGGTCAATTGTCGCTTTTTTGTCGCTTTTTTGTTACGCTAATCCTACTTTTGTCGCTTGTACCAGTTCCGAGAAAAACGCGTTTTTCAAAAAAATCCTATTAACCTAGCAGTGACATGGCGGCAGAACCAAATCGAACCTAGTAGGTCAATTGTCGCTTTTTTCTCGCTTTTTTGTTACGCTAGTCCCACTTTTGTCGCTTGTACCAGTTCCGAGAAAAACGCGAAAATATATTAGCATGACTAGTTTTTTGTAACTTTTTTTGAGGTGTTTTGATGCTGTTTGGGCAGAAAAATTCCCGTGTGAGGTGTTTCGAACGATTTGATAAGTAATTTCAGTAAAAGTCCAGAAGATGACGTTCTTAGCTAGGTCGCCTGCACCAGGTCCTCCGGAGGACGATTTCGATGTCAGAACTTGGACGAACGACCCGAAAAATTCCCGTGCGAGGTTTCGATCGATTTGATAAGTAATTTCATTAAAACTCCAGGAGATCACGTTCTCAGCTAGATTGCCTGCACCAGGTCCTCCGGAGGACGATTTCGATGTCAAAACTAAGACGAGCGTCTCGAAAAATTCCCGTGTGCTGTGTTTCGAACGATTTGATAAGTAATTTCAGTAAAAGTCCAGAAGATGACGTTCTTAGCTAGGTCGCCTGCACCAGTTCCTCCTGAGGACGATTTCGATTTCGATTTCGATTTCCTACTAGGTCCGATTTGGTTCTGCCGCTATGTCACTGCTAGGTTAATAGGGTTTTTTTGAAAAACGCGTTTTTCTCGGAACTGGTACAAGCGACAAAAGTGGGACTAGCGTAACAAAAAAGCGACAAAAAAGCGACAATTGACCTACTAGGTCCGATTTGGTTCTGCCGCTATGTCACTGCTAGGTTAATAGGGTTTTTTTGAAAAACGCGTTTTTCTCGGAACTGGTACAAGCGACAAAAGTCGGATTAGCGTAACAAAAAAGCGACAAAAAAGCGACAATTGACCTACTAGGTCCGATTTGGTTCTGCCGCTATGTCACTGCTAGGTTAATAGGGTTTTTTTGAAAAACGCGTTTTTCTCGGAACTGGTACAAGCGACAAAAGTGGGACTAGCGTAACAAAAAAGCGACAATTGACCTACTAGGTCCGATTTGTTTCTGCCGCTATGTCACTGCTAGGTTAATAGGGTTTTTTTGAAAAACGCGTTTTTCTCGGAACTGGTACAAGCGACAAAAGTGGGATTAGCGTAACAAAAAAGCGACAAAAAAGCGACAATTGACCTACTAGGTCCGATTTGATCCTACCGGTCCAATTTGATCTTGCCGCCGATTAACGAATTATCCCTATTAACCTAGCAGGAACGCGTTTTTCTCGGAACTGGTACAAGCGACAAAAGTGGGACTAGCGTAACAAAAAAGCGACAAAAAAGCGACAATTGACCTACTAGGTCCGATTTGGTTCTGCCGCTATGTCACTGCTAGGTTAATAGGGTTTTTTTGAAAAACGCGTTTTTCTCGGAACTGGTACAAGCGACAAAAGTGGGACTAGCATAACAAAAAAGCGACAAAAAAGCGACAATTGACCTACTAGGTCCGATTTGGTTCTGCCGCTATGTCACTGCTAGGTTAATAGGGTTTTTTTGAAAAACGCGTTTTTCTCGGAACTGGTACAAGCGACAAAAGTGGGATTAGCGTAACAAAAAAGCGACAATTGACCTACTAGGTCCGATTTGGTTCTGCCGCTATGTCACTGCTAGGTTAATAGGGTTTTTTTGAAAAACGCGTTTTTCTCGGAACTGGTACAAGCGACAAAAGTGGGATTAGCGTAACAAAAAAGCGACAAAAAAGCGACAATTGACCTACTAGGTCCGATTTGGTTTTGCCGCTATGTCACTGCTAGGTTAATAGGGTTTTTTTGAAAAACGCGTTTTTCTCGGAACTGGTACAAGCGACAAAAGTGGGATTAGCGTAACAAAAAAGCGACAATTGACCTACTAGGTCCGATTTGGTTCTGCCGCTATGTCACTGCTAGGTTAATAGGGTTTTTTTGAAAAACGCGTTTTTCTCGGAACTGGTACAAGCGACAAAAGTGGGATTAGCGTAACAAAAAAGCGACAAAAAAGCGACAATTGACCTACTAGGTCCGATTTGGTTCTGCCGCCATGTCACTGCTAGGTTAATAGAGCTACAAAATATCACCATAAATGATTAACGAAACGGAGGCATTTCGATTGTACCCGGGAGGGAATGTATGCTTGAAAAGATTTACCTGAAAAAATCGGAGGCATTTCGACATCGCCGATAAATTTACTGTATTGTTTTCGATATTTCTCTTTCGAAACCTCAGGTAACAAATTTTCGGTTCCATTTTGAGCCTTTTCGATAATATCTGGAGGAATACTTTCAATGTCGGAATTCGACAACTCAAAAGATAAATTTTGATCTTGATTCATAATTCCTAAAACAATTCGTAATAAATTAATTTGTTTTTATAATTAATAAATTAAAATAAATAATCAAATAAATAGTTTACTTATAGAATTGTTAGTTAAAATTTAAAATTAGAACACCTAGAAATTGTTCACTACAATGATAATGTTAAATTGTCAAAAAAATGTTGACAGGTCATAGGTGTGTTGATGTACCTACCAAAATCAATTCATTATGATTGTTTGCTGTTTGTAACTATAAAATTTTGACATTTCTGTGGGGAAAAGTGCCATAGCGTTTGCTTTTACCATTTTAAATTATTACTTTTCCAACGGATATCAAAGGAATTAAGAAAAAGCCTGCTTTGCGTTTAAAAATTTGTATAGAAAAGCGTGTTTTGCATAGTGGTTGTAGAAAAAATACTTTAAACTAATTTTTGAGCACCAAATTTAATAATACTATCTGTCATTTATCATAGTTGTTGGCAAGGATACCGTTTTCAGTTTTTTTGAGAAAAATTCCAAAGCTACCTAGATATTTTTTTTTTTTATTTATTTATTCTATAAATCAGCAATCAAAATACATGGTATTCTAATGTGCTGGCATATGACCTAGCTATGGGAAGAAGCTAGCATGATGAGGTCCTCTCCAGCGAAGGGACCTGCTGCTTCCTGTTAATTTCGCAGGTCAGTTGGCCATCGTCGTTTTATTCTTCTTATTACATCATTTTCAAGTAACGGTTGTAGTAAAGGATTTGTAAGGGCTTCTAGTTTCTTGTGGTGGCTAGCACTTCTTTCAGGAATGACTTCGTTTACTGTTAAGATCTTCAGATCATTGTGGATCATTTCATTTGTTATATACCAGGGGGCATTAACAATATTTCTTAGTATTTTAGACTGGCTTCTTTGTATAATTGCTATGTTGGATTTACTGGCGCATCCCCATATTTCGATATAGGTTTAATTATTGCCTTATATAATAGATTTTTATTTTCGATGGAAAGAGGAGACTTCCGTCCAATTAATCAGTAGATTTCTCTACTTCTTAGATCTTCTTCTTGATATGTTCCTTCCAGTTCAATTTGGCATCTAGATGTAAACCCAGATATTTCACTGATGTCGATTGTGGGATTTGTGTGTTATTTAGCTGTATCGGAGGACATACGTCTTTTCTTAAAGTAAAGGTTATATGTGTAGATTTTGTCTCATTTATTTCAATATTCCAATCTTTTAACCACTTCTCTAATTTTTTAAGATATTCTTGGAGGATATGGTGGGCTTGTAGTTAGAATGACAGTGTCGTCAGCAAATGTTCCTATTGTGATGTTTGGTGATAATGGGAGATCTGAAGTGAACAAGATGTATAGTAGTGGACCAAGGACACTGCCTTGTGGTACACCCGAGTTGATTGGCAGCATAACAGAAACATCTCCTTTTATTCGTACTCTGAATTGGCGATTGTTTAGATAAGATTCCAATAGTTTGAAGAATGTTGGTAAATGTTTTTTAATCTTGTATAATAGGCCAACATGCCAAACCCTATCGAAGGCCTGTCTAACGTGTAGAATTACGTACAATATTCTTTGCTGTTTAGAGAGTTTAGTATTGTATGGGTAATGCGGTGACACTGTTGGATTGTGGAGTGTGTGGAGTGTGAGGAAGTGAGGTATCCAATTGTTGGCACCAAAATCAGGATCAATTCTTCGAAGAATCAGTTTCTCTAATAATTTTGATATAGTTGAAAGCAGACTGATAGGTCGATAGGATTTTACTTCATGTGGGTCTTTTCCAAGCTACCTCGATATAAACGCCATATTCTAGCTTATCTACTTTTTGTAACTTTTAATAATATTACAAAATAATTCATGTACTATCAACATAAACAGGGTCTAGTATCGATATATGTGTTAAAGTTTCAGAACCTATTTTTTTACTGTATTACACTGTTACTTTCCATCAAAGTAATTCATTAAAAATCGTTATAAAATGCCGTTTTTTGTTTCCTTCTAGGCGTATCTAGTCGGTCATGTTCCGCCAGGATCTAACGAACGACAGCGAGGCGGCGCTACTTATTCCACTCCCAACCACCTGGCCTACTTGGATTACCATAACAAAAAGTATTTGGAAATAGTGAAGGAGTATGCGACTATGATTGCTGGGCAGTTTTTTGGACACTTGCATTCTGATACGTTCAGGGTTATCTACAACAATAACGGTAAGTTAAAAAAACACTTATTTCTTGTTTATATTACCCAACCAATTTAAAAATATTCTGATTTAAAAGTGGGACACATAATTATTGTTGATTGAAACAAATTCAACACATATATTGAAATGGAATATTATATTAGAACGAGTTGAAGAGGGAAATTTAGAAATTTACATTATTAAAATTTATAATGAAATAAAGTTTATAGTTTAGAATAAAATGACTAATGGGAAAAATTATGTGTGACTTAAAAAATGTGACAGAGTTTGTTTTTTAGATAGTTATTGAGAGATGTCAGAATTAAGAAAATAAAATCCTTGAAAATTAAAAAAAAAATAATTTCATATTTATTTGGCGCCTAACGTGGGACCCTAAAATAAAGGGGCTCTATTGTAATTTATAATTTAAAAAAAATGGATTTAAGATATTGAAAAAAAAAACAGGATTAAGAGGACAACTAGAAGAAGACCAAAGGAGTATAGATGGACATTATGTAATGGAGGAACAAGAATAAATGAAGAAAGTGTGGAAAAAATTGAACAGAAACAGCAGAAAATTGTAAAAGATGTTCAAAGTATCTTTGTCTACATAAAGACCCAAAAACTTAATTGAGTTCACCGTTAGAATCGGATTATTGCTTAGAGTTATAGGCTGTAAAGTGCCTCTGAAAGACATTGCTATGGTTGTACTGGTGTTGGAACAAAGCCCATTCGAGTCAGACCATGACTTGATAGTTACTAGATCTTTGTTAATGCTAGATTGTAATGTCTGTATATCAGAACTACTCCAGGTTACACTCGTGTAATCGGCAAATAAAGTAATTCTTACACTTATTTTTAAGTCTGTGATGAATTTGATGAATAATAAAAATAAAATCGGACCTAATACTGAACCTTGAGGTACTCCACTGCTAATTGGCTGATTTAAAGAATCCTCACCATTAGCCCGTACCTGCTGATTTCTATTTTCTAAGTAAGTTTTAAACCATTGCAAAGGAGAATGATTAACACAATCAAAGGCCTTTGCGAAGTCACAAAATACTGAAGGAAGGAAACCGTATTGATGAGGTGTTATGATGTTTTGTTTGGAAAGAAAGGGCAGTAGGCGATTTTTCATTAGCCTTTCTATTAAGGAAGGTAATAGAGCAATAGGTCTATAGTTACAAGTTTTGGTTTTGTCGCCACTCTTATAAAGTGGGATTATTATAGCTGTTTTTAGACAGCTCGGAAAGATACCAGATTCGAAGGATTCATTAATCAACGAAGTTAAAATGTTAATTACTACATCAGGTATATTTGAAAATATTTTAATGGACAAGCCATCATTTCCACAGGAAGATTTATTTTGAATGCTGTTTATGGTTTGCACTAGTTCGTGCTTATCTACTGGCCCTAGGAAGAAACTATTACTGACCCTTTTAGTAGGTAGGAGGACGGAGAGAGCATCCTGGCCCGGAGCTATGTTAGAGCTGATATTCTTACTTACATTAACAAAATAATTGTTTAGTTTATCAGGACTAGGATTTGAAGAACGGGTTTTATTTCTTAAGTCATTTATAATAGACCAGGTTTCTTTGGAAGAGATTTTAGCTCTTGAGATGCGATTTTTATAATAGTTTTTCTTAGTAGATTTGATAATTTTCCGATACAGTATTCTGTAGTTGTTGATATAATTTAATATTAGGGGGTTATCTGAGAATTTTTTAATATACATAAGTGACCTCATATTTTTTGAAGAGATTCTTATTCCTTTAGGTAGGTAGGATACTGATGAATATAAATGATAGGATCGTGAAATTTGACGGAAATATAAGGAAAATTCATCCTATTTGTTAAGATTATTAAGAATAAAATAAAAGTAGTTAAAAATATGGAGGAAATAAAATTGGTTATTAGGAATTTGTTGGATGGAGATTCGTTGTTATGGTTTTATAATTGGGAAATGAGGAAGAAAATAAAGAGCTGTATGAACAGAAGAAAATTGGATAATATGAAGACGATAGTAGGAAAATATTAAAGAAAATTATAATTAAACATTGAGACACACGGTAGCATTTCTTTGAGACAATTATAAATTTTAATAACGTGTGGGGAATTTGAAATGGAATTTGATATTAGAACGAGTTGAGAGGGAAATTTAAAAATTTACATTCTTAAAATTTATAGGTTAGAATAAAAGGATTAATAGGAAAAATTATGTGTAGGGGGACAGTTTGTTTTTTTTTAGATTAGGTATTAAAACAAGTCAAAATCAGAATTAAGTAAGAATAAAATAAAATTCTTGAAAATTAAAAAACTTATAATTTCATATTTATTACAATATCTACAAATTTAAGATTACGTAGAGGTTTGAAAGTTGGAAAAGATGTAGAAATTGTTTTCTGAGTACCGAATGAAAAAAATTAAATAATAGTGAACACCCAGTGAATGTCGCTATAAAATAAAGAAAACGCCTAGACTTTTTACATCAAAGCAAAGTTCTCGATGATCAATCAACCCCTAAAAACACCCGAAAGGCCTTTTCATTCTCTAACTTCAGAAACATATCTACACACATCATTTGTATACTTTATTCCGAAAACCCGACTCGTTCGCGACATTTCTCATAACGCACGCATATGTTATTGACGTATCTCCACAAACGAAAATCAAGAAGACACTTACATCCCCTGGAAAGGAAAAGAAAACGTTTTTCCTCTTTGATCTTTAAAATATATATATGGAAATTCTTTCCGATACCGGCAAATTGGGAGAAACATACGTTAAGGGTCACCCCTTTTGTTCTATCTAAAATCAAAGAAAGTATGGAGAATCAATTTGTTGAAAAATTTAACATGTAAAATGAAACCGCATTTCAAGAACGAACGGAAGTGGAAAGTTTTTGCTTTCAAAGGAGTCAGTAATCAGTCCGGTTAAAGGGAAAATTTAGAGAGAATCACGTCGCTTATTGGGCTCAATAAAGTTGTAACAGTTATTATTTTCCCATCCTCGATCCGTCAGTTTTTTGTTGATTATATTCAGAAAGAAAAAACAAATAACGGTGAGTGTTATTGCAGCGTCTAAGGGATGAAATCAAGAACAAACGGCAGTATATGCCGCGATGACCAAAATAAATAAGAAATAGTTAATATTGAAAGAGAGACACAATGCGCGATCTAAGTACAACAAATTGAAAACACCAGCTAGTTGGGAGTACTATAGGGAAATGAGAAATTTTGCAAAGAACTGCGTACAAGAAGAAAAGGCTGAGTATTTGGATTATCTCGCTAAGAAGGAAAATTCGTCATCATTTTTTAAGGCTTTGAAAACGCTAAGAATACAATATTCCAAACCAATGGAGTTATCCCTTGCCGAAGAAAGGAAAGCAGATAGCGCACCGCCGACTCCAGTTCCTGTTACAGTTAGGATAGAAGCTGACCCACAACTGTCACCTATCGAAAAGCGCACTACTAGACACAATCAAAAAAGTAAATCTGAAGAAATTAATATTAAATTACAAATTATTATTCTCCATTTATTTAGTTTTATTCAATAAATTTTTTCTTATTCTTTTTATAAATCTTGTATCTTATAACAGTAAATTTTATGGTTGTTTTGTTTTGCTTCTGATGTAGTATAAGTTTTAGCTCGTAATTTTATATGCACATCATTCATTTTCTATTCTATTTCTATTTTTATCGTGCCTTTTTGTCAATTGTGGTCCAGGTAGTGAGTGTATAGTTAGTCTTTTAATAAATTAATATTAAAAAAAATGGATCCCTATATAAGAGACTTTAAAATAGAAAAATTAACAACATATCCCCTAAAAAATGCAATTGAAGCAAAAGAAGTTTTGCTCATTAATAATAAATTTAATAATTGGAAAATTCTAAATACTAATATTTGTAGTATCTCAAAAAATATAAATGAATTGCAAATATTTCTCAAGGGACTTGAAACATCTTTTGACTGCATAGTTTTAACAGAAACTTGGCAAGTTCCAGATACCTCCCTCTTTAATATGCCTGATTACTTAACCCTATATAATGAAGGTAGATATAACCAAAATGATGGTGTAATTGTTTTCATAAAAGATAACTTGTACCATTCTCATGAACAAATCAAACTTAATGGCAGTATATTATTAAAACTAAAAATTATTAAAGATAAGCATACTACAGATCTCCAGCTAGTAAAGTAAATGATTTTCTAGACCAACTCAACAATATACTAAATGAAGAAAATGTAAATTCTGATTACAATTTATTAGTAGGTGACATTAACATCGATTTATTAAGGGAAACGGAAGATTCAAAAAATTATCTGGACATGATGAGTGAATATGGATTTACTTCAACCATAAATACTATTACAAGGGAGAAAACTGGGTCTGGATCATGTCTAGACCACATATTTGTTAAAACAAAACAACAAAATTACAATAATTTATTTTAACTATTTCTACCGCAATCACTGATCACTATATAACATTATTACAAATTGTATTAAGTAAAACAAAAAATGAATTAACTAACACGACTAAGAATAAAAAATATTTTGAAAGGATAGATGAAACATTATTACAAGAAGTTAGTAGTTGCATTAATTGGGAAGCTGTCCTAAAACCAGTGCAGGATCTTGAATCTGCGACAGAAAAATTGATTAACGTAATAAACACTTGTATACATAAATCAACTAAATATATTAAAATAAAAAACAGTGAACGCAAAAGAAAAAACTGGATAACGAAATCATTAATTAAACATGTTAATAAAAAAAATGACATATCTCTTATGGAAACAAAATCCAAAAAATGAATATTTAAAAAATAGTTATTTATCAGTTAAAAAAGAAACAGAAAAAAAAATAGAAATGGCAAAAAAAGATTATTATAAAAAATTAGTTGAAAATGAAAAAAATTCCAGTAAAAAACTTTGGAACACAGTAAATGAAATTCTAAACATCAAAACAACAAACAAACAAATAAATAACATAAAAAATGAAAAAGGTGAAATCGTTACAGACCCAAGAATCATTGCAGCTATATTTAATAAATTCTTTGCCAATGTAGGAAAAAATCTAGCAAAAAATATAAAAACAAATCCTAACTACAAAAGTAAAAATAGTATAAATAATCATACAATTTTTCTTACACCTACAAGTGCAACTGAAATAGAAAATACCATAAATACGTTAAAAAATAATAAATCCCCTGGACATGATGGAATTAAAGCCGAAACTTTAAAGATCATTTCAAAATTTATAAGCAAACCTTTGACGGAAATCATTAATAAATCATTTGAAATAGGATACTTTCCTTCAATTTTAAAAAACTCAATTGTAACTCCAATATTCAAAAGTGGAGACACCGAAAATATTTCGAACTATAGGCCTATTTCTGTCTTGCCATCAATTAGCAAAGTTTTTGAAAAAATTTTAAAAACAAGATTAAATGCTTTTTTATCTAAACATAATCTGCTGTCAAAATCTCAGTATGGGTTTAGAGACAATAAATCTACTAACGATGCTATTCATTCCTTAACTAGAAACATTTATGAATCCTTGGACTCAAGTACTCCGTCTATAGCTGTCTTTTTAGACCTAAAAAAGGCATTCGATACTGTTGATCATTCTATACTTTTAGATACACTAGAAGATATGGGTGTGAGAGGTACAGCGCACAAGTTATTTGAAAGTTATCTAACAGAAAGAAATCAAAAAGTGAAAATTAAAAACCAAGTAAGCACAGACACAAAAATTACATGCGGTGTACCTCAAGGAACAGTACTGGGGCCTGTATTATTCGTCATCTACTTAAACAATCTATTCTTACAAGAAACAATCGGTAAAATTATTAGTTTCGCGGATGACACCATTATCTATTACAAAAATGACAACTGGTATTCCCTTAAATTAAACATAGAAAACGATCTCAGTAAACTTAAAGACTGGTTTGACAGCAGATTACTTTCAATTAACTTTGATAAAACTGTATACGTACCATTTAGCAGCCTTGAAACATCTTTACCAGATTACATCCTAAATATCCAAAAAAATTTCTCCATAAAACCTGCAAAAAAAATCAAATATTTAGGAATATATATAGACAGTCACCTTAGGTGGAACTCTCATATGGAGTATCTAACAAAAAAACTCCGCAGCATTTTATTTAGATTCAAACAAATTAGACAATTTGTAAACTACAAACAGCAACAAATTTTGTATCATAGTTTGGTCGAGTCACACCTCAACTATGGCATTATTGGTTGGGGAGGGGTATCAGGAACTTACCTACAGGCAGTTGAAGTCTCCCAAAAACGATTTCTAAGATTAATGCTTAACAAACCTGCAAGATACTCCAGCCATCTGCTGTACTCTGAAACAGAAATATTGGATATTAGGCAATTATATAGTATTCAATTGGGATGCCAACAATATAAAAATAAAAATGAACTTACCACCTTAAACCATCCGTACGCAACAAGAACAAAACATCTACATTGCATACCACTAGCCTCTAAAACGATTGGACAAAGAAACTACTCGTACTTAGCTCCAAAATTATTTAATTACTTGCCACAAAAAGTAAAAGATGAAACTACCTTAAAACGGTTTAAAAAGAAATTAATAATATTTTTAAAACAAAGTAAACGAACCGATATACACGAAATTATAGATAGTTAAACACATTAAAAAAAGGGGCCATGTTTTTCTACTTTAAGTCTCTTGTTACATAAGTTAAAAAAATAAAAAAAAAATGAAATAAAAAATGAAATAAAAAAAAAAAAAAAAAATAAATTCTTTAAATTTTTTTAATTACAGTTTTAAATTATATATTACAATTTTGTAACCACAAACAAGTATTTATTATACTTCAGTGGTGATGTTTATGTTTAATTAATCATGGTCGATATATATTATATTATATTCTAAACAATTATATTGTATTATATTATGTAGATTATGGAATGAATAAACATTATTATTATTATTATTCCTCCCAATCTATCAGATGAAAGAAATTAATGACTATTTTGTGACTGTTTTCAAAGATAATGACGCAGAATGTCTGGACAACATAGACTACTATAATGGGCATAGATTCAACGAATCAGTTTTTGAGTTTAAAATGACTGACACAACGAACATTATAAAAATTATACTTAAAATTAAGTCTAATGCTAAAGGCGCAGACGATATTACTCTCCAAATGATAACGCTTTGCTTACCAGCAATAGCCGATTATTTAACACACATAGTTAACTGTTGTTTGGAAACCGGTTTCTTTCCAGATGTGTGGAAAGATGCACTGGTGAACCCAATACACAAGGTAACTAATCCTGCAGAGTTTAGCGATCTGCGTCCAATTAGTTTATTGTCATATCAAAGATATTAGAGAAAGTTGTACACCAACAAACTACATAATCGGGATTTAGACCTAGCCAGAGCACAGCAACAGCACTTGCAAGAGTTTCTGATCGTAATTTGGCAAGTACGCTAATTCTACTTGATTTTAGTAAGGCATTCGACATCATCAGTCATGAACTGCTAATTGCTAAATGTAAATATGTCGGCTTTAACCAACAGTCTTTGAAGTTTATTCGTTCTTATCTAACAGATCGCTCTGAACAGGTTGTGATTAACAGTAAATGCTCTTCAAAAAGATCTATCCCTTCAGGACTACCTCAGGGTTCTGTTCTGGCGCCTATGCTATTTGTTTTGTGCACTCTTGATTTATCAAATAAAATTGAGTTTTGTAGTGTTCAGAGTTTTGCAGATGATACTCAACTTTATATCAATTTCAGTTCAGAAGATGGTGTCTGCTAACGAAAAAATAAATAAGGATCTTAACAGTATTTATAATTTTGCTCATAGCCATAACTTAAAGCTTAATCCTAAGTCGAAAGCTATTATTTTTTGTTCAAAAACTAAGCATACTGAGATAAGATCAATAGTAAAACCGAAGGTACGAGATCACACAATAAATTTTACTACATCGGCTAAAAATTTGGAGCTCTATATGGATGTTATTTTAGATTTTATGATCATGTTTCCCGTTTATTAAAGTCTTGTTACGGCTGTTTAAAGTTGTTGTTTGCGAATAGGCGATTATTGAGTTCTAAAAAAACCTTGTGTCAGAGCTTAATTATATCAAAAATTGCGTATCGTAGTGTCATTTATTACCCGTGTCTTGATCAGGTTTCTGCACGACGATTGCAATATATTCAAAACACTTGCTGTATGCTTATACAGGGTGTCCCGTTGGTAAACGGAAATATTTTAAAGGTAGGTAGAGGTCACAAAGGCGATTCTAAATAACCCATATATAATGGGTCTTTTGGCTTCCACAACCGAGTTACAGGGTGTTTTATCAATTATGCTTAATGATTCATTTGGTCAGAACTTTTGAATCACTTAGTATATCTTTTCCAATTTTGGCATACAGCTTACACTTCTCACGAATAATGTACTCAAATATTGAGAGATATGAAAATCCAGGTTCGGCTTTAGGAAAAATTGAAACATATTAAAAATATCAAAACAACGCTCTGTATAACACAATTTTAATATTTCCATTTTAGATTTGAATAGAGGGGAAAAAACTGAATTGAAACAAGTTGTTGTTTTTATCCCGCCACCAATTCGAATTGGAAAATTTTGAAAGTGAAAGTAAAATTTTCATTTAATTTAGAAAAAACATATTAAGAAACTCATTTTTTCTTTAACAATTTTAAAAATTCACTTCGCGTCATTTACCTATTTCTTGTTTATTTGGCTTAAAGTAATTTTACACTGTACTGGTGTACCTGCAGGTCCGTATTTATGGGAAAATATTCAATTAGGTATTTATTTTTTAAACGCCCAGTATAAAGTAAAGCAAGACAATAAACGCTTATAGTAACTAACAAACATTTATTAATAATTAACGAAATTGCTCAAAATGTCCACTATTTTGTTTTGTGCACTTTCTTGCACGTTTAATGATGTCCCTTCCTGATTTTCTTATAATAAATGGATTGTTTCTCAATTCCTCGCAGGTTTCCTCAATTCTTTGAAGCAGTTCTTCTATATTATTTATTTCTTTAGAATACACTTTCAGGTATTCCTATACATCATAATCCACTGTGTTAAAATAAAATTATACGAGGCAATCGAAAAGTAATCAATTTAATATTTTATTTAAAGTACGGATCTGCAATATTATTTAACATAGTTTTAGATGTGCTACCATCTATGGTAAGAAGAGAGTATTGACATTAAATTTTGACTGAATCTAGTCAAGATGTCACTCTCTTCTTTTTTATCCCTTTCAGAGATTAACTGATGAAGTCGAAAGACAGAAACCGGTCTTAGGATGTCGAATCTAATAAATTAAAATTCCTTACTGGTTTACTCACTTTGTATTAATCTCTGAAAGGGATAAAAAAGAAGAGAGTGACATCTTGACTAGATTCAGTCAAAATTTAATGTCAATACTCTCTTCTTACCATAGATGGTAGCACATCTAAAAATGTTATCTTATAGCGGATATAGCTATTGACTTGTACGAGTTTGGAATTTTATTTATTGGATTCGAAAAGCCTAACTGATGAAGTCGAAAGACAGAAACCGGTCTTAGGATGTCGAATCTAATAAATTAAAATTCCTTACTGGTTTACTCACTTTGTATTAATCTCTGAAAGGGATAAAAAAGAAGAGAGTGGCATCTTGACTAGATTCAGTCAAAATTTAATGTCAATACTCTCTTCTTACCATAGATGGTAGCACATCTAAAAATGTTATCTTATAGCGGATATAGCTATTGACTTGTACGAGTTTGGAATTTTATTTATTGGATTCGAAAAGCCTAACTGATGAAGTCGAAAGACAGAAACCGGTCTTAGGATGTCGAATCTAATAAATTAAAATTCCTTACTGGTTTACTCCCTATTTAACATAGTGTTAAAACGGACAAATAATAGAAATATGAATAATATAGGACTGTCTAAATGTCGAAAATAAATCCATTTTGAATATTAAACGATAAAAAAATAATTTTTTTCTCTAAAATTTTACTTTCAGTTTCAAAAAAAAAAGAGACGAGCAAGAAAGTGCATAAAACAAAATAGTGGACGTTTTGAGCAATTTCGTTAATTATTAATAAATGTTTGTTAGTTAAGTAGTTACTATGAGCATTTATTGTCCCGCTTTGCTTTATACTGGGCGTTTAAAAAATAAATACCCAATTGAATTTTTCCCCTAAGTACGGACCTGCAGATACATCAGTACAGTGTAAAATTATTTTAAGCCGAATACACAAGAAATAGGTAAAGGACGCGAAGTGAATTTTTAAAATTGTTAAAGAAAAAATGAGTTTCATAATATGTTTTTTCTAAATTAAATGAAAATTTTTACTTTCAGTTTCAACATTTTCCAATTCGAATTGGTGGCGGGATAAAAACAACAACTTGTTTCAATTCAGTTTTTTCCCCTCTATTCAGATCTAAAATGGAAATATTAAAATTGTGATATACAGGGTGTTGTTTTGTTATTTTTAATATTTTTCAATTTTTCCTAAAGCTGAACCTGGATTTTCATATCTCTCAATATTTCAGTACATTATTCGTGAGAAGTGTAAGCTGTATGCCAAGAATGGAAAAGATACACTAAATGATTCAAAAATTCTGACCAAATGAATAGTTATGCGTAATTGATAAAACACCCTGTAACTCGGTTGTGGAAGCCAATATACCCATTATATATGGGTTATTTAGAACCGCCTTTATGAACTCTACCTACCTCTAAAAGAATCCTCATCATTAGCCCGTACCTGCTGATTTCTATTTTCTAAGTAAGTTTTAAACCATTGCAAAGGAGAACCCCGTACGCCCCGTAGTTTCTTAATTAAGATTTCATGATTAACACAATCAAAGGCCTTTGCGAAGTCACAAAATACTGAAGGAAGGAAACCATATTGATGAGGTGTTATGATGTTTTGTTTGGAAAGAAAGGGCAGTAGGCGATTTTTCATTAGCCTTTCTATTAAGGAAGGTAATAGAGCAATAGGTCTATAGTTACAAGTTTTGGTTTTGTCGCCACCCTTATGAAGTGGGATTATTATAGCTGTTTTTAGACAGCTCGGAAAGATACCAGATTCGAAGGATTCATTAATCAGCGAAGTTAAAATGTTCATCAGGTATATTTGAAAATATTTTAGTGGACAAGCCATCATTTCCACAGGAAGATTTATTTTGAATGCTGTTTATGGTTTGCACTAGTTCGTGCTGCCCTAGGAAGAAACTATTAGTGACCCTTTTAGTAGGTAGGAGGAAGGAGAGACCATCCTGGCCCGGAGCTATGTTAGAGCTGATATTCTTACTTACATTAACAAAATAATTGTTTAGTTCATCAGGACTAGGATTTGAAGAACGGATTTTATTTCTTAAGTCATTTATAACAGACCAGGTTTCTTTGGAAGAGATTTTAGCTCTTGAGATGCTATTTTTATAATAGTTTTTCTTAGTAGATTTGATAATTTTCCGATACAGTATTCTGTAGTTGTTGATATAATTTAATATTAGGGGGTTATCTGAGAATTTTTTAATATACATAAGTGACCTCATATTTTTTGAAGAGATTCTTATTCCTTTAGGTAGGTAGGATACCGATGAATATAGATGATAGGATCGTGAAATTTGACGCAAATATAAGGAAAATTCATCCTATTTGTTAAGATTATTAAAAATAAAATAAAAGTAGTTAAAAATATGGAGGAAATAAAATTGGTTATTAGGAATTTGTTGGACGGAGATTCGTTGTTATGGTTTTATAATTGGGAAATGAGGAAGAAAATAAATGAGCTGTGTGATAAAACACCCTGTAACTCGGTTGTGGAAGCCAATATACCCATTATATATGGGTTATTTAGAACCGCCTTTATGAACTCTACCTACCTCTAAAATATTTCCGTTTACCAACGGGACGCCCTGTATATAACCTAAAAAATATGAACACATATCAAGTAGTGGGTGGTTGAAGATGTAAAACATGTTTAAAATAAATGTTCTAATGTTTTTAAGAGAAATTCTCATGACTTTGTGCCCGTCAAGATAATAGTATATTACGTAATGTGTGTTGTAAATAGCATTTAGTAATTGCTTTACAACACGCATTACGTACTATACTTTACCTACGGCCATATACAGTGTGCCAAAAGTCTGGACTTAGTTATTGCATCTTTAGATTTTTTTAACAATTTTATTTCGAACAATTTTACAAAATTATAGAGGATATAGCATAATTCGTTCTATTTATTAACATTGAAACTTAGCAACAACTGTTTGGTAGATTAACAAATTGTTACATACCTATTAAAAATATATTGGAAGTATTTCGATTTGTTGAATCATATGTCATTGTAAAATTTTCATGTGTTGCGGTTGTTGAGGTTGTATTATGTAAAATAGCGTAGGATATTCGAGATGAAGTAAGTTATTTGTTTTTTAATGAATCGTCAACATATCCTTCCGCTACTGAAGACGACCATGTCTCTTTAAATCCATCCCAAAACATTTTCTGAGAAAAAATTCACCTTATTTTTTAGTCTCCAGTCCATGAATCTACTGTAACAATTTTCGTAGCGTTCGCGGGATTTACTTGGCAGTAAATTATTCGTTACCATTTTTGCCATTTCCATGTCGTTGGGAGGAGTTAAATTTTCGTTTTCACTATCAATTGACATATTCATATCTTATAATTATTATCTAAAACTTACTTGTCTTTCAAAAAGTTTGTTTCTATTATTTTGATTTTGACAGTCGCTATGGCAACGCTGATGACGGGCGGTTACGGTTACATTATTTTTCTACAGATAAGATAACGATTTATAAAAACACTTTTCTTTTTCAAGGAATAGGCCAGTAAGTTAAAACGATCAAAACAATTTGTCTAACATTTTTAGATGTGCTACCATCTATGGTAAGAAGAGAGTATTGACATTAAATTTTGACTGAATCTAGTCAAGATGTCACTCTCTTCTTTTTTATCCCTTTCAGAGATTAATACAAAGTGAGTAAACCAGTAAGGAATTTTAATTTATTAGATTCGACATCCTAAGACCGGTTTCTGTCTTTCGACTTCATCAGTTAGGCTTTTCGAATCCAATAAATAAAATTCCAAACTCGTACAAGTCAATAGCTATATCCGCTATAAGATAACATTTTTAGATGTGCTACCATCTATGGTAAGAAGAGAGTATTGACATTAAATTTTGACTGAATCTAGTCAAGATGTCACTCTCTTCTTTTTTATCCCTTTCAGAGATTAATACAAAGTGAGTAAACCAGTAAGGAATTTTAATTTATTAGATTCGACATCCTAAGACCGGTTTCTGTCTTTCGACTTCATCAGTTAGGCTTTTCGAATCCAATAAATAAAATTCCAAACTCGTACAAGTCAATAGCTATATCCGCTATAAGATAACATTTTTAGATGTGCTACCATCTATGGTAAGAAGAGAGTATTGACATTAAATTTTGACTGAATCTAGTCAAGATGTCACTCTCTTCTTTTTTATCCCTTTCAGAGATTAATACAAAGTGAGTAAACCAGTAAGGAATTTTAATTTATTAGATTCGACATCCTAAGACCGGTTTCTGTCTTTCGACTTCATCAGTTAGGCTTTTCGAATCCAATAAATAAAATTCCAAACTCGTACAAGTCAATAGCTATATCCGCTATAAGATAACATTTTTAGATGTGCTACCATCTATGGTAAGAAGAGAGTATTGACATTAAATTTTGACTGAATCTAGTCAAGATGTCACTCTCTTCTTTTTTATCCCTTTCAGAGATTAATACAAAGTGAGTAAACCAGTAAGGAATTTTAATTTATTAGATTCGACATCCTAAGACCGGTTTCTGTCTTTCGACTTCATCAGTTAGGCTTTTCGAATCCAATAAATAAAATTCCAAACTCGTACAAGTCAATAGCTATATCCGCTATAAGATAACATTTTTAGATGTGCTACCATCTATGGTAAGAAGAGAGTATTGACATTAAATTTTGACTGAATCTAGTCAAGATGTCACTCTCTTCTTTTTTATCCCTTTCAGAGATTAATACAAAGTGAGTAAACCAGTAAGGAATTTTAATTTATTAGATTCGACATCCTAAGACCGGTTTCTGTCTTTCGACTTCATCAGTTAGGCTTTTCGAATCCAATAAATAAAAAAGCTATGTTAGGTCGAGTATTTCTGTACTCCTTTCAAACCGCTTTTTATTAACAATGCAACTCTTGAATTTCTTCACCCTGTTTTCAATAGCTTGTCTGGTTGGAGCTGCTTTCCTGAACTTTCTGATAAAATTCTGTGCCTATGCATAAGTCATATCACGCAAACGAGCACTTACAATTACCGTACCATCTAAAAAAGGAAGATTAGTATTTTTATAATACAAAAAAATTGTAAAATTGGAGCGACAAACATTGAAAGAGTTTTAACACAATTCTTAAGTAAAGATGGCTCGTAAATAAAATGCAATTATATCGAAACGATAATCCTTCTCTCTTTTCAGAAAGCGTTTCAATCAACAGCAGACTATCGAGCAGCAATTCAAAGAAACTTTGTTCTCTCTCCCATTTCCTTCTGTTTCCTCTCGCTCTTCGAGTTCTGACAATATTTTCAGTCATGAAAGAATACTAATTGGATGCTACCGCTCCACCATTATGCCGTTTCAAGTGGATTTTACTTTTCAAATTCGATAACAGAATAAAGGAAAAGAGGGTTTGATTTTTAATCGGAAAAAGGGTGCACTTAATGCACGCTGTCTGGAGTTTTTATCACTGGAGGCATAAAAATATTGGGGCGAAAAATGTGTTCAATCATTCTATAGAATATTCGATATCTGTCCGAGAATTTATTTTTAAACAAAATATTAGAATTTTGGTATTGCTTGAGTTTAAAGTGCCATATAAAAAATGGTCAGTTTAAAAATAACAATCAGTTGAATTTTCCAACTATTTTAAGAAAAATGGGGTTCAAAAGAGAAAGTTTGAGAAAAATGGCGAAATTTTTAACCGAAACTAAATTAAAATTTAATGACTCTCTAAAAAAAGGTCGAAAAAACGTTTGATGATCGATTGAGCGATTTTTGAACATTAAATGAAGTAGCAGATCTTTGCGGAGTATAAAAAAATCATAGTAGTATGGTCATCAAAGAGCAAAATGAGGAGGTCAATGATCTTAGCCATCTAATAGCCAACTGCGTTCGGTGAAATGTTAATATCTATTTTCTCTACTTCCTTCAGGAACTTATTGAAATAAATATATCAGTTTAATTTCCTAAAATTAAAGAAAAAACGCATTTTCCTACTGAAACCTTTTAAAGAACCCCGCACAATCCTTATGGGAATTGGTTCCCTGTCAAATTGGCAGAAATCCTGAGCAAAAGTCTTAATGGGCACAAAGCTTAATTTTGCGTATTTCGGCTCCTACGGAGCTCCAAAGCTCCATGGATTTAACATTATTTACTACATAAAAAGGTTAAAAAAAAGTACCCTCTTATGTTTTCGAGGTAGCTGCATTCAAATCTAATGCAAAAATAATAATATTAACAGTTGACAGCTGTCAAACTAACTGTCAAACAGTCAAACAATCAAAATTGATAAAATTAATATGTAAACAATATGTTTTTAAGGTTGCTCAATTCAAATCTGTTGTCAAAAAAACGATATTGACAGTTGACGCCGTCAACTAGCTGTCAAACAACAAGCAATAATCAAAATTGATAAAATCCACATGTAAATATATGTTTTTGAGGTTGCTGAGTTTAAACTGATGTTAAAAAATCGATATTGACAGTTGATAGCTGTCAAATATCTGTCAAACAGCATGTAACAATCGAAATTGATAAAATTGACATGTAAACATATGTCTTTAAGGTTGCTTAATTCAAATCTGATGCCAAAAAGACGATATGGAGAGTTGAGTACTATCGTTAATTAAATATTTGACTGTGCATGATAATGTGTCAAGATAGAGTAATAAATAGGTGACAGCAAGCATGCTTCAGTTGTTTTTAAAATATCTTTTTTTTTACCTTCAGTTTTGAATTTAGGGATCTCAGAAACACATGTTTGCATGCGGATTTCATCCATTTTGATTGTAGCTTGCTTTTTGGCAGCTAGTTTTGACAGCTTTTAACAATTTTTTGACATTAGATTGTTACGTTGTATTTTCCTAGGGCTCCTTAGCCAATTTTACGGGGTTTTTTTGCTCTCACATTTGTCCGGCTTCACTTCTCTCGGGGAAGGGAAACATACAACGATGATTGAGGTTGGGGATTATTCAAAATAATAATTCCGTGGGTAATCAAAATAAATAATATATTCTAAATGAACTTAAAAAATAAAACGAATTACAATTTTTGGGAATGTTTACATATTAATTTTATCAATTTTGATTGTTACATGCTGTTTGACAGTTAGTTTGATAGCTGTCAACTGTCAATATTATTATATTAACATATAACATAAGAGGGTACTTTTTTTAACGCAGCAAATACTAAACTTTCAAAAAGATTACATTTTTAAGTAGTAAATAATGTTAAATTTATGGAGCTTTGGAGCTCCGTAGGAGCCGAAATAAGCAAAATTGAGCTTTGTGCCCATTGAGCCAATTTGACCGGGAGTTCTTTACTGGCTTTCACATAATATAACCAAATATTATTGTCAAAGACGCATAAAATTGCGACTATTTAAATATTAATTTGGAAAATTCCAGAAGTAGAAAATAAAAAATATAATTGTATTAAGCTGGAAATACATTTTCTAATAATAAATAACCTACTTTTACTAACATTAAACATAATAATAAAAGTTTTAACTCATCTGAATACCTAAAATATTTACCATTCTATATAAATGTATGTAATTAAAGAAACTACTTCTTAAACCCTGTAGTCGTTTTGTGCTTCTTGTATTATTAAATGAAAACTTCCAAGATATCAGTATCGCTTCGTAATTGAAACTAACCACTATGTCATTCAAACATTAACAAAACTATTAACCCCTTCACGGTTACGTTTCCTGGTGCAGGGACTTAGTGACATCGTTTTCGCCGTTTTAGTGGTTAAACTAAAGGCAACTCCAAATTGTAACTCATGACAACGAGAACGAACATTGTATACGGTAAAGGTTTGAAGCGATAACCGGTGGCAGAGGAACTCCGTCAGTATAATGATCGTTGAATTCAGAATTCATTATGAGCCTTAATGAGTTTGACCCAGTAAAGTATGTCCAGGGTTTTATATACTGAAGGTGGTTGCGGATCGATTCTGTTTGAGCAGAAGAGCTTGTTTAAAAGTAATAAAAACAATTAGCAATTATTATTAAAAATAAAATAGTAGATGGAGGTTGGCAGTGTAAATGTAGGAGAGAGTCATTAATCGCCATACCAATTATTCAAATAATCATTATCAAGGTTGGAATGAGAAGCGAGTAGTTGACCCCAGCCTCCTGCAAATAATTATACAAATGAGAGAAGAGGATTATTTAAGTGAGGACCTCTCGGAATGAATACTTGCATTCAGTCTCAGTAGGGGTAACATTATACACGGTGCTCTGAAAGGTGGTTTAGATTTCCATACGATAACGAAAAAAACTGAAATCGTAGAACTATGGAGTAGCTGCTCAGAAAGCAGGAAAACTGCTTTCAAATCATAACGGTTCATGCTCTCGAGATATTCATTATTTTTGGTTCCTTTCTTTAACCCATTAACGTCGGTGCGGGCGCAACCGGACACTCGCAAAAAAAAAGTATCTATTCACGTCAAAAAACGCTGAAAATGCTATACCCGGGATAAAATTGTGCGCTCTTTCCGAATTTGATATTACTTTTGAGTTTCAACCCTTCATAAGGGGTGAAAAAGGGGTGCAAACCGTGAAAATACGTAAAAATAAAAGAAGCGCGGACAAATGACCAAAACCTAGTCACTACCAGGCATAATTGCCAGAAATTATTATAATACAACTATATTTTATATTCCCAGTACAATCCGTGGGGTAAGCAACCCCCCAGGGGTGTATATGAAGGGTAAAGTGGGCGCCTTCTGGGGTGAAGAAACCTTCGTAACCCAAAATTGATGGGTTTTTGGGAAAAATTATATGGAACAAAAAGTGCATAGAAATTTCTCTATATTCATCGTTTTTTTATTTATATACTAAATTCACAGATCTTATGGCCTTTGAAAATACAAAAAAACATTTGAAACGATTTCCAAAACTTGTCTTTACAAATATAGGATATATTGATAAAGTAATAAGCTTAATAATAAGTAATAAGGTTCGTAAACCATATGTTCTGGACATGTCTTGTGCCGCATTTGGGCTGAGAGAAAGCCCTTCTATGGCCCCAACATCTGGGTCTGGTCTCGAAAAATTACCATGGAGATGCGTTTGAGGGGAATGCGTGCAGAAAATTACAGGAGTCCGCGAAGTTATTGGATCCTGATTTCTGTAGGGTCGTGGGCACAGATTTGTCACTGCTTCCATTTGTAGCAGCATTTAGAGCTATGGACGAAATTGTAAAGTCAACATTCTCAGTAACGAGGATTGAGTCAGATTTAAATAAACACATATCAAGTCTCAAAAAAGCTCTCGCTGCTCTCGATGTGAGTCAAACTTTGAAAATTCATGTAATTTTGAATCATCTTCAAGAATCGCTTGAATTTTTAGATGCTTTAGTGTTCACCATGAATTTTTGAAATTTTGGAGCAGACGAAAAATGAATTATATAAATTACAAATTACAGCATAAGATTAAAAGCAAAACTAGTAATTCGTTTTAAGATTCAAGTTTATATTCCAAAAAACAAAATATAATACTAATAGCAATACTGCGCAGGGTTTGTTTACATGAATTTTGCTTTTTATTTCATAATAAATGGTTTGATTATTCGATTATTACTTTATCAATATATCCTATATTTGTAAATCGTTTCAAATGTTTTTTGTATTTTCAAATACCATAAGATCAGTGAATTTATTATATAAATAAAAAAACGATGAATATAGAGAAATTTCTGTGCACTTTTTGTTCCATATAATTTTTCCCAAAAACCATCAATTTTGGGTTAAGAAGGTTTCTTCACCCCAGAAGTCGCCCACCCCTGGGGGGTTGCGTACCCTTCGGATTGTACTGGGAATATAAAATATAGTTGTATTATAACAATTTCTGGCAATTATGCCTGGTAGTTGACTAGGTTTTCGGTCATTTGTCCGTGCTTCTTTTATTTTTACGTATTTTCACGTGCACCCCTTTTTCACCCTTTAGGAAGGGTTGAATTTCAAAAGTAATGTCAAATTGAGTGAACATAGAAATTATCTGAAGTCAAAAACAAAATATATGACAGTGAATTTTACTATACCACTTAAATTTCGCAAATAATGGGAATATTATTTGTTTTATAAGGACATAATTGATAAGTTTACGAATTCAGCCACTAACAAAGAAAATACAGTTGATTTTGGTTTTTTTTCATTAATTTATTGGTATTAATAGATTACGTCTACATTAATATTTTGGCTAATTATTTCATTCGAATTTACACTAAACTGCCCCATTTTGTCAGCTACAACAAAAAATTTATTTTTAAACTGTCACACTTTGATGTGATATTGTTAAATCGTAAGTAATCTCATAAGGGCATCTAATTTTTCCGAAAAAAAATCGAAAAAACACGTTACTAAGTAATATTTTAACAAGAATTATGGGTGCTGGTGTCAACAAAAATCTGAGTCGAATATTACTTTGCATTGTGTTTTTTTGATTTTTTTTATAGAAAAAATTAGATGCCCGAATGGTATTTGACAAGACTATTTCATGAGTAACAGATTATTCTGGATACACATAGCTTACAAAACATACTACCTATTATATATGCATACATAATAAATATGTAGGTATTAATTTGAAAACTGAAAACAGATAATTTATTCAATCACAAAATACTACAAAATACACATCTACAAATTCCTTCATTTCGCATTAGGAGCTTCCCTACTAGACTTGAAAATAATATCTTTAAATGTATCAAAAATTATTTTCCACTTCATAAAATACATCTCTTGCATTTTTTTGCAACGTTGTTTCACATTGTCTTCACAACTAGTTCTTTGTAATTTTCACAGTTTTCTTTCTTTTTCTGGTGTCCTAGGAGACCATAATCAAAGATATTGTAATTTTTGGTGACAACAGCTGTCAAGTTTAGCCAAGGGTAAACTCGAAAAAACTGCTGACAGGAGCTGTCATACAATTTTTTCAAAGGTAATACAACGAGTCCTCCAAATTTTATCGATAAAATTTTTGGTTTTCACGAAAACGGCTTTATTTGGAAAAACCACGAAAACAAACTCATTGATAAAATCACGAGTCCGCAGGACGAGTGATTTTATCTTAAATCAGTTTGTTTGAGTGGTTTTGCCAAAAATGAAGGCGTTTGAGTATGAAGATCAAAAATTTAATCTATAAAATTTCAGAGGACGAGTCGTATTTGAAAGGATTATTTTTTGAATCATTTTGTATTAAAAACAGAGAACATAGTCATTTATGCAAAAGACACTTTACACACAAATATTGAAAAT
This sequence comes from Crepidodera aurea, assembly GCA_949320105.2. Lineage (NCBI taxonomy): Eukaryota > Metazoa > Arthropoda > Insecta > Coleoptera > Chrysomelidae > Crepidodera > Crepidodera aurea. Next base: position 3,617,825 of record OX439474.1, read on the forward strand.
TTTCTTTACCAATTTAAATTGAAATTTGGTTATTAACATAGATTTGCAATACATTTTAGTATAATAATAATTGATAAATGTTTACATTTGACGTCTCAAAAAAGGTAAACACAGTTTAATCAAAAAACAAAAACGACGAAGCGGTTTTATCAAAGGTAATACCACGAGTACTCCAAATTTTATCGATTAAATTTTTGGTTTTCACGAAAACGGCTTTATTTGGAAAAACCACGAAAACAAACTGATTGATAAAATCACGAGTCCGCAGGCGAAACGGCGCCGTAAATAAAAGCGAAGAAGAAGAATGAAATGAAGTCTTTCTTAATTTAATTAAGTTTAAGTTTAGTGTTGAAGTGAGGTATGTAAAAATGTTAAAGGCGTTTTGAAATAAACTAATAAAAACAGGTTAGTTTACAAATACATTTTGAAATTTGGTTATTAACATAGATTTGCAATACATTTTAGTATAATAATAATTGATAAATGTTTACATTTGACATCTCAAAAAAGGTAAACACAGTTTAATCAAAAAACAAAAACGACGAAGCGGTTTTATCAAAGGTAATACCACGAGTACTCCAAATTTTATCGATTAAATTTTTGGTTTTCACGAAAACGGCTTTATTTGGAAAAACCACGAAAACAAACTGATTGATAAAATCACGAGTCCGCAGGACGAGTGATTTTATCTTAAATCAGTTTGTTTGGGTGGTTTTGCCTAAAATAAAGGCGTTTGAGTATGAAGATCAAAAATTTAATCTATAAAATTTCAGAGGACGAGTCGTATTTGAAAGGATTATTTTTTGAATCATTTTGTATTAAAAACAGAGAAAATAGTCATTTATGCAAAAGACACTTTACACACAAATATTGAAAATTTTCTTTACCAATTTAAATTGAAACCTGAGCTGTTATAGTTTTACATACAGGGCCACCAAGGCGATTTTTTGACTGGCTACCCCGCGAAACGGCGCCGTAAATAAAATCGAAGAAGACGAATGAAATGAAGTATTTCTTAATTTAATTAATTTTAAGTTTAGTGTTGAAGTGAGATATGTAAAAATGTTAAAGGCGTTTTGAAATAAACTAATAAAAACAGGTTAGTTTACAAATACATTTTGAAATTTGGTTATTAACATAGATTTGCAATACATTTTAGTATAATAATAATTGATAAATGTTTACATTTGACATCTCAAAAAAGGTAAACACAGTTTAATCAAAAAACAAAAACGACGAAGCGGTTTTATCAAAGGTAATACCACGAGTACTCCAAATTTTATCGATTAAATTTTTGGTTTTCACGAAAACGGCTTTATTTGGAAAAACCACGAAAACAAACTGATTGATAAAATCACGAGTCCGCAGGCGAAACGGCGCCGTAAATAAAAGCGAAGAAGAAGAATGAAATGAAGTCTTTCTTAATTTAATTAATTTTAAGTTTAGTGTTGAAGTGAGGTATGTAAAAATGTTAAAGGCGTTTTGAAATAAACTAATAAAAACAGGTTAGTTTACAAATACATTTTGAAATTTGGTTATTAACATAGATTTGCAATACATTTTAGTATAATAATAATTGATAAATGTTTACATTTGACGTCTCAAAAAAGGTAAACACAGTTTAATCAAAAAACAAAAACGACGAAGCGGTTTTATCAAAGGTAATACCACGAGTACTCCAAATTTTATCGATTAAATTTTTGGTTTTCACGAAAACGGCTTTATTTGGAAAAACCACGAAAACAAACTGATTGATAAAATCACGAGTCCGCAGGCGAAACGGCGCCGTAAATAAAAGCGAAGAAGAAGAATGAAATGAAGTCTTTCTTAATTTAATTAATTTTAAGTTTAGTGTTGAAGTGAGGTATGTAAAAATGTTAAAGGCGTTTTGAAATAAACTAATAAAAACAGGTTAGTTTACAAATACATTTTGAAATTTGGTTATTAACATAGATTTGCAATACATTTTAGTATAATAATAATTGATAAATGTTTA